>CM066031.1:312714829-313015983 GCA_033557465.1 Ichthyophis bannanicus | reverse complement strand
GATATCTCACCAGCGTCTCCCGGTAGAGGTGACCTAAGGCGGTGGTGATGAAATCTACCCTGAGACGCCTGCAGGAGGACTGAGTCTCTCCGAAGGAGGTGAGAGTTGATATGGGTGCTCGTGCGCGAGGGCTGGATCAGGGACACACAGAGGAACTGATGCTGGAGCTGTTGCCGGTTATTGTCCCAGCAATGAGCTGTCGTGAAAGAGGGGGGGGGGGGGGGGGTGGAGAAATTCGGGGGGGAAGCAGGGGGGGGGGGGGGGGAGGGGGGGGATAGTGGGGGGGGGGGGGGGAAGTGGGGGGGGTGATGCGTGGGATGTGAGTATTGGGAGTGATGAGCTTCACATTGTGGAGAGTGGGCTGTGGAGTCAACTGTGGTGGTTGATGGCGATGGATCCATTGAGTTTAGGAGCGGAGGGGGGTGTTGAGCAAGTGGAACTAGTCCAATTGGCGTTGGCCAAGTTGCTCGACCTGAAAGTTTTCAACCAATGGAACTATTCTGGGTCTGGCATTGTGAGGCTTGGTTGAAACTTTGGTAATCTCAGTTTTTCTGCTCTCTCCACTCAAGTTCAAGGTAAGCTCATGTTGGCATGTTCTCGTCAAAAGCACATGCAGAAGAGATTACGTTCTTTACAGACTGTGTCAAATACACTACAGTCTTAAAGTGACACTGCTGGGAAAATCATATGGATTTGTTTGTTAAGGGACGCCGTAAATAGGAAGTTTAGGACTGGGGAAATGTTAGAAAAATTCTGCTAGACATTTAAACCCTTTCGCTCTGTGTTAAAATTTCCTAAATCATCTCTCATTATGAAGGATAGGGAAATGGTTTAAGATGTAAATGACTTAACAGAAGTGAAATGGGTTATGTCCTCAGGGGAATCCCACCCTTTTTTGACCCAAGATTTATTATATTACCGGTGGGTGTTTAAAAAGTTTGATATGGTGGGGGTAAATCTGGGGTTCCTCAAGCAGACGTTCTTACAGGGTGTTATGTTATAATGGGGTCAGCCTATTGTGGGAGGCCTCTGATATAAACAAATATGTTCCAGATACATGTGCTTGTAACATTTGCGTTTGGTACGGATCTGAGAGGTTGATTGGTTGTAGGAGGTTTTTCTGCGAATAGGGCTGCATTGGTTTTGCCTTTGTCTTTCTTTTGCTCTGCCGTTCTTCTCGGCTGCCTTGTGAAGGAGTTTGGCCAAGTCAGATCGGGTTTTTTCCTAGGATTTATCTAAAGAAAAATAAACATAGAAAGGAAGGCAGAGGGCAATTTTCTTTTTGCTCCGTGGTGAGGCCAGGGGTGTTCTTCAGACAGCTGGAGGGCCTCTTTCGTTTTTCCTTAATTAATTTCCATCGAAGTGCATTGGTTAAAAGGTTCAATCAGAAAATGGTTTTTTTTTGTTTAGCCTTCCCAGCTGCTGGCGCTTTGCTGAACTCACATCGACCCATCGGGTAGGGGAGGCGCCTCACTTTCGGTCTACCACCTAACTATGCTGGTGTTATGAACCCGGTTTGTTTGTCGTAATAGTAATGAGTAGTTTGTTGTACTCTGTTGGTCTCCCCCTCTACTGTTTGTGGGCTGGAGTTGGGAGCAGGGTATTGTGATTTTTGTCTATGACAGGTAGACAGGTATTTCTTCTGGTTTGCCTGTTTTTTTCCTGGGAATCTTTGAAACTAATTCTGTGTTCTCTTATGTTCCTGTACAAGTGTTTCTACTTGGAATATTTGGTAAAATGATAAAAATACAAAATTAAAAAAAAAAACTGAAGTGGCAACGTATTCTTAGTATATCTTTTCGAAGTCTTATACCACTATATTATCCTCTCGTTCTAGTAGATGAGTCATTGAGTTTCCAAAAAAAAATTTAATTCCCCTCATATTCCTTACCTAACTCGAATGTATACACGCTTACCTGGGGAATGCATGATCCTGTCCAAGCGTGCATGCCTCTGTTTCTGCCCTCCTGTGCCTTTGATAACCACTTCCCACATCCATGTCCAGTATATTATATGTTCCCATGTACGTGGTGTGAATAGGTGTGTTGATGTATTGACGCTCTCCTAGGTGTCTGCGTCTCTAGATATCTACCAACCCTAAATTCTCTTTCAATTTCTTCAACACTGTTGTCGGTCCCCTCGACCCCCACATGCCTGACCTCCACTATTGTCTAGTCTTGGATTGCTAGTTACGTTAAATCTACTCCCGAAGTATTATGGGGGTGGTATATCCCAATTCTTTTAGCCATTTTCCCACAGGGGATTCCCCATTACTTGACATATTCATTAGGTGCGCATATCGCTTTAGCAACCAAAGCCCTCCTCCTCTGCTATTCCGTAGCGGGATCCCTCTACTCAGCTCCCTTGTTGCCTCTGCCGATCTTCTGTTATTGATTGGGCAGTATGCTTCACTGATCCGAATCTCCACCCCTCCTTTGCGGGGATTGGGGATTTCGTCTTTGTCATGCTAATACTGCGTGTCGGGTATGTGTGCTTTGAAGTTGGTTTAATATGGATTCTTGCCCTACCCGGAGAGTCTCTCTCATGGACACAAAGGATGTTATGCATCTTAAGTATCTGCCTTCTTTTTTTCTAATGGTTGTCTTTTGCACCAAGTGCTGCAAGCCATGCTTAGCATTATTATTGTGAGAATCTAGAAGGAGTTTTCTTTTTCTGTGTGTCTTATTATGGCAATGCTTCCCTCCGTTTTGCTCCTATCACTCCCCCTCCCCTTCAGCTCCCACTCCCCCCACTTCATTACTTCCATCCCCTCTTCCATCTTATTCCTCCTATCCCACGCCTCTCCTTACTACTTCCCTTCGTGCTTCCCCCTTATCCCCACTTCTTACCCCCTTCTCCTACCACCGCCATCATTTAGAAAGCAGTGTTCTCTGGAGAGGAAGTAGTGCATCCCTTGCCTCCCCTGCCTTTCTCTTCTTCCCCACCTCTTCCTTATGTACCCCTTACCGATGGGGTCTGTGCACCCTTTGCCCCTTTGATAGATTCCCGACCTATCTATCCCCCCCCCCCCCCGATATTCCTTTGCACTCTTACTCCCATCCATGTTTTACCCCCCTCCCCCACCCCGGTTTCCTTCTTTGTCAATTTTATTCATTTTGGCACCCCTTATTACCTACCTTCTTTCCTTTTCCCCCCCCCTTTATGTGGATGCACATAAACCAGTTATTCAAGCATTTCAAACATTTCAACGCCTTTCAGTTAAAAGCTTTATTTCCTTTTTTCTTCTCTTTCTTCTCCATTCTTTCCCACCTCATGTTATTATTATCATAGTCCTTTTGTTGTTTTAGGGTTCTCATCGTTCTAGGTCCATCCTTGCAGTCCTTTGCTTTTTCCCTCTTTTTGTTCTTGCTGTATTCCTCTAAGTTGTGCTTATTTCATGTCGCTGTTCTTTTTGCTGTTTTTCGTCCCGTCACCCTCTATCCTTGCTCATTTAAGGCTCTCTGTTGACTCACCCCTGCTTCTTGGAGTGCTACCTCGGTCTCCTCAAGTGAATGCACGCGTCATGTTTTCCCATCTGGGTCAATGATAGTCCAAAGGGATGCAGCCATCTGTATTTAATTTATGCTCTTCTCAGGACTTGTGCTGTTGGTTGCATAGCCCTTCTGAGTTGTAGGGTCTCTGCAGATAGATCCTCATATATATTCACTGGACAGCCCTACCAATTAAAGGTCCCCAAGCTTCTCATTTTAGTCGTGATGCGCTCCTACCTTCAGTTTTATACCTTGTCAGACAGATAATATGACTGTCTATTCGCTCTTGGTACTCCTAGTGCTCTATGCGGTTTGTCTATTAATACGTCCTTGGGGGTTACTGCTTCCCCCCCTTTCTAGTTGATATAGTGTATATGAACTTTCAGAAAGCCTTTGACAAGGTCCCTCATCAGTGACTTTTGGCATAACTAAAAATTCATGGGATAGAAGACAGTGTACTATTGTGAGCAGGAACTGATTAAAAGATAGAAAGCAGAGGGTACGGCTAAATGGCCAATTTTCCCAATGGTGAATAGTAAAGTACCCCAGGGATCTGTGCTGGGTCAGCTGCTTTTTGACTAAAACTATTTAAAGTTGTTAAAAACCAAGAGGATTGTGGAAAATTGCAAGAGGATCTTGATAAATTGGAAGACTGGGCATGCCACATGGCAAAAGAAATTTAATGTGGACAAGTGCAAAGTTATGCACCTAGGAAAGAACACCTAAACTATGGTTACACAATGCAAGGACCCACATTAGGAACCACCACCCAGGTGCGTTCTGAGGTGCCACTAAAAAGGTCATATGTAGAGTCATGCAAGTGGTACCTCATGCACCAAGGCTGCCATTTGACCCAGTAGTTGGAGCAGGGTGTGAGCAGTTACAGTTCAGAGGTGAAGTAGCTTGCTGCTGAGGTGTGTTGTAGTAGTTGGAGCCTGTCGTTGGGAAGGAAGACTTTGCTCTTCAATGTATTTATGTGCGCCCCAATGAAACAGAGATTTTGTAGAGGATTTAGTTGAGATTTTTGTTTATTTATCACAAAACCCGTGGCCTGAAGGATGCAATGGTGTCCTGAATCGTGTGGCTCATCACCGTTGCAGAGTGCTCCGATATGAGCCAATCATCGAGATATGGGTTAAACGCAGTGTTCCTGTCTCTTGTAGATGGCCCACGACCACTGCTAGATATTTTGTGAGTACAGCAGGTGCGGCAGAAAGGTCAAAAAGGAGCACCTTGTAGTGGTCGTGCTGACCCTTGAACTTGAAGCGAAGTACTTCCAATGAAAGGGATGAATGGGAATGTGAGTGTAGGCATCTTTCAGGTCCAGAGAGGCCAGCCAGTCATTTTGACTTCGTAGGGGAAGGACTGAACTGGGAGAAGTAATTTTTAATTTTTCTGTTTTCATGTAACAGTTGAGGTCTTCAAGGTTTAAGATGGGACGCAATCCTCCAGTCTTTTTCGGAATCAGGAAGAAACACAAGTAAAAGCCTTCATCGCTTTGTTCATGAGGAACTATTTCAATGGCTTGATTGTATAGGAGCTTGATAAAGAGTAGTTACTCACCTGTAACAGGTGTTCTCAAGGAGCAGCAGGAATCAGTCCTCACATATGGGTGAAGGTCGGCGCCGACGGAGCCCTAGTGTGGAGCATTTCCCCAGCTTTCAAAGAAAGCCTTTGGGAATTGCAGCGAGCCATGCGTGGTCCTCTTCCCGCCCAAAGGTGCCATCTTGCTCAGTCTGATGACATAGCTAAAAGACAGCAAAAAATTAGCAAAACAAATCAAATGACTGCAACTCCAAGGGGAGGAGGGAGGGTTGTTGAGGACTGATTTCCTGCTGCTCCCTGGAGAACACCTGTTACAGATGGAGTAACTACTCTTTCTCCAGGACCAAGCAGGAAGTCAGTCCTCACATATGGGACTCCCAAAGCTTAAGGCTACCGGAGACCTCAAGCCCGAAAATATGAGCTCCCTCTAGCTCGTCAGCACGTAAGGAAGGAATCTTCTCTGAGAACACCCCCGATCGGTAGCCCAACACCAGGGCCGGAGGGTAGGAGTTGCCTAAACCCCCAAGAGATTATGGAGTACTGCCTGTCCGAAAGCACTGTCCCTGCGGGACTCCCTCTCAAGGCAGTAATGGGCCGCAAAAGTCTGGCTTGAAGACCAAGTAGCTGCCCGGCAGATGTCTGCCAACGGAACAGAGCGGAGATGAGCCACTGACGCAGCCTTCGCCCTGACCTGATGAGTCGTGACTCGACCCTCAAACGAATGCCCGGCTGCCCCATAAGCCCAGGCGATACAGTTAGCGACCCATATGGACAAAGTACGCTTGGAGACAGGTAACCCCAACTTATTGGGGTCAAACGAAACAAAGAGCTGAACAGCCCTCCGATGCTCCCGCGTACGATCAAGGTAGAAGGATAAGGCCCTCCAACAGTCTAGGGTATGCAGACCATCTCAGCCCGGTTGGCATTGCGGCCTGGGAAAGAAGGTCGGAAGAACCACCTCCTGATTGAGGTGAAAAAGGGGAGACAAACCTTAGGAAGAAACTCCGGGTGAGTCCGTAAGACCACCCTATTCCTGTAGAACCTAGTGTAAGGTGGATCAGACACTAGTGCCTTAAGCTCACTCATTCGCCTAGCAGAGGTAAGAGCTACCAGAAACAAGGTTTTCCAGGAAAGAAAACGGAGAGGGCAGGTAGCCATAGGTTCAAATGGCGGACAAGTAAGCCGCTGTAAGACCATATTCAGATCCCACTCAGGGGCTGGTGGACGCAAAGGAGGCTTAAGCAGGAGGAGGCCTCTGAGAAAACGAGCCACCAAAGGGTGGTTGGAAAGAGGCCTCCCGTCCACCGGCGAGTGGTGCGCTGAGAGAGCACTGAGGTGAACCCTGACAGAGTTGACTTAAGGCCGAGATTGGAGAGGTAAAGAAAATATTTCAATACCACCAGCTACCAAGCACGAGAAGGGATTCTCGCTGTGCTGAGCACACCAGGTGGAGAATCTACGCCACTTAAGAGCGTAGGACTTCCTGGTGGATTGCCGCCAAGAGGCCAAGACAACGTCTTCCACCTCTCTAGGCAGGAGTAGGGGAGCCAGGACTACCCTTTCAGCAGCCAAGCCATCAGATGAAGGGACTGGAGGTTGGGGTGGAAGAGAGACCCCTGGTCCTGAGACAGGAGATCGTGTTGAAGTCCCAGAGGCAGGGGAGTGTCCACCGCCAGTTGCAACAGGAGTGGGAACCATGGCTGCCTCGGCCACCTGGGGGCTATCAGAATCATCGAGGCTCTGTCCTTGAGGACCTTGAACAGTGTGCGAGACACTAGTGGCGTGGGAGGAAACGTATATAGCAGGCCTTGGGATCACGAGATCAGAAACGCATCCGCTGCTACCGAGAGGATGCGGTTGTCTGGAACAGAATCTTGGGAGTTGCCGGTTCAGAGGACTGGCGAAAAGATCCATGGTGGGGAGGCCCCACCTGAGAAAGATCTGCTGAACCACCAACGGGTTCAATCTCCATTCGTGTGGTTGCAGGATCCTGCTCAGTCTGTCCGCCAGGTAATTTTCCTGACCTGGGAGGTAGACAGCCTTGAGGAGGATTCCGTGATTGACGGCCCAAGAGCAGAGCCGTTGTGCCTCCTGGCAGAGAAGGAAGGAGCCTGTGCCTCCTTGTTTGTTCACGTAGAACATTGCAACTTGATTGTCCATCTGGACCAGTACAAAAATTCAGAAAAAAATTGAAAACATACTTATTCACTAAACACTATAATACCATGGAAAACCTTCCACTCAACTTAGATAAAGGCTAAACACGAACCTGCCCAAAATCAAGTTTATACTCCCTACTACAAACAATACATACAAAACTTAAATGTATAATCACTCCACTCTTATGCATTGAAATTCTACTTGTATATAGTTACAACTGTCATAATCTGTATATAGTTACAACTGTCATAATCTGCCTATGTTATAGGGACAGTACCTTTTGTTTTAACTGTTACACAATCTGTCTTAGTTGAATTATTGAATTATTCCGCTTAGTTTTTAAACCCGTTGTTGTGTAAGTTAAGATGTTCTATGTAAAAAGTTATCATTGTTCTATGTAAAACAAGCTCTGCATTGTTGACTGTTGTTGATTGTACACCGCAACTGATCGCTGGAAGATGCGGTATATAAATAAGTGTTAAATAAATAAATAAATACAGACTGGTGCGACGTGAGGTTGGAGAAGGCTCGCAGAGCTAGGCGTATCGCCCGTAGCTCCAGGAAGTTTATCTGCTGAGCAGTCTCCCAAGGAGTCCAGAGACCCTGAGTACATGTCCCTTGGCAATGTGCTCCCCAACCTAGAAGAGAAGCATCTGTCGTCAGCACTCGAGAATGCGGAGGGGGTTGTAAATCCACTCCGAGTACCAGATTCGGAAGATGAAGCCACCACTGTAGAGAAGAGACGAGCAGGGTGGATACCCTCACCGAGTCTGCAAGGCTCCCTGTGGCCTGATGCCACTGAGATCGAAGGCTCCACTGAGCAGGCCGCATGTGCAGGCGGGCATTGGGGGTTACATGAACCGTGGAAGCCATATGGCCGAGAAGTCTCAGGAATTGCCTGGCGGAGACCAGGGAATTGCCGTGAAACTGCCCGGCTAGATCCATCAACCTGCGGGCTCTGTCCAGTGGCAGAAAAGCCTTCGCCTGAAGAGTGTCCAGTCTTGCGCCTATGAATTCCAAGTTCTGGGACGGGAGCAAAGTGGACTTTGCGAAGTTTATGACAAAACCCAAGTGCTGAAGCAGAGCCACAGTGCGAAGGGTGGCCTGACTGACCTCCTGAGAAGACGTGCCTCTTATGAGCCAGTCGTCCAGGTATGGAAACACAAAAAGACCTTGAAGCCTCAGGTAGGCCGCCACCACCGCCAGACACTTGGTGAACACCCTGGGAGCGGAGGCTAGGCCAAAGGGAAGTACTCTGTACTGGTAGTGGTTTCCCCCCCACAACAAACCTGAGATACTGTCTGTGGTCTGGATGAATAAGGATGTGAGTATAAGCATCCTTTAGATCTAAGGAGCATAGCCAATCTCCCTGCTGGAGGTAGGGCAGTAGGATTCCAAGGGTAAGCATCTTGAACTTTTCTCTCTCCAGGAACTTGTTGAGGTTGCGCAAGTCTAGGATGGGTCTGAGGCCTCCTGTTCTTTTTGGTACCAGAAAGTACCTGGAATAAAAGCCGTGACCTCTCAGGTGGTGGGGCACCGGTTCCACAGCCTGTTCCTTTAGCAGACTTGCTAACTCCTGAAGGAGTAGGTCCCTGTGCAGAGGGGCCTTGGAGGATCCCCTGGAAAGTAGGAGGGAGGTACCTGGTGAAAATGAAGAAGGTAGCCTTTTTGGACTATATGGAGTACCCAGGTATCTGATGTGACGGCTGACCACCTGTGGGCAAAGTGGGCCAGCCGGCCTCCTGTGCTAATGTGAGCCAGGTGAGGAGAAGAGGCTATGCTTGCTGAGTCAAAAAACCCCACCCTGCTGAGCAGGGGCTGGTGTTGGTGGCTTGGGGGCTTTCTGCCTATGGGGCCCTTGACCCTGCCCCTTGGCCTGCTGACCCTGTTGGGGAGCTGCAGAGGCCTGATAATGAGGGTATGGTTTATAGGCAGAAGACTTCCTCGGGTAAAAGGGCTTTTTTCCCCCCCCGAGCCTTTCTTCTTCTGAGAAGGGGCAGAGGTTTTTCTGGACAGCCTAGTCCTGGTCAGAGTCTCGGTCTCGAGTTCTGCAGCATTTCAGCCATGGGCTTGCCAAAGATGTTTTCACCTCGGCAGGGGACATCGACCAACTTGTCCTGCACCCATGGCTCGAGGTCGGATGACTGTACCCAAGCCTGTCGGCGGGCACCGATGCCGGCCCCGGCTACTCGGGCCGAAGCCTCGAAGCCATCGTAGGCTGCTCGAGAGATAAACTTCGAGCACTCACGAATACCAGTGGACAAGGCTTGGAACCTTTGCAAAGGTTACTCGGAGAGACCAGCAGAGAACCCGGCAATCTCCTTTGCCAGGTCTCGGAGGTTCATGCCCATGTAGAGCTGGTAAGTCTGGACACGGCAAGCAAGCATAGAGCTCTGGAAGCACTTCTTACCGAGGGCATCCAGGTTCCGGGCCTCCCGGCCGGGAGGCACCAAGGAGTGCATCTTCTGACTTTTCAGTCGATGCATGGCCGATTCCACAACCATGGAGTGGTGCGGTAATTGCGCCTTTTGGAACCCGGGGCTCTTGCGGACTCGATAGATTGAATCGACCCGCTTGCTTAACACCGGCGTCGAGGCCGGGGTCTCCCACATGCGGAAGAGCAGCCGCTCCAGCATCGGAGGAACTGGAACAGTAAAGGCCTCCTTCGGGGGAGAGTCATACTGGAGGGCCTCGAGCTCCTCGGCTCGAGGCTCCTCCTCGGGATCCGCGGGGAAGGCCAAGGCCTTGGCCATATACCGCACGAAGTCCGAGAACCGGGTATCCTCCGCTGGGGATCGTCTCCGAGGTTCGGACTCCGGCAAGTCCGATGGGACACACCGAGTCCGATAAGTATCGGGTGACTCTTCGTCCTCCGTCTCCCAGCCCGACTCCTCGGAGGAGGAATCGAGCGGCTCCGGTCGGGCGGGCACCGATGCCATCCGCCCCGACGCCGAGGGTACCGGCGTCGACGACCTCGGTCCCGAATGAGAGGCCGAGGGAGACCGTGGCTGAGGATCGACTCGAGCCCGCATGGACTCGAGGATCGGCTCGGCCTCCGGGGTTGACTTGGACGTCGAGGTCCTGGTGGTCGGGGCAGATGCACCGGTGAGACCGGCGATCAATGCCCACTGCTGTTCCATAAAGGCAGCGACGCTGCTCTCCAAGGCCGTCAACCTAAGTCCGAGCTCAGGAGACCCAACAGTCCCCGACTCGGGCCCCGACGGCATCGGGCCCGACGTCGGCTCCCCTGGAAGAGAGTCCACGAGGACTACAGCACTTACATGTCCAGGAGATTCCATCTCGATACGAGGATGTTTGGCAGGCCTCTCCGACTCCGAAGACCTGGGACGGCTATCGGGGCTATGCGACCTGGCCCTCGAGGAACCAGGAGTGTCCACCGACGACGCCCTCGCAGGTTTCTTCTTCCTGCGATGTTCCCGCGAAGGAGACCCCCGCTCAGAGGAACCACGACGCTGCTCGGGGCCGGAGTCCCGAGACGTCGAGGCCTCTGACGAGGTCTGGGCCCATCCGGACGCGGAGTCAGAAAAGATCCTATCCTTTTGGTGCTGCCGACTCCTCAATGCCTTCGAGGACATTTTGCCACACAGACCACAGATCATCGGGTCATGATCGGGACCGAGGCAGCGGAGACAGCAGTCATGTGTGTCGGCAAGAGACATAAGTTTCTTACACCGATCACACTTTTTAAACCCGCTGGTAGCCATCGGGGCCTGCGAGGTCAAAAGACCGGGCTGCCAGGGAAAAAAGAAAAATGGTGCGAACGCTAGTCACAAAGGACAAAAACCGAAAAAGAGAGAGAGGACTCGATACCGGCATACCGGTCCAAGGCGGGAAAAGGATCCGGCGTCGAACCGAAGAAAAAATAGGGAAAATCAACTTTTTCCTCGGGGAAAAACGAACTACGTCCGTCGGGCTCCGCGGAAAAAAGAAGACTGAGCAAGATGGCACCCTTGGGCGGGAAGAGGACCGCGCATGCGCGCTGCAATTCCCAAAGGCTTTCTTTGAAAGCTGGGGAAATGCTCCGCACGAGGGCTCCGTCGGCGCCAACGTCACCCATATGTGAGGACTGACTTCCTGCTTGGTCCTGGAGAACTTTCTGTTCTGGGATCTGTAAGTGTTGAGCCGAAGGCGTGGGCATGTTGGAACAGGGATGAGGGAGTGGAAACAGTAGTGGGATTCGGCTGATTTGTGTGAATTGGTTTCTGCCATGGGCCGCATTCGCTGAACCGGGCCAAAAATTGTGTCTCAATGCCAGCGCTGCACTGGTAGGAATCCTCCCACCCACCATAAGAACATAAGATATGCCATACTGGGTCAGACCAAGGTCCATCAAGCCCAGAATCCTGTTTCCAACAGTGGCCAATCTAGGTCATATGTACCTAGCAGTTTCCCCAAAAGACACAGGTTCTGCAATGCTTGTACTAGGTCAAGGAAGCCCCCCAATGCCATCAAACCACTGGCAGGTGGGGGGAGGGGGGGGGATCAGGCCGCTGGTTTGTTCTGCCACCTGCTTGGTTCTGTCAGTGGCAGGATTGATCCAAACCAGTTCCTGTTCTGATCGAATCCTGCCACTGGGTGAAAGTCATAAAAAGTTGATCTTGTAACCCCTTTTGAAGATGTTTAGTACCCGCTGTTATTGAACACCAGGCCTCTCTGAAATGCTTTAATCCTGCTCGCCACCAGCAGGTAGTCAAAAACTGGGAGTGGGTTTGGGAGCAGGAAATGGGTTGGAGGGTTGCTTCCTATCTCGCTGCCTGGAATGCTGAAGGTAAGTTGATGCAGCATGGCACTGTGCTGGTTATCTGGAATATGGTTGATATTTTTGGCGAGGGTAGAATTGTTGAAAATATTGATAATGGTATGCCTTCCGGTAGTGAGGTAGTTGAGAGCATCTGGGTTATAATACCGGTTCTACTGACTGGGCAGCCAATTCCCTGATTGTGGTTGAATGGTCTTTAACTTCTGAGACTGCTTCTTGTACTTTAGGTCCATAACAGCTATCTCCTTGATATGGAGCATCTGCTAGACAATCGTAAAGGTCCTCATGGAGTCCAGATATTAGGAGTTAGGCTGTGCGTCTGGCTGAAATAGCCATGGCAGAGGAGTGCGCCATTGAATCAAAGGCATCATAGGTACAGATGATATGATATAGGGACTCATGCAAATTAGTGAGAGGTTGAGCTTGCTCTTCTACTGTGAAGGCTTTTGAGTATCATCCAATTGTAAGAGGAGATCATGGTGGTAATGCAGGATCTGGAGCTGATTTGATTGAACCCTCAAGGCAAGTAGGCTACTCTGGTAGGTCTTATGACTGACAGCATCAAGAGTTTTCTGTTCTTTGCTGGGAGGTGTCTGGAAAGCAGATTTAGAGGACTTTGACTTTTTAAGTTTTGGAGACCATGGATGGATGAGGCAGTTACTGGTGATAAAACCTTGGTGCAGATAGTACCTTATATTTTAGGTCAAGTCGCCTTGAGGTAGCATGTACTGAAGTGGGATTTTTCCAAATGGAGGATTGCACTGCAAGCAGTAAGTATAAACTGGAAATCCCGCTTATTGGTAGGAGTTTGAAAGTCACTCAGAGCCAAGGCCCTAGACACTTTTTGTAGGAGTTTTGGATAAGAAAGATCTTTGGCACCTCTTCCAAAGGCTCTGGCAGTGGTAGGGGCTCTGGGAAGTCTTCATCTATCCTGCATCTAGTGTGAGAGCATTGAACAGGTGTCATCCTGAGTGTTCGGCATGCTATCACAGAGGGCGATCTTGGGTATCCAAGATGCCTGGGATCTATGGGTGTGTCCACTGGCATGCTTAGTGTAGGGATTCCAGGATTCGCAGGGACCGCACTGAGGATGACTGCACTATCCTGAATAAACTTCCATAGTAGTGAAAGGAGGTCCCTGCTGGCTGTGGCTGATTAGGCATAATGGGATCATTTTGCCTCTGGATCTTTTTTTTTTTTTTAGAGGGTGTCCCATTTCTAGAGGGTCAGGCAGGTGAGGGTGCTAAGGTGCCTTACCTGCTGAGCTGTTTCTGTCAGTAACATGCTTAATATGTTTGGTCTTAGATTTTATCTTAACTCCAGCTGTGCTTTTTTCTGTCACCACTTTCAGGAACAGAGGAAGTGAAGGAGTGGAGCCCCCAACCTGAGCAAATAGGCTTTGGGTAGGCTGCAACGATGCTGGTGCCGGAAGCAAGTCTGCCTGCAGACATGCAACTTCCCTATGCAGACCCAATCGTGCCTGGTCTAGACTCGATGGGGCAGGGCTCACTAAGACTGTTGTGTTGACACTTCAATCCTGTTCCTTCAGTACTCGTTGAAAAAATGGTATGTGCAGGGACAAAAGGCTAGAGGGAGCTGCAACAGCCTGCCCTGTGCCCAGTGTCTTCCTTGTTTTTGTTTTTTTTAAAGGAAGAAGTGTTCCACAGAAGGGAGCCGCGAGGCGCAGCGCCGTCATTTCAAAGACAAAAACTCCAAAAAGTGCTTGCGTAGCCAAGGAAAAGTAAAAGAAAGTTGCAGCAAAAATACTGTGTATGAATGCACTTTTGTTTGAGAAAGAAAACTGAAGTAACTTGGAGAGAGGTAGAGCCATGGTAATCCAGACCACAGTTAAAAAAAAAAGAACTGAGAATGCGGGAATCTCAGGCAGGCAGCTACAGTGCATGCTTGGAGAAGGCCAAAGGACTTCTCTAAGCTAGGGGAGAGTCCGGTACATGGGTGTCGTCGGGGACAGCACCATGGTGTGTGCCTGCATTCTCCTGCTTGTCTACTGAGAATTTGTCCAAACCTTTTTTTTAAATCCAGCTACATTAACAGCTTATACTACATATTCTGGCAATGAATTCCAGAGCTTAATTACATGTTCGAGTTAAAAATACTTTCTCCGATTAGTCTAAAATATACTACTTTGTAGCTTCATTGCATATCTCCTAGTCTTATACTTTTTGAAAGATTAAACAACTGATCCCCCATTCCTTCCTAGTGTTAGATATCTGTAAGCAACTATGACCATAAGGAAGAAATCATGTCATAACTGGCCTTCTATCCATCCCAATCAATGTCTCTGTTGGACATATAAAATCTAACTGATATTCTATTATCAGATTCTGAATCAAATGTCACTTACTGGCTACTTATCTAGCATTCAGTAGAGTAATTTTTAATGCTGAAGGATGTCAAGATGTCGAGTACCCACCTCAGAGAGCAAGGGGATAAATCAAAGTACCCAATGACATTTATGAACCCTGTACCCTTCTAGATTAAACCTAACTATATCCTCAGCTTTAACTATCCTGCTCCCCAGGTATGGACATTCTTCCCTAGGATCACTGTAGAGTGAGTTCTCACTCTCTTGATATCAGATCTATCACCAGAGCCTTCTGGGGTCTATACAGAATCCTATGTAGTCTGTCCTCTTGATTACAGGGAGTCTCCCACATTCTCTTATTTATATGTCTTTAAGAATCTTGGGCACCTGTAATGCCATGCCTTTCTGGGGGGAGTGGGATGTTCAAGAAACTTGAAGATGCCCAACATTTCTGCCCATGCCCTGTGCTCAACCTATTTCTCTAAAGGACATGCAATGGTCACAGCCAATTTGCACACAAAGCCTATGAAGAAGAGGCCCTGTAGTGTGAGTTTTCTCCTTTACTATGATGGAGAAAGGTCTGCAGGCAAACCAATTGACTCCTCCTCTTCAGAGATGCCTACTGATCTATAAGGAAATCCCCACGAGTTCTCCGACTCTATGCCATATATTCTGTAGATGTTGGGACTTAGACTTCAGTGCAGATCACTGTTTTCATGAGACTTCTTAATTTGATTGACTCAATATAAGTACTGAGGCAATTGGCACTGGCATAGATGTTGTGACTCCAGGTGAAGTCTCTAGAATCGGCTGTACTGGAGCCTGCCTCAGTGCTGTTCTAAGGAATCAATCTCGGCAATAACACAAGATGCTCCCGATCCTTCTTACCAAGACATCCTCAAGGACTGCCATGGTCAAATCACTATAGCATACAGTAGCGGTGGTGTCTTCTTAGGATATTTGAAACAAAAAGGCAACACAAAATGGAACCCTTGGAAGCTGTCACTCTTACTGTGGTATCAAAGAGGATAAGCAATCATTTGCCTGGCAGTGTGTGATGGAGTGATCGTGGCAGTCAATACTGCCATGCTCACAAAACTGTGCTCTGATGAGGGCAGTGTTTATGCTTCTTAGCATTTGTTCAATGCATGGCATCAAAATCCCCTTGATGCTAGTACTAAAAAGTCAGAATCCTTTGGGTGGGGCTTTATCAATGGATGATCCAATGTCCTCAATAGATGCTTGACTTCAAGGGTGACCAATGTCCTTTTTGATGTTGATGCATATCCTGCATCCAATTCTGATGTGCCTGGATTGGACTTACTGAAACCGAAGAGTTATTTTTTGCACTCTTCACTGTCACAAACTCCTTGAGATGACATAAGCTGATACTTATGATATTTTACACAAGTGTGATAACAATCCCAAGACATACCAGGTACCAGTTATATCAATAACATGCCAGGTACCAGTTATATCAATAACTAAAATGGTTTTGGCACACTGCCCGCATGTCTTTAAATTGCATGGAACTCTTTTCCTCTGGGTCATCAATTGAAAAACAGCCAATGTATTGATAGAAATCAATGTATAAATAGATAGATTAATTGACTGATGTTGCTTGATCCACTGAAGTCTCCTGCAGGCAGAGGTCATGCAAAACAATCAAAGGAACTTCAAATACTCAAAAATCTATTATGGAGACTAAAGGTATAGAGGAGAGTATTACTGAGGTGATCTAATGCTGAACTATGTAAAAAGGTGACATTTTACTTACTAGATATGTCCTTTCCTTGAGTCCTGCTAGACCAGTCCAGACAAGTGAGTTGTGTTCCCCTACCAGCTGATTGGTGGAGACAAAGAACCAATGAAAAGACCAGTATCTCTATCCACCTCAGCCACCAGATGTCCCTTCAGTTTTAATCCCAATGCAAATGGGAGATAAATAGCAAGATTCACACAACCTCAATGTGGGCAAAAATGAGTAAACAGCAGTACAGAACTATGTGCAGGAAGGTAGAAATAGAAAGCTATCAGTAGATGATGAGCCTGCAGAGCCAAATACAGAATCATGGCAGACCCAAGGGTACCGCAGCAGTAGAACAGAGCAAACAGTTTCAGGAGTGGGCCCTGGACTGGTCTAGCAGGACTCAAGGTAAGGACATTATCGGGTAAGAAAAATGTAACCTTCCATATCTACCTGCTAGACCAATCCAGACAACTGGGATGTTTTTTTAAGCTACACCACTCGGAGGGAAGAAGACACAGCAGCTTGCAAAACTCTTGAGCCAAAGGCCAAGCCCACCCGCAAGTGGACATCCAAGCGGTAATGCTTGACAAAAGTGGAAAGTAATGCCCATGTTGTTGTCTCACAAATGTTTGCCGGGCTACCGAGATCTGCTTTTGCTCAGGTAGTATGGGCGCACAAACCCTTCAGAACCAGCTGGTTCCGTAACTGGTACGCTGAGGTAGTAGTCTCCTTAATCCAGCGCCCCAAAGCCAACTTGGCTGCTGCTTCACCCTTGCGAGAGCCAGCCAACAGCACAAAAAGATGGTCTGACTTACGAAAGGAATTTGTAACCTTCAAGTACTGGAGAAGCACCCTCTGGACATCCACAAGCTGAAGTTCCTTATCCTTCCCCCGACGCTGCTCCTTAGAGAAGGAGGGCAGGCAAACCAACTGGTTCATGTGAAAAGGTGACAGCAGAGACAGATCCCAGGAAGGGATCACAGACCAAAGGGGAAGATGCAGACATTGAACCCCATGAAGAAAGCGTGAGACGTCCGGGTGCAAGGCCAAGGACTTGCCTGCCCCACAGGACCAGGGAAACAGGCCAAAGCTGCCACCTGACCCTTCAGGAAGTAAATTGAGAAGCCTTTCTCTAGGCCATCCTGCAAAAAGGCCAAAAGAGAGGACCCATGGGTGCCTCAGGCACCAAGTTCTGTGTGCCGCACCAGTACTCAAACAGGCACCATATCTGTACATATATTAGCTTGGTAGACCTCCTCCAGGCACCAAGTATGGCAAATATTACTGCTGGAGAACAGCCCTTACGCACTAGCAGTCTCCTTTCAAGAGCCATGCCATAAGCGAGAAGGGAGTCAGGTCTTCCAGGATGATCGGTCCCTGCCGCAACAGCCCCCGAGATGGAGGCAGTGGAAGAGGAGATGCTTGAAGGAGTTGCATCAGGTCTCCAAACCACACTTTCTGTGATCAATCTGGCGCTACCAGAACAATCCTACCCAAGTGGTGCTCTATATGCCGAATCACATGCCGCACAAGGGATCATGGACGAAACACATACAGCATCCGCTGAGTGGGCCAAGGCTGGGTCAGGATATCGATGCCATCAGACCCCATCTCTGTGTGACAACTGAAGACGCGGCCCACTTTAGGATTGGAGCAGATTACTATCCGATCCATTTTGTGGCAACCCGAGTGGCGCAAAATCAACTGGAATGCCTCGACTCAATTCCCACTCACTGGGATTTAGAAAGTGCCAGTTAAGAAAGTCCACTTCCACAATGTCCACTCCGGCAATGTGCTGAGCCGACAAGCCTATGAGGCTCTTCTCTGCCCAAGCAAGCAGGAGAGGTCCAACGAAAAAAGCACTACTACTACATGTTGATTGAAGAACCCAGTACGAAACATGGTGTTCTTTAGAGAAACGCTTTAATGCAATTTCACCACGGGGTGATAAAGCACAGTTACTTACCTGTAACAGGTGATCTCTGGGAACAGCAGGAATAAGTCTTCACATATGGGTACGTCGGTACCGACGGAGTCTGCGTGGGAACGCTCCCCAGCGTCCAATTAAAACGCTTTTGGGAGCATACCACCATGCCTGCGTGCTGCCTTCCCGCCTTTCCCAACTGCCTCTCGTCAGTTAAGTTAAGTAATGCTGCTCCTGACCCACCAGCCATCCGGCGTCCTCAGCAAACACTCCTGCCCAGATCGGGGCAGTGGGAGACAAACCTGCATTCACTCCTGCCCAGATCGGGGCAGTGGGAGACAAACCTGCATTCACTCCTGCCCAGATCGGGGCAGTGGGAGACAAACTAGCATTCACTCCGGCCCAATCGGGACCGTGGGAGACTAACCCTCCAGCACTCCTGTCCAATCGGGACAGTGGGAGGCACACTCGCACTCACCCGCACGGAATAAAAGCAGGCGTCCCTACCCCGAGGGAGCTGCTCCTGACCCACCAGCCATCCGGCGTCCTCAGCAAACACTCCTGCCCAGATCGGGGCAGTGGGAGACAAACCTGCATTCACTCCTGCCCAGATCGGGGCAGTGGGAGACAAACCTGCATTCACTCCTGCCCAGATCGGGGCAGTGGGAGACAAACTAGCATTCACTCCGGCCCAATCGGGACCGTGGGAGACTAACCCTCCAGCACTCCTGTCCAATCGGGACAGTGGGAGGCACACTCGCACTCACCCGCACGGAATAAAAGCAGGCGTCCCTACCCCGAGGGAGCTGCTCCTGACCCACCAGCCATCCGGCGTCCTCAGCAAACACTCCTGCCCAGATCGGGGCAGTGGGAGACAAACCTGCATTCACTCCTGCCCAGATCGGGGCAGTGGGAGACAAACCTGCATTCACTCCTGCCCAGATCGGCGCAGTGGGAGACAAACTAGCATTCACTCCGGCCCAATCGGGACCGTGGGAGACTAACCCTCCAGCACTCCTGTCCAATCGGGACAGTGGGAGGCACACTCGCACTCACCCGCACGGAATAAAAGCAGGCGTCCCTACCCCGAGGGAGCTGCTCCTGACCCACCAGCCATCCGGCGTCCTCAGCAAACACTCCTGCCCAGATCGGGGCAGTGGGAGACAAACCTGCATTCACTCCTGCCCAGATCGGGGCAGTGGGAGACAAACCTGCATTCACTCCTGCCCAGATCGGGGCAGTGGGAGACAAACTAGCATTCACTCCGGCCCAATCGGGACCGTGGGAGACTAACCCTCCAGCACTCCTGTCCAATCGGGACAGTGGGAGGCACACTCGCACTCACCCGCACGGAATAAAAGCAGGCGTCCCTACAGGGCGCGCCCGCGCCTGAGGGCCTCGCCAGAGGGCCCTTTGGCGTCGGCCCTTAGGCGAGAGGCACAGAAGACAACACTACAACCGACGGAGACAAAACCCAGGAATAATCCAGTCTGTCACCAACGCACCAAGACCAGAGTGCAACGCACAAAACACCCGGCGGTTTGAGCTCCCCGGGCTGGGTCTGAGCTCGCCGTACACGGTAGACACTCATCCCGCAACCCCAGTTCGAAAGTGGAGCCCACTATCAAAATACCAGCTCCAAGGACACCGCTAATTAAAAAGCCCAGCTAAAGCTTGAGCTCCCTCTCACAGGTTGAGCTCGCTTAGAAACACAGCCCAACCGGCACCAGCAACCACAACTGTAAGTACATTATCTGCTCAAGAGTGAACTACCCCCAGCAAAACTCATAAACATCATCTCACCACCCCTCTCTTGCTGAACACTTTTGCTCCAAAAGATATTCCCTGCATAATAATAGCATAACCATATTGTACTGCTGTACTTGTAAAACATACCGGCCTTCTCAACTCTGTATACCTATAGATTCTTTGAACCTGTTTTTGTAAATCTGTCTTTGCAACCTTGTACCTGTCTTTGCAACTCTGCATGCCTATAGATTCTTTATACCTGCCCACATATATTATATAGCATTGTACCAGCAGCTCTGTATGCCTATAGATTTTTTGTACCTGTCTCTGCAGCTCTGTACCTGTCTTTGCAACTCTGCATACCTATAGATTCTCTGTACCTGCCCACATATATCTATAGCACTGTACCAGCAGCTCTACATGCCTATAATTACATAACTATAACCCCTAAGCTCTATTACTTTAAAAATTTCATTATCAGCTCCACATGCAATATAAGTGTGCAGATAAAAACACAATACAACCCACCTGAGCCTAAAACACACTGCTTAGAGAAGAAATTACATACTGTAATAGTAAAGAAACAACATTCCATCGCAAAAGAAAGAGAGCGATACACCTCAACAACGAAATAACCAACAAAATAGAAAAATGGATCTCATCAAATACATACTGCTCTTATCTTTGTACCTAACCATACCCGCACTGACTCTCAACCTTAACCAACAACATACTATATATCACATAATAAACCCACTCTACTACATATATCACCCCTCATTAATAACAGTACTGCCTCAACAGATTCAATACTCCTCACACCCCCCCCACCACCAAGATCACATACTACGTCCAAATATGCAACACCATCTCAGAAACCAGACAGCACCCCGAGATCCACAACACCCCAAACAGAAGAGAACAAATCACATCAAAAACCTAGCAAGAAAAAACAAAAACAAATCCACAACAACAGCCTACCAGATGAAAGGCTATTACAACATCATCCTTATCAACGCCAGATCAATAAGGAACAAAACACACATAATACATGACATCATCACGGACGAACAGCCAGACATCCTATGCATCACTGAAACTTGGATCACAGAGACCGACGCCGCAATAACAAACCAAATAACCGCCCCCGGATACAAAATATACAACCGCCCCCGCATTTCTAGAAGAGGAGGAGGAGTCCTGATTGCAGCCAAGTCCACCTTGTCACTCACCAGCACCACACACAGCACCAACAAAGACATTGATATACTCAAAGTAGAAAACAACTCAATAGCAACATGCCTAATATACAGACCCCCGTCCGCACCCCCAGAAACTCTAGCCACAGCACTAGAATGCGTATCAACTACAGCAATCAGAAAATATCAAATCATCCTGGGAGACATAAACCTACCATCACTACCACAATGTCAAGCCAACACATTCATGGAAGCCATGGAACAACTTGGTTATAAACAAATAATAAACGAAGCAACACACAACAAAGGTAACACCCTGGACATGGTATTCACACCCGCAGATCAACAATCAAACAAGGAAAATAATCCTGTAATAAAAATAACCCAAGTTCCATGGTCCGACCACCACCAAGTTGAAATTAGAATCCACACAACGCCCAGTAACCCAAATCCTGAACTACCAACACACACCCGCAGAAGCTTCAACAAATACAACAGCGAAACTCTCATAAATTCCATCACCTCACACATAGACCTGACAAGCACCGACCTCGATAGCCTAGTAACCAATTGGAACTCAGGAATTCAAGAGATATCTGAACCAAAATGGAAAGCAACGAATAACAACCACAGACCCAAAACGGAACCATGGTACACAGAAACTCTATCCACCCTAAAGAGAGAACTACGAAGAGCAGAGAGAAAATGGCGACAAAACAAAACCAACGAACGTAAAACAGAATACCTAACCATACTCTCTAAATACAAAAACGAAACCAACACAGCAAAACGTTTACACCACACAAATGTACTAAGTAAAGCATTAAACAAACCCAGAGAATTATTCGCCTTGGTCAAAGCCCTCACCAAAACAACACAAGAGGACCAACACAATGATAAAATCAAGGTCCAAGCGCTAGCTGACCACTATGCCAGCAAACTAAACCCACAGGTCGGACCCAAACACGCACCCTCACCAGATGTCTCATCCACCGAACCACAACCTACTATGACAGCCATACAAACACACGTCACCCGCTGGAACAAATTTTACAACATTGGGGACAAACATGTCAGTAATATAATTTCAAACATCAACACCACAACCTCTCCCCTAGACCCCTGCCCAGCTTCATGGATAAAAGCAACAAAAGCAGAAACCTCCCACCAAATTGCACACATAATAAACCAATCACTCCAACAGGGCATCATGCCAAACCAACTCAAGAGATCCATCATAAGACCAATACTAAAAAACAAGACCCTCAACAGAGAAGACCCCACATCTTACCGTCCAATATCCAGCATAGCCCTACTAGCAAAAATCATCGAAAAGGCCGTTCTACAACAACTACAAGACCACTTGGACAACAACAGCACACTTGACGAACACCAATATGGCTTCAGACCACACCATGGGGTAGAAACCCTACTTATTGCACTAATGGACAATCTACTCAAAGGGATTGAAAACAAAAAGAAAATCTTCATTCTCATATTCATAGACATCTCCGCAGCTTTCGATACTGTTCACCACCAAACACTACTAAACAGATTGAGAGATATAGGAATAACAGGAACCCCTCTAAAATGGTTCTCATCTTATATCTCCAACAGAATGCAACAGGTACAGTTCAATAACGAAAAAGCAAAGGCTTTCCCACAAACACAGGGCATACCACAAGGCTCAGCCCTATCCGCGCTTCTCTTTAATGTGTACATGAGACCAATCTGCGAAATATTCAAAAAGCATAAAATCCAATATCACATATACGCAGACGATATTATGCTCTATACTCAACTTGATGCAAGCAACCCAAACTACTCTCAGCTAGAAACATGCTTAAAAAACATGCAAGCCTGGCTCCAGCGGAACAACATGGCCATAAACCACAAAAAAAACCGAAGTCATGTTCATCTCAAGAAAATCAGATTTCAACCCTCCAGCCTCAATTACCCTAGGTGACAACACTTATCACACAAAAACTGAAATAAAATACCTCGGAGTAACACTGGATAACGAATTAAAGCTGACAAAACACCTTCGCCTAGTAAACAGAGCCATCTTCCACAAACTCAGGGTTATACAACCTCTCAGGAACATCATAGAACACACCGACTTTAGGACAGTAGCCCAAGCCCTCATCATACCACACTTCGACTACTGTAATGCAATCCTGCAGGGCCTGCCAAAGAAAACACTAAACATACTCCAGATGGCACAAAATGTCGCTGCCAGAATCATCACCAAAACAGGTGTGGCAGAACATATCACCCCGGTGCTGGTTGAACTACACTGGCTCCCCATCATAGCCCGTATAAAATACAAAATCCTAATAACGACGTTTAAAACCATCCACAATCTGGCACCAACCTTCCTCACAAACCTAATCACCTTACAACCTGCTAACAGAAACAGGAGAACCGCCACCATAAACAACCTGCAAGTACCAATAAGTATAAGATCAGTTAATGTAGCCACAAGCAACAGAGCATACTCCTTCACTGCCCCATCACTTTGGAACCAACTACCGCCCGAACTGCGCTCAATAACGGACCTGATGGGCTTCAGAAAAGATCTGAAGACACACCTATTTCAAGAGGCCTACAATGTACCATAAATCAACAATGTACGCACCAAGAGATACAGCGTATTATAAATCAGCGCAAAATGTATATATGTAATATATGTAAAATATAAATGTCTATATACTGTAGAAAAGTATAATTATAGCCGCCCCACCCCCCACTGTACCCTATTATAATTTTGAAAATCCTATATACCTCAACTGAACCTGTTCTACACACTCCAAGGAGACTTACTGTAATCTCTTAATCTTGAAACTATGTTGTATACAATAATGAAACTCGCTCGAGTTGTTTTAAATATCTGCTGTATACTTTAATGAAACCCGCATGATTTGTTTTTAAAACCTATCACATAACCTTATTAATCACAATGTAGTGTTTAAATTCTGTCAATGATTTTGATTTTCTCTGTATCCTTAATCAAACCGCTGCTGATCGCTGGAAGTAGCGGTATACAAATATGTGCTAAATAAATAAATAAATAAATAAACTGAGACAAAGAGAGAGAGAGAGAGAGGGGAAAGATAGAGATAGAGGAATACAACTCCTAGGGGAGGTGGGTGGGTTGTGAAGACTTATTCCTGCTGTTCCCAGAGATCACCTGTTACAGGTAAGTAACTGTGTTATCTCCAGGAACAAGCAGGAATGAGTCTTCACATATGGGGACTCCCAAGCTAAGATGCCTGGAGGAGTCCCAGCATGCTGCGAATCTGAAAAAAGGCCATGCTATTCGACAGAACCTCAGGCATCCTGGGGATGGAGGGTAGGAGATGGAAGAAAAAGATGTGCTATGGACAGCTGGACCAAACAGGACGCCTAGATAGGAGACCCTGTGTGGATAATATCCAGTAGTAAATACTGAACTGCAATATACCCATATGGACCTCACCTGGTGGTATTGAAAAAGGTTCATAGAGGTTCATATGGATCTGCTAATATGAACCAGCAGAATATTCTCAAGGAGTACCTCAATGTAGAGCAGAGGTAAATAAACTGTGCAAAAGACAGGTTGAGGTCTGAACCCTTAGGGCGAGAAAAAGTCCCTAGGGGAACTGGGGTAGTTCAATGAGGCAGGACTTTTGTGGGAAAAACGTGGAAGTCCTTATTAGATAAACCTGAAGCTCTTTTGACCTTAAAGAGACATAGTTCTTATCGGAGAAGAGGGGCTTTGAAGATCCCTATATCCGATAATAAAGAAGGACAGAAGTATAGAGGCATTGTAGCCTCCTATTTTCTGAAGATTCAGAATGTCCTTCCTAATTGAAGTCACTTAGGAAAAAAGATGGTACATAGAGGGCTTCAGATGTACCTAACTGAAGGTCATGGAGGAAAACCCTTTAACTACCACAGGGAAATGGTTGTTTATGTAGAACCCTAAACATGCTGGAGCAGCATTGAAAGGGATAGTGACTATCTGTTGGGCCCGTATAGGAAAAAAAATATATATATATATGAACCTAGGCAGACAGATGGAAAAAAGTATATAGATACATATCCACCTACTATCATATATTGCAATATATATATATATAGATATAGATAGGTAAATACAGATATATCTATTTATATGAATATATAGATATATATGGGTACAGACATGCATATGTCTATATACCTGTATACATATATACATATACCCATGTCCTCACATAGGGATATGTGGGAAGAGAAAGATTCATCTAATAACAAGAAGGGAAATACCTGCTTGAGGAGATGTTTAGAGAATCCATTCTCCTTGGTTGTGGGTGGGAGAGCTAAGGGAGTGCTCTCACTGACAAGGAGAAGTCTAGAGTGTTCTAAGAACTCTAGCCCTTGAATAACCAGGAATGGAGGATGTTTTAATCCGCTGACAGTAAGTCTGGATCCTTCCATAACTCCAGCATGGCAGCTGGAGAAGAAGATGCAATGAAATGAGATACTATATTTACCCTTCTAAGAGGGCAAAATGAGTATGATGCATTCTTGCGCTCAATATGAATTACCCCATGAAAAATTGAGGGTGGAAGGAAATACAAGACAAGGACTTGCTGCTACTAAAAGAAAACCATCCCTGGTGAAGGGGTCCACTGGGGATGTGAACCAACCCAGGGAATTGGATAATTCTTTAGGTCTTCACTTAATTAAAGGCCTGTGTCCTTTATTGAAGAGGGAGACTTTAATGGAAATGGTAAGGGTAGGGAAGAACCCAGTAAAGCCCTTCCTAACCATCTGGAATTATTTGCTCTCTGGCAAGGGCCCATAGTGCAGAGCTGCTCTGTAGAGCAGAGAGCATGTTGCAGGTTGGTTAGAAGAAAAAACTGGCTGTTTAAGAGCCAGTATGTAACCTGAACTACTCCGCCAAAGCCCAAGGATTGGGGAAGGCTAAGGATAGAAGGTATGCTGATGTGTCTGCAACAAGAAAGCCAGAAAAGGTTCTTAGCCTGTCTGGGACTTAGTACTAAGGCCAGAAAGATTGATATTGGAGATCAAGCTCTGGTTGCTTGGTCAGCAAGTCAGTGGTCTAACCACTAAGAGCCCCTGCATTCTAACTATTGTTCGGGCAGCAGAACAAATCTTAGGCCCAAGATTAGAAAAGACCTACAGACATAAGTAGGAGTGGTAAAACTCCGTCATTGTCTGAGAAGCTGCCACAAAAACAAGAATGCAAGGGGGAGACAACTCTGAAAAGAAACTCAGGGGCTTAGGGATAAGCCTTCAGTTAAGTGGTATCACTCTTACAGACCAAAATGTCTTAGTAAGAGGGACAGAGTTGAAAAAGACTTACGATGGAGTAAATCTCTAAAAAGAATAGTATGAGACATGCTGATACAGGAGAAACTGTCAAAGGTAAAAGCATAGACAACCTTATTGATAGTTGTTACTCCTCTATCTACTTAGAAGGAAGAGGAGTAACTTTACTACCTGTAAAGCATCATCATGCTAAGAAGCTCTATGAGCTAAAAGTCAGGACGTCTCTTTAATGTAAAATTTTGGATGGAACCGATGTAGATGCTTGTAATGAGAAGAAGCAAACTACAGGTTCTAAACACGTCTCTTTAATGTAAAATTTTGGATGGAACCGATGTAGATGCTTGTAATGAGAAGAAGCAAACTACAGGTTCTAAACCTCAAAACAGGAAGAAGGATTCAGTGAAGAGTCTATCAGCAACCCTGCGGCTGCTGGGTTTGCTGAAGCGGTTGAGGTTGTGGTTTCTTTAGCCTGGTTTGATGTTTCCATTGTTTGGAAACAGCTGTATGATGGGTAGAGAAAGGATAAAACTTTTTCCCCTTGGGGGAATAAAGTATGGTAGAAGATTTCCTACCAGCTGAGATAGAGGAAGGTATAGACAATCCTTTGAAAGCAACAGTGCCAGTGGTTAACTGAGCAACTTGGCATAAAGTCTCTTTGTTAAAGAGATTCTTCCCAGTACAAGGAGTATTTCCCAGCCTTTCTTGTACCCATTTATCCAAGTCAGACGCTTGAAGCCAGGCCATGTATCGTGCCCCTATGGCTATAGCAGAAGTTCTGCTAACAGACTCAAAACAGTCCAGGGTAGCACGAGTAAGAAACCTAGAGATATTTTGAACATGACTAACCAGTAAAGAGTAGTTTGCTCTTTTGTGATCTTGAAGAAAAGGAGTCAAAAACAGCAAACTATTTGTGACCTCTTCAAGAGATAGTCCCATATTTATTTTTTATTTTATTTAGACAGTTTTGTATACCGCCTTATCCTTCAATCAAAGCGGTCACAACACAATTGGGGGATACATTTAACACGTGGGGATATGAGACACATACACTAATACTTACAGGAAACATGGGCAATGGAGGGTTAAGTGGTTTGCCCAAGACCACAAGGAGCATCTGTGGGACTAGAAACCCCAGTCCTTCTGGCCCAAGGTTGCTGTCCTCTAGTGGGATTTGAACTTCCGGCCTGAAGTACCTTGCCCCAACCACTAGGCTACTCCTCCCCCATATAGAAAATATATGAGAGAATTCTTGTTGAAAACATGGATGCCTGAAAGCTTTTACGTCCAAAGGCATTTAAAGTTCTAGACTCACGACCTGGCGGATAAGAAGAGTGCCTTTTAGCACTTTTCACACGCCTCATTGCTGATTCCACAACAAGAGAATGATGTGAAGTTGAGTCTTTTGAAAACCTGGAGAAGGGGGCACTTTGTACAGAGAGTCAGTGGCCCTTGAAGGTGGGGATACCTTTAAAGGAGTTTCCCACATTCTAAGTAAAAGATCCTGTACGGTTTGATGCAAAGGGAGCATGATAACCTCCTTTGGATTCTCAGGGATATGCAGAAACTCTGAATCCCCTGGTGCAGGGTCTTGATCAGGTATAGAAATGGCAAGTAACCTTGCCATATAAAGCAGGAATGACTGAAAAGAAATTTCCCCAAAAGGGGACCCTCTATCATGAGGAGTAAAGGTTAGATTTGTTGAAGATCTAGTCTTAGCACTAATGGATTGATCCATTGGAGTACCAGACCCAAAAAGATGGAGCATCAGGTTGTCCTGAAAGGATAGTCGGCGGTACCGCTCGAGGCCGGTACCGTGACGAATCGGTGGAAAACTATCCATGCCAGGGATGGACTCCAAACTCAATACCGAAGGAAGCGAGCTTGTGGAAGTAAACATGGAAGGCACCGGTACCGATGCGAACGTAGAAAACGGTACCAGCAGTGGTATCGCAGCCGGTACCGACACCGGAAGATCAGTCTGAGGTGACTAACGGTACCAAAGGTACCGAGAGCGGTAGACTTTGATCTCCGGAACAGTGTCTTCGGCACCGTCCGAGGTCGATACCAAGACGAGTCGGTAACCAATCGTCCAGGCTAGAGATCGATTCTAGACTCGGCATCGAAAGCAGCAAATCTATCGAAACAGACCTGGAGGGTATCGACATGTATGCCAGAATCGGTACCGGGATCGATACTGATGCTGGAAGATCGGTCTGTAGTGGCTCTAGCGGCACCGAAGATACCTAGAGCGCTAGACTGCGATCATCAGTGTGGAGTGTTTCATCCAACACCATTGCCGATGGCGGGGTACCGGCAGCGCTCCAAGCGGATACCACCACCGAGCATGGCTCAGGTATGTTCGCAGAGGTAAAAACCCCGGGAACAACCTGAAACCCCATTAGTGCTTTGGAGGCCGAATACTCCCACCAGGGTTTTAAAGCCAAATTGTCCTCGGGGGCAAGGCCAGAGCCATCTCGATGTTGAACATGAGATCTACCACCCGAGGACTGGCTAGTCTTTACAGACTTTTGTTGGGTTACCTGATCCTGTGAAAAAGAAGTTGTAGCTGGTACCCTCAGGTCTGACGGGAACCGCGTATCGAGTTAAGCTCGATGCTGAAAACTTCTTCTGGAAAAACTACTGCAGGAGGGACACTCCAGCGGATAGTGGTCAGGACCCAAACATGGAAGACACCAGTTATGGGTGTCTAAAACTAACTTGGTACCGCCACAGTTGAAACATGTTTTAGGGATAGTGGCTGGCGTTTCCATGAAGGAAAGTGGAGCGGCCTAGTAGGTCGAAAACCGTCAGGCACTAAACAGGGAAAAAAATTCCCTACCAAAGAAAATAATTTTTTTAGGAGAAAGAAAAAGAAAACACCGGCGGTACCGGTGCGTCGAGGGAAGGCAGACGCGACCACAAGAAAAAACAAAAATAAACGAGAATTTTCTGTGGTGACAGGAGTACGTCCTGCTGGCTCCGTGGAAAAAACAAAAACTGAGGAGAGGCAGTTGGGAAAGGCGGGAAGGCAGCACGCAGGCATGGTAGGATGCTCCCAAAAGCGTTCTAATTGGACGCTGGGGAGGGTTCCCGCGCAGACTCCGTCGGTACCGACGTACCCATATGTGAAGACTCATTCCTGCTTGTTCCTGAAGATACTAGCTAAACCCGAGATGGCCCTGTTTCGGCGATGCCTTCTTCAGGGGTATTTTGGCATACTGAAAACCACAACACAAATAAATAATTAAAACATTGATAAACTAAAGCATTAATAAATAAAACACAACAAACATAAAACAATAAAAACTTCCATCCATAAATATTGAATAATAAAGGAATTAACCAATAATACAAAACATATTATGGATTATCATATCTATTAATGGAAGCCAAGAGAAGCGTAAAATCAATAGAGTAAATTATAAAAAATTATAAAAGAATATAAGCATAAATGTGGGAATCCATATACATAGAGGTGTCACATAAGTAACTTGTGTGTACATAAATTAATCAATCAATGAAGGAATTCAAATATATCTAAATTGCACATATATACATAAAACCATAAGTACATAAATAAGCACATCAACACAGTGACTGTAAAGTATTTCACTTTCACATTAATCCTTTTGTTCAGATTGTGTCTAAACTAAGGAGAGGAATGAACAGTAGATAGTCTTTTAAAATTAAGCTATTTTGTTTACAAAAACAAGTGAAAGTAAAACAAATAAAACAAAGAAGCAGGAGTGAGATCTAAGCGGGTAGCAGTTACAATTCCATAGTCTAATGGGTTTCTCTATGACTTATATAGTGCAATGAGCATTGTCACTATGAGAAATGCCATCTATGGTTATGGTTATAGTTAGGTCAAAAGCATAGGATTTATGTGGTTTTAAAACTCTTGGGACTTGAAATGGCTACTAGTCCCTGAGAGTTTTAAAACTGCATAAATCCTGTGCTTTTGACCTAAATGGTGTTTCTCATAGCGACAATGCTCATTGCACTATATGTCATAGGGAAACTCACTCCTGCTTCTTTGTTTTATTTTCACTTGCTTCTGTAAACAAATGGCTTAATTTTTAAAAAACGATCTACTATTATGGATGGAGGGTTTTATTGTTTTATGTTTAACATGTTGTGTTACACCCTTCTTCCTCAGACGACAGGGTTGCCATCACCACCACAGGCTGGACCTCACCCTCAACTGAGTGGGAGCCTGCGCTCAAACTCTTGAGAATTCGGGGACCATCGAGTCAACAAGGAACGCTGGAGCGGCCATATGTGAGCACACACCCACAGGACCATCTCTATGGTCACCGCCATCAATCCGAGGAGCTGAAGATAATCCCAGACTCTGGGGGCTCACTGCACACAGAACATCGCCAGGCAATTCAACAGTCTTCTGACTTTCTCCTCTGGCAGGAAAACTCTGCCCCCTTGAGTGTCAAAATCTGCTCCCAGAAACTCCAAGGACTGGGAATGTAAAAGATGGCTCTTTTCCCGATTGATCACCCAGCCAAGGCTTTCCAAAAAGGATACCACTCAGGATGTCATCCAAGACGCTTCTGACAGGGAATGGGCTTGGATGAGTCAGTCATCTAGATAGGGATGGACACAGATCCCTTGGCAACGCAGCTGCCACCATGACTTTTGAAAATGTCTTTGGGAGATGGAGAGCTGGAACCATCTGTCAAGTTCAGGGCGGATGAGACTCTGGATTTCAATGCCGCAGGCTGCTCTTTCCAGAACAGGCCGATTACACCAGCCTCTGCATAGTCTTCTGAAAGTGAGAGTAGGTCCTCATTCACATCAGATCCCAATACCGTTTCATCTGGGTCCGAGGCACAGTAAACATCTGGAATAGCTCCCAACTATCCCTCAGCTTCAGGAAGTGTCCCGCATTGGGGACACTTAGCCAAAGGTAATTGAACAGGGCTTCTACTTTCAGCCTGCCTGGCATCAGACTGCATCTAGGGGCACTTAGAGGCCGCAGGGTCTGAATTTCCATGCCAGAAGTACCAGGCCTATTGCAAGAAGGAAAATAAATCTGGGGAGGACAATCCAGACTCCGGAAGCTCTCCTCTCAGAAAAGGCTCCCCGACACCAGAGGCATAGCCGCCACAGACCCCCTAGAGGATGAAGAGTGGCTCACAGCACGGTCGTCAGAGTCACTGGCCAGCTGAGCATCCTTACCCTTATCGCCATCCTGCAGCTCCTGCCCTGTACCCTCTGGCTGAGAGGGGAAAAGCATGCCCTCCAGGGGTGACTCAGAAGCTGCCATACAGGAAAGGCAGAGTCCAGAATCCAGGGACGAGTTTCCTTGCCTGCCATAGGTCAAAGTTTCCTGGAAGAAGACAAAGAATTAGGGTAAGTATCACAAAAGCGCGTGATAAGGCTACATCACAAAAGGCTACATCACAAAAGCGCGTGATAAGGTTAGATACAAATGACAGAGCTCCGGAAGAGTTATGGAATGACATCAAGAAAGTTGTGTTGGAAGAAAGCTCTACAAAAGGTGAAAAAGCAAAAACGGCCAAAATGGATGACGGAAGAAACTCTGAAAATTGCCCAGAAACGCAGAGAAGCTAAAGCCAGAGGAGAAAGAAAGACAATCGCAGAACTCAACAGAGATTTCCAACGTGCAGCAAGACAGGACAAGGAAAATTACTACAATGACACTTGCAAGGAAATAGAAGCAGAAACTATTAGAGGGAGAACAAGATCGGCTTTCCTAAAGCTAAGAGAGTTAAAGAAAAAGCTCCAGCCTTGAATTGGAATGTTACAAGATGCTCAAGGTTCTATGTTGAATGATGCTGAGAAGATCAAGAAAAGGTGGAAGGAATATACAGAGTTTTTATATGATAAAGATCAAGTGGACCAACAGCCGTTTCAACCTGTACCTTATGATCGGGAACCATTGGTGATGAAAGAAGAAGTTGAAGCAGCATTGAAAGCCTTATCAAAGAACAAAGCACCAGGCATTGATAGCATTCCCATAGAAGTATTGCAGCAATCTGATGCAGCTGTTACCGTACTCACAAGGTTCTGCCAAGAAACATGGAAGACAACATCATGGCCAACTGACTGGAAAAGATCTGTGTTTATACCAATACTAAAGAAAGGTGATCCAACTGACAGTGGAAATTATCGCACAATCGCTCTGATCCCACATGCCAGCAAGATTCTACTGAAGATTATTCAAAAGAGACTACAACCGTACCTGGAACAAGAACTACCTGAAGTGCAAGCAGGGTTCAGGAAAGGGCGAGGAACGAGAGACATCATTGCAGATGTGAGATGGATCCTTGAAAAGACTAAAGAATACCAAAAGGATATCTATTTGTGCTTTATCGACTATAGCAAGGCTTTTGACTGTGTAAACCATGAGAAACTCTGGACCACATTAAGAAGCATGGGTATACCAGAACACCTGATCGTTCTCTTGCGCAATCTGTACATTGATCAAGAAGCAGCAGTTCGAACGGAACAAGGAGAAACAGAATGGTTTAAAATAAGCAAAGGTGTAAGACAAGGCTGCATACTTTCCCCCTACCTGTTTAATTTATATGCAGAACAAATCATCAGAGAAGCAGGATTGTATGAAGACAACAGAGGTGTGAAGATTGGTGGAAGACTCATCAACAACCTTCGCTATGCTGATGATACCACATTACTGGCTGAAAGTGAAGATGATCTGAAACATTTGCTTCTCACAATCAAAGAACATAGTCTCAAAATGGGCCTGCACCTTAATGTAAAGAAGACAAAGATCATGACAACTGGCATAATCAACAGGTTCATCATTGAAGGAGAAGAAATTGAAATTGTGAACAACTTTAACCTACTTGGATCAACTATCAATAAAGAAGCAACAAGCAGTCAAGAAATCAGACGACGCATTGCTCTTGGCAGAATGGCTATGAAAGACCTAGATAAGATTCTCAAGAGCAGAGATGTCTCTCTCCATACAAAGATTCGACTTGTTCAAGCCATGGTATTTTCAATAACATCATATGGATGTGAAAGCTGGACAGTGAAAAAGACAGATAGGAAGAAAATTGATGCCTTTGAATTATGGTGTTGGCGGCGAATACTGTGTATACCATGGACTGCCCGAAGAACAAACCAGTCGGTACTAGAGGAGATCAAACCTAAGCTTTCTTTAGAAGCTCAGATGACAAGACTTCGACTTTCATACTTTGGACACATCATGCGAAGAGAGAAATCATTAGAGAAAGACATTATGCTTGGCAAGATAGAAGGTCAACGCAAAAGAGGAAGGCCAGCAATGAGATGGATCGATACAATAACAGCAGCTACGGGTACCAGTCTGTCAACAATGAGCCGCCTGACTGAAGACCGAACACAATTTAGGATAGCTATCCAGAGGGTCGCCATGAGTCGACTCCGACTCGACGGCACTTAACAACAAGGCTACATCGGCTCGCAAGCGTGTGTTAAGGCGCTAGGGAAGGAGGGCACATTGGAGCCACTTGAGCGGAATGTTCATTAGGATCATGTGACTCCCAGGCGCACAATAGGCAAAAACGTTACTAATGCATGCAGAAAACGGTGGGAAACCCCTACACATTGCCAACGGATACTAGCTATCCACCCGGAATTGCGTTTCTCAGAGATGGAACCGGGCGTCCCCGATAAGGATAATGACAAAGCCAAGCCTTGGTACTCACCCTCTGAGAGCCCCAGGCATAGGATCCGTGCCAGGCCTAGCTCTACTCCCCTGAAAATGCTTCACTGGCTGGCTTTATTTTAACAGCATTGTGTGAAAGGTGGCTGGCAGGCAGATCATTCTGAGAGCCCTCTGCAATCTTAGATAGTGCTGGGGAGGAGTATGCTGTCTTGGTACATGTCGGTATCAATGACATAGGAAAATGTGGTAGGGAGGTTCTGGAGGCTAAATTTAGGCTTTTAGGTAGGAAGTTGAAATCCAGAACTTCCAGAATAGCGTTCTCTGAAATACTTCCTGTTCCACGCGCAGGACCTAAAAGGCAGGCAGAGCTTCGGAGTCTCAATGTGTGGATGAGATGATGGTGCGAGAATGAGAGTTTTGGATTTGTTAGGAACTGGGGAACATTCTGGGGAAAGGAGGGGCTCTTCCGAAGGGATGGGCTTCACCTTAACCAGGATGGAACCAGGCTGCTGGCATTAACCTTTAAAAAGGAGAAAGAGCAGCTTTTAAACTAGATAATAGGGGAGAGCCAACAGTTGCATAAGAGCGCATGGTTCGGAACAATGTATCCTTGAAGGATACTAAAAAAAAAAAAAAAAAAAGTTAGGGCACATCAGCAGAGAGCTTCCAATAAAGACAAAGGTAGCCCAAATGCCCTTGAGTACAGAGCAGACAGAGCTTAAAGATTCCAAATTGCCCGTGCCTACCGATAACCAGATTAATATGAATAAAATACAGTCTCTATAATGCTTGTATGCGAATGCTAGAAGTCTATAAAATAAGATGGGAGAGTTAGAATATATAGCACTAAATGAGAAGTTAGATATGATTGGTATCTCAGAGACATGGTGGAAGGAGGACAACCAGTGGGACACTGTGATACATGGATACAAACTATATCGTAATGCTAGAGCTGATCAAATTGGTGGAGGGGTTGCGCTCTATGTCAGAGAGGGCATTGAGTCACAAAGAATTAAAGTTTTGCAGGAAACAAAATTCGCTGTAGAATCTCTATGGATTGAAATTCCATGTAAAAAGGGGAAGGCGATGGCAGTGGGGTTGTACTATCGACCGCATGGCCAGAATGAACAAATGGATGATGAAATGCTCAAAGAAATCAGGGAAGCTAACAAAAGTTACAGAACAGTAATAATAATGGGTGATTTCAATTACCCCGATAATGACTGGGTCATTGTCACGGCAGGACATGCTAGGGAGATAAAGTTTCTAGATGAAATAAATGACTGCTTCTTGGAGTAGCTGGTTCATGAACTGACCAGAGGGGAAGCCATTTTGGACTTAGTCCTTAGTGGAACACCAGATCTGCTGCAAGAGATAAGGGTGTTGAGGCAACTTGGCAATAGTGATCATAGCATGATCGCGTTTGATTTAATTAATGGAGGGATGGTAAGGAAATCCACAGTACTACCTTTTAAGTTTCAAAAGGGAGACTATGATAAAATGAGGAAAATAGTTAAGAAAAAACTAAAAGGAGCAGTTGCAAAGATCAAAGACTTACATCAAGCTTGAGTGTTGTTTAAAAATACTATCTTGGAAGCCCAGACCAGCTGTATTCCACGCTTTAAGAAAAGTGGAAGGAAGTCCAAAAAACTGCCAGCATGGAGGTCAGAGAGGCAGTTGTTGCCAAAAAAGCATCTTTCAGGAAATGGAAAAAAGAGCCAAATGACGAAAACTGGAAACAGCACAAGCACCGGCAAGTTAAATGCAAGGCATCGATAAGGCAGGCAAAGAGAGAATTTGAGAAGAAACTTGCTATGGAAGCAAAAACTCGTAATAAAGACTTTTCAAAGTACATTCATAGCAAAAAAACCTGTGAGAGAGTCAGTTGGACCATTAGATGATAGAGGGGTAAAAGGGGCAGTAAGAGGGGACAAGGCTATAGCGGAGAAACTGAATGAATTCTTTGCTTCGGTCTTTACTGAGGAAGATGTAGGGATGTTACCCATGACTGAAGTGGTATTTAAAGGTGATACTGCGGAAGAATTGAAAGAAATATTAATGGGAGACAGCCAACATGGCTTTAGACAAGGAAGATCTTGTCTTACTAATCTGTTATGTTTTTTTTGAAGGTGTGAATAAACAGGTAAACAAAAGTGAGTCGCTTGATATAGTGTATCTGGACTTTCAGAAAGCCTTTGACAGGTCCCTCATCAGAGACTTTTGGAAAAACTAAAAAGTCATGGGATAGGAGGCAGTGTACTATTGTGGATCAGGAACTGGTTAAAAGACAGAAAGCAGAGGGCAGGGTTGAATGGCCAATTTTCCCAATGGAAAAGGGTGAATAGTGGAGTACCCCAGGGATCTGTGCTGGGTCCGCTGCTTTTTGACATATTCATAAATGACCTGGAAAAGGGAATAACGAGCAAGGTTATCAAATTTGCAGATGACACAAAACTATTTAAAGTTGTTAAAACCCAAGAGGATTGTGGAAAATTGCAAGAGGATCTTGATATATTGGAAGACTGGGCTTCCAAATGGCAGATGAAATTTAATGTGGACAAGTGCAAAGTTATGCACCTAGGAAAGAACAACTCAAACTATGGTTACACAATGCAAGGTTCCACATTGGGAACCACTACCCAGAAAAATGATTTAGGCGTCATCGTGGATAACATGTTAAAACCCTCCGCCCAGTGTGCAGCGGCGGCAAAGAGAGCAAAAAGAATGATAGGTATCATAAGGAAAGGAATGGAAGATAAAACAAAGGATATTATAATGCCTCTCTATCGTTCCATTGTGCGACCTGTGATAAGGAAGCTTATCATAGTTCAGGAGGGAACTATAAAAGAGGTGAATTGGCTTTGAACAAGCAACCTGTCTTTGCTGGTAGAAATACTAAAACAGAATGTTTTCATAAAAGACTACCAGTCCCAGAATGCACCAGGTTTCAAACAGCCTCTAGAAGGGCTGAAGTGGGGAAACGTGTGTTCAATCAGGAGAGCTATGAGGTAATCCCCAATCATTCATCTCCAAGGGCAGGGCTTGATTCAGCACACCTGGGCTGTGCTAGGGTGGAGTGTCCCTCTAAGCACTTTAAAAGTAAAAGATATTCTACACAGAGACAGAACAGGAATAGGGAGAACGGTGAGCACAGGGAGAAGCAGAAGCTGCAGATCCAGAAACAGAAGCCATTGGAGAAAGAAGAGAGAGGACTACAACAGCAGAGGCAACGTGGAAGGAAGAACAGAAAGACATCTTGAAGGTCTAAAGAAGGAGCCCACAGCAGTACGTGTGTTAGGAGTGATTCCAGAGGCAAGCATACTCCATTGGACTGGAGGAAGCCAGAGGATTGGGGTTATAGAGCCAGGAATTCCCAAACGGCACCTTTGAGGGAGACGGCTGCATTTGGAAGGGGCCCTAAGACCGGTGCAAGAAGGTATGTGAAGAGAGACCCAGTGTCCAGGGATCTTGATTGGAAGGCTGGACATAAAAGCTGGACTACCTACTGGCCAGGATACGAGGAGAGGAAATATAACAGCAAGGGGATCACAGGTATGAACTTTGATCTATGCCCTAGCTCTTCATCTGGAAGACAGCAGGGAAACAAGTATTATCCTGAGAGTGATCAATTAAGGAATTCCTCTGAGCCAGACCATGATATTGATTCCATGATATTTGAGGAAGAAGGAGATTTATCAAATGATCAGTTGGAATACATGGATTGCTCCCTGTCTAGGCTGCTGTTTTAAAGTAGTTTCTCACTAATACAACAACCATCAAAAGGAACTGTAACTTGTTCTTTTATCTACCCAGAAAAGTCTCTGCAAGAAAGCTTTAGGGTAGGATTGAGCCACGTAGAGAGAGTGAACCAGCAAAGGGGTTTGCAGCTGGCTAATTTGTAATTGAGCCATGCACAAGTGCACGTGAGCTCTAGAAGGAAACTTCTTCCTTGTGTGTGTGAATAGAAGAAAGTTATCCTGGATAAAGAACAGTTTTTTTTTACTTTTGGGTTTGTTTTTGCCTTTTGAAGCACTGCTAAGAATGTCATTAGCAGGAGCCATCAAAAAGACCTTTTCTGTTTCCCATCAAGGTCTTTATTGATTTATTGCTTAAGAAGTTCCGTTACCTTATAACATGTTTTGTTTTTCCTGAGTACAATACTTGAAGCAAGTGTCCTTTTGTGTTACCAAGTAAATCTGTGTGGGAGAATTAACCCCATGAATAAAATCTGTTTTTCTTTGCTTACACTCGAGCATCACAACTCATTATTTTCTGAACGGCTGATTCTGGTATGAATGAACTACAACCCCCACACTCCTTTGCAAGTCATAATAATATTTTGCCTTTGCCAAGACTGTGGACATTCACGACCAGCGCCTCCGTTTACAGACCGCACCTTGAATATTGTGTGCAATTCTGGTCGCCGTATCTTAAAAAGGATATAGCGTTATTAGAAAAGGTACAGAGAAGAGCCACCAAAATGGTAAAGGGGATGGAAGGATACTCCTATGAAGAGCGGCTAAAAAGGTTAGGGCTCTTCAACCTGGAAAAGAGATGGCTGAGGGGAGATATGATAGAGGTCTATAAATTAATGAATGGAGTGGAACGGCTAAATGTAGATTGATTGTTTACATCATCAGAATATAAAAAGACTAGGGGACATGCAATGAAGCTACAGGGAAACCTATTTAAGACTAATAAGAGAATATTTTTTCACTCAACGTATAATCAAACTCTGGAATTTGTTACCGGAGGATGTAGTAAAAGCTGTTAGTGTAGCTGGGTTTAAAAAAGGTTTGGACAGGTTCCTGGAGGAAAGGACACAAACCATTATTAAAAGGGATCCAGGATATCACTGCTTGATCCAATACAAGCATTGAGGAACCTGTGTCTTTTGGGGAGACTGCTAGGTACTTATGACCTAGATTAGTCACTGTTGGAAACAGGATACTGGGCTATCTTATGTTCAAGAGAGAGAGCATGGGGGAAAGGAAGGAGGGAGGGCTTATCATGGTAAGGGTTTGGAGCTGAACCAATTTTCCCTCCTCCTATGGCTACCAAAAAGACCGCAGTCTAGTAAGGCATCCCACGTCAGGATCAAATTAGAGAGACCTTTTTAGAGCTTAAGACGGTCGTTCACGATCATTTAATCAATCTTTTTTCCTCTCAATTTTCAGATTTTCTACAGAGAGGACAAAATCCATTCACCATCTGCTGGAGACAAAGAAATACTGAAGAGACCTCTGGTGGCTGAGGCGGATAGAGGCACAGGAATGATGTCATTGAAATCTGGGCTTTCATTGTTCTTTCTCTACACCAATCTGCTGGTAGGGGAACACAATCCACTTGTCTGGAATGGTCTAGCAGGACAATATGGAAATTCAATTACTCACAAAAAAAGCAGTTCTTCAGTGAAAAAAGAAACAAGGTGGCCCCACGTGATGATGCCAACATGATCAGAATACCATGCTGGAAAGTTCTCTAAACTTCAAGAGCTAGTTACGCTCTTCACTGCTGTGCTCCTTTGAATGACATCACCCATTATAAAAAATTACATATTCTGTTGGTCCTCTGAAAATTCTATTAAATACCGACATTCAGTATTTCTACATTAACAAAATACTACAAGGATATTTTTTTAAAGAATAGATTCAATAGTGGGCGTGATCATTTTAAAACAGTATTTCAACATGTCTGACTCCAAAGGTTTGTTATGCCGAAATGCTTCCCTGTAAGGGTATACAACACCATACATCATTGCGTGATAAAAATAACTCATGAAAGAAAAAAATATTTATCTGTTTAGTAAGCAGTATGAAAGTGTCTCTCGGGGTTCCTTTCTTAGGCTGCTTACAGTGCAGATACACTTCGGATCTCTCAGTGTTCTTATGTCTCTCACCTGTCCACTGCCAGTAAGGGGATTTTTTTGAGTAATCTAACATACGCCCTACGTATAAATTGGTGGGGCAAGGATATTCTCTTATGTTTTGTGAGATCATTGATTTCCTAGATTATTGGGGTTTGATGATCTCCCTGTGTGTGCTGCTGTTGATGAATGGCGAGCTTCATTTAGTGAGTCTTTTAATTTTATTGCTCTGTTTAAGGAAGCAGTGGTTAAGAATGTTGCGAATGATTCTTGGATTACACAGGCTTTCAAGGAGCAGAGGAGGGAGATGGGGAAGAAGGAAGGGCACTAGTGTCGTTATCCAGATTATTTTACTCAGCAGGATATTTTGTCTTCTTATCATTTGTATAGTGCAGCAGTCGTTGAGGCAGAAAAGGCGTATTATAATAAGCAAATATTTACTGAACTGGGGCAGCCTAATCATTTATTCTGTGTAGTTGAATGATTGATATGTTCTAAGGAGAAATTTGTTGGTTCATCTGAATTGATCTATCCTCAGCAATTTACAATTGCCTTTATGGCTAAGATTAGCAAGATTAATGATTGTGTTTATTCGGTTACCCTGTCTTTTAAGTCTGCCCAAGGTAGGGCTATGGAATGATTTTACAGCCATCTCTAGTGAGTAGGTTAGTAAAATGATAACATCCTTTAATAATACCTTTAGTTATTTGGATTCTTGTCAAGTTAAACTATTCAAATCGCTTCAGAATGATATTTGTTCCTCAGTTCTTGGTATTATTAATAAATCTGTTTCTGAGGGTATTGTACATTTATCACTTTAGGAAATGACTGTGTGTCCAATTCTTAAGAACGGTTCATTGAACAAGGGTGATCCATTAAGTTATCAACCGGTTTCTTCTATTTCTTTTTCGGCAAAGGTTTTGAAGAAACTTGTGCTTCTTCAATTTCAACAATATGAGGCTTTGCATTCTGTGCTTGACTCCTGTCAATTTGGGTTTAGACCTTTTTATAGTACAGAAACTTTGCTCCCGTCGTCTCTGGGACATTATTTGCAGGGGTTTCATCAGCGTGCACATTTTTTTCTCATATTGTTAAATGTGTTTTCAACTTTTGACACAGAGTTATAGTTTCTTACTCCATAGACTTAGCTGAACTGGTACTACTAGAACCGTTTTGCGATGGTTTGAGTCTTTTCTTACAGAGAGATCAACTCAGGCACGCGTTGCAGGTAAGTTGTCATCTCGTTTCAGTACTCTATGGGTCTTCCGCAGGGGTTGGCGTTGTCTGCTGTGTTATTCAACATTTTCATGCAGGGCCGGCCCGTCCATTGAGCGAGAATATTGTTCGCACAGGGCCCCGTGCAAACTTCATTCTTGCATAAATGAACAGCTTCAGAGGGAGCCGGGGAAGCACGTGCGAGGCCCCAGCTCCCTCTGTACAGCCGCCAGCGTGAAGAGAGTTTTCCCTCACGCTGGCGGCTGTTTCTGTGAAGCGCGCAAGTGCTGGGAAAGGCCCTTTAACCTTTCCCGGCATTCAGCGTGCTTCACAGAAACATCTGCCAGCATGAGGGAAAACAGTCTTTACGCTGGCTGCTGTGCAGAGGGGGCCGGGGATAGGGTCTCGCATGGGCTTCCCCGGCTCCCTCTGAAGCTCCTTAGACGTCCGTGGGGCTCTTCAGGGGGGGTGGGGGGAGTCTAGCATAGCACTGGAAATGGGCAGATGGGGGGGGGGGCAAGGATTGGAAATGGGCAGATGGGGGCAAGGACTGGAAATGGGCTGATGGGGGGCTCGGACAGGAAAGCACAGTTACTTACCTGTAACAGGTGATCTCTGGGAAAAGCAGGAATAAGTCTTCACATATGGGTATCGTCAGTACCGACGGAGCCTGCGCGGGAACGCTCCCCAGCGTCCAAAAGGAAAGCTTTTGGGAGCACCCCACAGCGCCTGCGCGCTGCCTTCCCACCTTTAACATAAGACATAACATAAGATATGCCATACTGGGTCAGACCAAGGTCCATCAAGCCCAGTATTCTGTTTCCAACAGTGGCCAATCTAGGTCATATGTACCTAGCAGTTTCCCCAAGAGACACAAGTTCCACAATGCTTGTACTGGGTCAAGCATTGATATCTTCGGTCACTTCTTAATAATGGTTTATGGACCTTTCCTCCAAGAACTTGTCCAAACTTTTTTTAAACCCAGCTACACTAACAGCCTTTACTACATCCTCCGGTAACAAATTCCAGAGTTTGATTACACGTTGAGTGAAAAAATATTTTCTTTTATTAGTCTTAAATAGTTTACCCTGTAGCTTCATTGCATGTCCCCTAGTCTTTCTATATTCTGATAAGGTAAACAATCGATCTACGTTTACCCGTTCCACTCCGTTCATTAATTTATAGACTTCTATCATATCTCCCCTCAGCCGTCTCTTTTCCAGGTTAAAGAGCCCTAACATTTTTAGCCTGTCTTCCCAACCGCCTCTCTCCAGTTCGAGTTTTAAAGCTGAGACAAAGAGAGAGTGAGGAAAGGAAAGAAAGATAGAGAGATACAACTCCTAGGGGAGATGGGTGGGTTGAGAAGACTTATTCCTGCTGTTCCCAGAGATCACCTGTTACAGGTAAGTAACTGTGCTATCTCCAGGAACAAGCAGGAATGAGTCTTCACATATGGGGACTCCCCAGCTAGAGATGCCTGGGAGATCACCCAGGTTGTGAGTCCCATGAATCTCAGCCCCATGAATCTCAGGCATCCAGCCAGGGATGGAGGGTAGGAGTTGGTTAGGTATGGAACAGGTGTTTGAGAACAGCCTGACCAAACAAGGCATCCCGGCGGGAGTCCTTGTCCAAGCAGTAATGGGCTGTGAAGGTATGAACCGAGGTCCATGTGGCCGTTCGACAGATCTGGTCGATGGACACAGAATTTAGATGAGCCATAGAGGCTGCCATGGCCCTCACATTGTGAGCTGTGACATGGCCCTCCAGAGAAAGGTTCTTACTCTGGTAGGCGAAATAAATACACTGAGCATTCCAATTAGACAGAGTTCTCTTAGAGACTGGAAGTCCTAAATGAGAGGGATCAAAAGCAACAAAGAGTTGAGAGGACTTTCTATGTTGCTGTGTCCTTTGTAAGTAAAAAGCAAGAGCTCTTTTACAATCCAGGGTATGAAGATTCGTCTCTGCACTTGAAGCATGAGGTCCTGGAAAAAAGACAGGTAAATAAACCTCCTGGTTCAGATGAAAAGGTGAGACCACTTTAGGCATAAAGTGTGGATTAGTCCTAAGGACTACCTTGTCATGATGGAACCTTGTATAAGGAGGATTAGTCACCAAGGCTTGCAGCTCACTGATGCGGCGAGCTGAGGTGACTGCAATGAGAAAAATAACCTTCCAGGAAAAACATTTCAAGGAGGTAGTGGCTAAGGGTTCAAAAGGTGGCTGCATAAGCTGGCCAAGAACCAGATTTAAGTCCCATGCCACTGGAGGTGGTCTGATGGGAGGTTTAGTCAAAAGAAGGCCTCTCATGAATCTTGCTATAAGAGGATGAGAGGAAATAGGTTGTCTATTGAGAGGTTTAAGGGATGCTGCAATAGCACTCAAATGGACTCTCACTGAATTTGTTTTAAGGCCTGCATGGGATAAATGCAGCAAATACTCTAGTAAAGAATTCAGAGGTATTGCAAGAGGGTTAAGACCCTTCTCTGCACACCAAATGGTAAACCTTTTCCATTTAAAAGCATAGGAACGTCTAGTGGAAGGCTTTCTGGAAGCATGAAGGATATCCTTCACTTGCTGAGAAAGATGCAAATCTTGAAGGTCTAGGCCTTCAGCAACCAGGCTCTGAGGTGAAGAGACTGGGGATTTGGGTGCCACAACGTTCCCTCCTCCTGGGACAGGAGGTCTGGAGCAGATCGCAAGTCCAGGGAGGGAGCTTGAGAGAGATGCAGAAGTAGAGGGTACCACACTTGGCGTGGTCAATGTGGTTCTATGAGGATCATAGACCCCTTGTCTCTCTGAAGTTTGAAGAGTGTCTTGGGAATTAGGGGAATGGGTGGAAAGGCATAGAGGAAGTCTTTCCCCCAATGGAGGAGGAAGGCATCCCTGGCCTGAACTCCCTGATACGGAATTCTGGAATAGAACCGGGGAAGTTTGGCATTCCACGGACTTGCAAACAAGTCTATGTCTGGGGTTCCCCAAATTCGAAAGATCCTGGCTATCTGGTACCCATGGTGGGACCATTCGTGTGGGAGCAGAACTCGACTGAGTCTGTCTGCCCAAGAATTTTGAACTCCTGGAAGATACACTGCCATGAGATGAATTTGATGCTCTCTGGCGAAGGCCCACAATCTCAGAGCTTCGTTGCAAAGCGACAGAGAGCCAGTCCCGCCCTGCTTGTTCACGTAGAACATGGCTACTTGGTTGTCCGTGTGGATGAGGACTGTCTTGTAGCTGAGCAGGGTGTGGAAAACTCAGCTAGAAAGATTGCTCTGAGCTCTAAGAGGTTGATATGAAGAGATGTCTCCTCTAGAGACAGATGCCTTGAGTGGAGAGATCTTGAAGATGAGCTCCCTAACCTCTTGGAGAGGCATCTGTTGTAAGGGTTGCTTGGGGTAACACCTGTTGAAAGGGGGGGACCCCAACAACAGATTTTGAGTGGACTTCTACCAGTGGAGGGACCAAAAGAGGCGAATGGAGGTTGCTATTTTGTCTGACAGGCAACCTGATGCCTGGGTCCATTGGGTGGATAGAGTCCACTGAGCTGCCCTCATGTGAAGGCGAGCGTAAGGAACCGCATGCACAGTGGATGTTATGTGGCCTAACAGTTGTAACATCTCTCGAGCAGTTAAATGGGATTTTAACTGAACTTGTGAGGCTAACTGCACCAAGCGTAGGCAACGGGCCTGGGGAAGATAGGCCCTTGCAGTTGTGGTATCCAGCAAGGCCCCTATGAACTCTAGAGACTGAGTAGGGGTGAGATGGGATTTTGGGAAGTTTATTACAAGTCCCAGATACTGAAGGATACGCCTTGTGCAGGTTAGAGAAATCTGGGCCTCTGACTGGGATGGAGCTCGGATGAGCCAGTCGTCCAGATATGGGAATATGAATATTCCTAGAGTGCGTAGAAATGCAGCTACTACTGCCATGCATTTTGTGAACACCCTTGGTGCAGAGGCCAGAACGAAGGGAAGCACTCTGTATTGATAGTGCTTCCCTTGATAAAGGAACCGAAGGAACCTTCTGTGTGATGGATGGATGAGGACATGGGTGTACGCATCCTTGAGGTCTAGAGAGCAAAGCCAATCCTGACTCTGAAGGTATGGAAGGAGAGTACCGAGAGAAATCATCTTGAATTTCTCCTTGCATAGAAACTTGTTCAATTCTCTGAGATCTAATATGGGTCTGTAGCCCCCTGTTTTCTTTGGAATAAGAAAGTAGGGGGAGTAGAACCCTGAGCCCTGCTGAAGAAGGGGTACTTCTTCTATTGCCCCTTGGGCAAGAAGGGTAGTGATCTCCTGACCCAGAAGGTCGAGGAGAGATGTTTGAGAATTGAGCTGTCTCACCATGGTGTGAGGAGGAAGGTTTAAGAAATGAAGCTTGTACCCCTCCCTTATGATGGAGAGGGTCCATTGCTCTGCTGTGATTTGTTCCCATCTGGGAGCAAAGTAAGCTAACCTTCCTGGAATGGTGAGAGGCTCTGGATGCTCTAGAGCCAGAAAAGCTAAGCTCTCTAGTTGTAAGTCAAAGGCCCTGAGGAGGCTGAGGCTGCTGGGCCGTAGCAGTCCTAGCAGCCTTAGGCTTGGCCTGTTTCGGTTGTTGCTGTCTCTTTGTAGCAAAACGACCTACAGAAGATGATTGCTGACCATAAGCAGAATAATATTTCCCTTTTTTGGGAAAAAAACCCTTTTTGAACAACCTTTTCTTAAAAGGAGCAGAAGTAGACTTTGAAAGTCTATCTAAAGCAGAGTTTTCAGCATCCATCTGTACAAGGAAGATTTCCCAGTCCATCTTGAACCCAAGGTTCCAAATCAGAAGCTTGTAACCAAGCAACTCTGCGTGCACCTATGGCAATGGCCGAGGCTCTGCTGGCACCTTCAAAAGAGTCAAAGGCTGCACGGTTGGAAAACCTGGAAAACATCCTGGGCATGTTTGAGCCAGGTGAGGAATTCTTCCCTTTTATCTTCTTGAATAAAAGGAGATAAAGTTTGCAGATGATCTGTAACTTCTTTTAGAAACATCCCCATATAGAGACTATAGGAGTTGATTCTGGCAACAAGCATACTAGCCTGGAAAACTCTCCTGCCAAAGGCATCTAAGGTTCTGCATTCCCTTCCTGGAGGAGCAGAAGAGTGCCTTTTTGTACTCTTTATCTTCTTCATGGCAGACTCCACCACAATGGAGTGGTGAGGAAGCTGAGTTTTATGGAATCCAGGACAAGGAGGAACACGATACATGGTGTCCAACCTGCGAGAATGAGGGGAGGTGGTGAGAGGAGTCTCCCATATGCCCAACATGTGATCATAAAGAATCTCATGTATTGGTAAAGTGGCTGCCTCTTTAGGAACCTTAGGATATTGTAAGATATCTAATTTTTTGGCTCTAGGCTCTGTCTCAGGGGCCACTGAAATGGAAAGGCCCCTGGCCACTTCCCTAATGAAGTCTTGAAAAGACAAGTCTTCTGGAGGAGACATTCTCCTTTTTGGAGAAGAGGGCTCCTGAGGATGAATCACCGATGCTTCGACAGAGACCTCTGATTCATCAGAGTCTTCAGAGGAATTGAAGTATCGTCTGTCTGGATGCTCCTGCAGAGCCCGATACGCGTACCGGGTGGTATCGACATTGGGAGTGATCGGTACAGATTCGGTACCGATGGGCATCACAGAACAGTGTACCGCTGCAGTCGACCCCGCAATGGATGTCGATGCAATCGGTACGGGCACCGGAACCGATGTCGGTACCGGTGCTGGAATCAGTACCTGCAACGGAGTTTGTTGCGGTACTGAAGGCGTCGCAGCTTGTATGAATGCCGTGATGGCACGCTGCATGGTCAGGATATTCTGATCCATTGACGCAACCAATGTCTGGATGTCGGTACCAGTGGGAACTACCGGTACCCCAGAACATGGCAACAGGTGACGGTCGAGGCTGAGCCATCGATGTCAACCTGTGACCCCATAGATAAAGCTTTGGAAGCCGGAGCCTCCCGCCGGGGTAATTTCGCCGGTGCGGATTCCTCGAGGGCAAGCCCGGAGGCATCTCGATACTTGGAAGGAGATCTACCCTTCGAGGACTGGCTGGATTTAAGTTTGGTTACCTGAGATCCATGTGAGGAAGAAGCAGCCCTGGAAGACGTCGATGCAACTGAAGCTGCATCCGAGGGAAACAGGGTACTGAGCTTAGCTGCTCGATTCTGCAGGCCTCTTTTAGACATCATGGAGCAGGACTCACAATCCGCAATTGAATGGTCAGGACCTAAACATTTTAGACACCATTCATGGGTGTCAGTGACAGAAATAGTGCCGCTGCACTTCATGCATTTTTTAAACCAGAAGGCGGGCTTTTCCATGAGGAAAAAATTTCATAGGCCTAAGGCCAAAGAACAAAATGCACTGAAGTGAGAAAAACAGTAGTTTTTTTTTTTTTTTTTTTAGAATAAAGAAAGAAAAGACTGGCGGTACCGGTCCAGCGTCGAGAAGGCAGACGCACGACCAAAGAAATAAAATAAAATAAAGAAATTCTTCAGCGGTGACAGGAACACGACCTGCTGGCTCCGCGGAAAAGAAGAACTGGAGAGAGGCGGTTAGGAAAGGCGGGAAGGCAGCGCGCAGGCGCTGTGGGATGCTCTCAAAAGCTTTCCTTTTGGACGCTGGGGAGCGTTCCCGCGCAGGCTTCGTCAGTACCGACGATACCGATATGTGAAGACTCATTCCTGCTTGTTCCTGGAGATATGAACTGATGGGGGGGGGTAAGCTGGGACTGGAACTGGGTTGATGGGGGGAAGCATGGACTGGAAATGGGCAGATGGGGGGGAAGCTTGGACTGGAAATGGCTGATGGGGGGTTAGGATTGGAAATGGGCTGATGGGGGCTGGAATAGGACTGGAAATGGGCTGATGGGGGCTGGAATAGGACTGGAAATAGGCTAATGGGGGGGCTAGGTTTGGAAACTGGTTGATGGGGGAACTTGGACTGGAAATGGGCTGATGGGGGGCTGGAATAGGACTGGAAATGAGCTGATGAGGAGGGCTAAGACTGGAAATGGGCTGATGGGGGGCATGGAGAATGGGACTAGAAGGGAGCAGATGCTGGGTGGGTCTAGAACTAAAGGAGAGCTGATTTTGGGGGAAAACTAGAAGGGGATGGAGATTGAGAATGAGGATGGAGAGGGGAAAATATATTTTGTGTGGGAGGGAAGAAAAATCTACGATTGGCTGGGTAATGGGAGAGTAAGTGGGGATTGAGAATGGAAGGGTGAAATTTGAGTGGATAAAAAGGAATAAAGCAAGAAATTGAGGAAAGAGCAAAAGGGGAGAGATCAGTATGTTAAAGCAGATATAGAGAGAGAGAATGGAAAAAATCTAGAAGAAAGGACAGCTCGCAGAAGACATGAAGAAACCAGAAGAAAATGACTGGAGCAATTGCAACTGAAAAATAAAATGCCCAAACAAAAGGTAGAAAAATACTTTTTATTCTGAATTTATTAACTGAAATATGTCAGGTCTGGGAAATGTGTATCGCTAACATCTTTGCATTTTGGTTTAGTGTAAGAGGAAATTAATTTATAGTTGTATTTTTCCAGTATTGTACATTTCATGTTTGGCTTTTGGGGTTCCCAATTTAATTATTATCTTTCTATTTCTAAATTGTGATCTCGTGTTCTTTGTGTGGTAACGGTCTACGTTCTGCATGTGTAACCAAGCTGAGGTATTCTGTTCATGTAGTTTCTATTTGACAGTCCCACTTGTTCTCTTTCCCCCAGTGAGATGTATTGGTATTCTCTGAGATGTATTGGTTTAATATTTACAGTGTTGCCTTTTTGATAGATAGGATTTGGTGCTCTGTGAGTCCTGGTAGTGCTTTTATGAAATGGTGGGTTTGCTATGGGTGCTAAATGGTCAGTGTTTATAGTACTTCCTAATGGGCCTGGCGGTTGGCACTGAAATATTGTAATTTAGAAACCTGGTAGTCTTTCTTTATCCAAACACTCATTAAGAGGCATGTTTACTAAAAGCGCATGTTAACATTATGCAAATATTTACGCAAATGAGGCCTCGCAATGAATCTCTGCACATGGCCCCGCACCCCCCTTGGGCAGCCCATGCTTACATAGCTCAGCTTTGTAACTTATTAGCTGGATTGGACCTTCATTAAAGATTATATGCGGACGATATTCAGTTTGCTGTCTCGGTCTTGTCTTCCATTTCTGCTACACTTGAGCATCTTGTTTGGACAAGTTCCTGGAGGAAAGGTCCATAAAATAGAAATTACACTTACCTGGTAATTGTCGTTCCTTGAGTGACGACAGTTTAGTCCTCCACCTCTGGGTTGTGTACCTCCTCCTGCAGCTTGGAGACTGGGCATGTCAAAGTCGTGACATCACTGGATATAGCATGCTGGTATCTCCCATCAGCCCCCAGTGTACTATTGACAAAGCAAACTCAAAGGTACAACAAATAAGTAGCTATACCATAACTTTAAATAAACTATCCATTCCTCAGCCGGAGGAACCTTTTTAACCTTATTAGTCTTTTTTTTTTTACTTTACATTCACGTCTCCCCCTATGCAATCACGTTTCCTGTACCACCCCCTCACTTAAATAAGCGAGAAGGAAGAAACAGATCAGAGAGGGATACTCACTGCGATCCAGAATCTGAAAGGATCTCTCCACTCCTTGAAATTGATGCTCCACTCCGCCTGAAAATAAACTCTGAAGAAATAACACCCCTGGGCGGGAATGAGGACTAAACTGTCGTCACTCAAGGAACGACAATTACCAGGTAAGTGTAATTTCTATTTCCTTATCGTTCCTCCAGTTTAGTCCTCCACCTCTGGGATGTAACAGAGCAGTAATTATTGGGAGGGACCCTTCCAGCCGGCATGCAATACCGCTGATCCGAAAAAGTCATCATATGCCGCTAAGACCTCCAGACGGTAGTGCTTACTGAAAGAACAAACAGCGGACCAGACGGCCACTCTACAAACATCCCCTGGTGGAACTAAATTGTACTCTGCTCGAGAAATTGCTTGCGCTCTAGTAACATGCGTTCATAACCCCGTTAACGCCGACTGGCCCCGCAGAAGATCTGCTGCACCAATCGCCTCTTTAATCCATCTAGAAATGGACGCCTTCGCTACCGCTGCCCCATTGCGAGGAACTCCGAACAACACGAACAGACGGTCCAAAGTGCGGTAAGTCTCCGAAATATACAAGTACTGCCGCAGCACCCGCTTTGTGGCTAAACGGTGCCACCCCCAGCCAGACGTGGTTCCCCCCAGCCACCATAACACTGGAAGAAACCCCGTCCGACCAAGGTGAAACAGAGACACCACCTTAGGTAAAATGGACGGCACTGGCTGCAATACCCCCCTTTTCCCGAGAAAAGGACAAGGATGGTTCTCCACGAGACAGCACCTGCCGTCCCGAAATCCGGCTCGCCGACCAGCTGGTTATCAACATTACCGTCCTCAAAGACAAAGTCCTAAGCGACGCCTTGTGTAAGGGCTCAAAAGGTTCCTTAGTCAATGCCGCCAAAAGCAATTTGAGACCCCGCGGGGGACCTACGATTCCACGCGAGGACCGCAGCCAGGTCACCGCTCTCAAAAAACGTAACACTTCTGCATGGATCCCGAGAGCCAGACCTTGCAACTTGTCTCCCTAGCAAGACAACGCTGTCAACTTAACTCTCAAGGCACTAGCCACAAGGCCCTTAAGAAATCCTTCTTGTAGAAAACTCAAAACTACAGAAACTAACGCAGCCACAGCCGGCACTTGCTCCCACGAGCACCAATCCTCAACCATGAGCCATAAGCGACCACATGTCTCGCCCTTCCAACGGCCACACCGTAAGCGAGATTCGAACCACCCGAGGCCGCTGAAGCAGACCTGATAGTAACCGAGTTTCCGCCACCGGCAATCTCCACAGCTCCCCCGTATGAGCTTGGCGTACCACGGCCATCTGGCCCTTCCAGAGCCACCCGTAACACTCTCCTACAATGAGCCTTGCTATGCTGAACCACTAGACCTATGAAAGCCCCTGACGGGAACACATAGAGAAGACCCGACGCCGTTCAACACTGCCCCAGCGTGTCGCTCCTCTCTGACATTCGCTCTCGCCGTCTGCTGAAGAAAAGATTCGCTTTGCTGACCGAAGGGTTGCCATGAAATCCATGACCGGCGGCCCCCGGCGTGCGAACTACTTGCGCCAACACCTCCGGATGCAACTCCCCTTCTCAGACATCCACTTGAACCCTGCTGAGAAAAGTTGCCATCAGCGATAACCTGCCCTGCCAGGTGCGCCGCTGAAATGCTGGCTGTCGCATTTCTACCCAAGCGAACCATGCCTCTGCTTCTTCCTCCATGGCCGCCCTTCCTGCACCACCCTGTTGAAAGATGTAGGCTACCTTCGCGGAGTTGACTCACAGCAGTCACACCGCCCGACCTGTCACCGCCGCTTCGAATGTGTGCAGCGGCAGAACCACCGCTCTCAGCTCCAGCCAGCTGACCGAGCAGTCGCTCTCTTAAACAGAGCAAACACCCTGCGCCAAAAGCTCTCCACAACATGCCCCCAATCCTATGAGGATCGCGTCCGTCAGCGATGGGAGCCACTCCAGCCATTCCAGAGGCATCCCTGTCTTCAGTAATACCGGAAGTAGCCACCACCGCAGAGAACACCTGACCCCGAGAGAACAGGGAAGTCATTTGTTCAGCGAGACATCCTGAGACGACCAGAAGTGAAGTAGAGCTCACCGCCATGGCCGCATATGAGAACAGGCCCATGGCACCGATTGCAGGGTTACCGTCATCTTTCCCCACACGTGCCGGAAACTCCACCGCAAGGGCGCCGGCCCAGCTCTGCACCTGCGTACCAGATGTCGAAGGGCTGGAACTCCACATACTGGCAGAACACCGCCCCTGTCCGCGTGTCGAATCGCATCTCTATATATCTGAGTTCCTGGAAAGACACCAAGTTACTTTTGGCCAAATTGACTACCCAACTGAGACTCCCTAAGAACTTCACTACCGAGTCTGCCATGCTGACGCTATCGGCTTTGGATTTTGCTCGAATGAACCAAACATTGAAATAGGGACGTACCCGAAATCCTTCCTTTTGTAACGCTAACACTACCACCCCCAAGAACTTGGTGAAAGTGCGCGATGCCTTCGCCAGCCCAAATGGCAATGCTGGGAACTAATAGTATCCCCAAGGAAGACCGACACGCAACCCTTTGGTGGGCTGCTGTGAACGGGATGTGTAAATCCATTTCAGCCAGATCGCGCGACGTCAAGCACTCCCCCTGTCGCAATACCCCCATAACGGACCGTAACGTTTCCATCCTGAAAGGAGACCCGCGGAACAACTGTGCACTCCTAGATCCAAGAGATGGCGACGAGTGCTGTCCTTCTCTGGCACCACAAAACAAATGGAGGAACTACTCCTGCCGTATTCATAAATTGGCACTGGCATGGCCTCAGATTTGTAACAGTCGATTTAAGGTGCGATGGACCGCTAAGGTTTTCCTCTGTCCTTTGCAGGGAGACGCCACCAACGACTCTCGAACTGACTTCGCAAATTCCAGCGCCTAACCATTGCAAACTATCTCTAATACCCACTGACCTGCCGTTATGTGGGTCCAGGCAGGCAGAACAACTCCGAAGTAGCCCATCGGCTTGCTCTCTACTGGGGCCCGCCTCTCTGTATTGCGGTTTCTGAGTTGTTGCTAACCAATCAACCAGCTAGAGCCAAAAGCGGCGCCTCCGAGCACTGCTGAAGATCCCTGTTCACATGGTCATCAGACAGCTACCGACGTGGGAGGCTACCACTGACTGCAAGGAGACCAGGGAGCTCTAGTTGAACTAAGAGTATCTTGTTAAGGCAAGATTATTCCATTATGTTTCCATTCAGTACCACTAGCAGTCTTGGACATGAACCTAAGAGGCATCCCTTTCAGTTGGTAACTCCCACTTCTGACTTAGGGCAACTAGGAAGCTTGACCCCGAGACCTCTGAGCACCAAAACAATTGTCAGTACTGATGTCCTGTGTTTCTGAGCGGTACCCAACATATAGGAACATACAGCATCACAAACCAAGCCAATTTACCAATGGCCCTCAGAATCATGAGCCAATGTACAGAAGAAAAGCCCAAAGTACTATACTTGGCAATTTTTTTTATTTTTTTAGCTTTACCGAAAGAATAATGTTGGATGGGACTGAACTTAACTCCTTTGCTGCCAGTCTTCAGAACATGTTCCATTTCAGAAACAGAACATACCCTATAAATCCAGACCCCCTAAATGACAGGGATAATGTAATGTAACATTGCAAAGAATTCCACCGAAATAACCTCAGCTAACATAATGAATGACAAATGCCATAAGGTCTCCAGGAACTCTTCAGTACTGGAGGTTGGCAGTGCAATGAATAGCCAATGAGAAGGGAAGAGCTAGAGACAGGTACATACCTGGCCTTCTAACCACAACAAAGCCAAATAAATTTGTAAACACTTAAACAAGGCAGATATGCTGAAGTTTAAAATATATACCTTGAAGGCCAAACCTCAAAAAGACTTTTTTTTTTTTTTTTATAATGGCACTAGAACCAGATAAACGATACACAAGATAAGGGTTTTAATTCTTGGACATATACTCTTGACTAGCAGAATATGGAAATTACACATACCTGGTAATTGTAGTTCCTGGAGGGTCCAGTTTAGTCCTCCACAATCGGGTAGTGCACCTCCTCCTGCAGCCTGGAGACTGGACCAATCAACACTTTCTGTATGATGTATGCAGGCGGAGCTCCCATAAGCCCCCAGTGAACTAGTAACAAAGCAAACTTAAAGAAGCAACACATGACACTGTTATAAAAAGGCATTTAAAACCAATATAGAAAACTTTCTCCCCAAGAAGGTCCAACCCCTCCCCAAACGAGGAAGTCAGACTGCTGCACTGCGCCACCGCCGACGCACCGGTAACAAAAAGACAGTCCAAACCCAGACCCCCAAGGGAAAAGGCTGGAAGAGAACCCGGAAGAAACCAACGGACCGGAATCGCGGCCAAAAAGAAGCAGCGAGAAGCAGAGAAAGCCGCTCCCAGCCCGAGCTGTTCGCCAAAGCGCGCCGCCACATGTAACCTGATACGCGGGAGGGAAGGAGGACTAAACTGGACCCTCCAGGAACTACAATTACCAGGTATGTGTAATTTCCATTTCCTGAGCGGTCCTCCAGTTTAGTCCTCCACAATCGGGATGTAACAGAGCAGTCAACACCGGGCGGGACCTTGCCAGCCGGCGCGCAGAACAGCCGAACCAAAACAAGAATCCCGAGCGGCCAACACATCCAACCTGTAGTGTTTACTGAAAGCATGCAACGTAGACCAAGTGGCCGCTTTACAGATTTCCGCTGGCGGAACTAGGCTAAGCTCCGCCCAGGACGTCGCCTGAGCCCTGGTGGAGTGGGCTCACAACCCCTCCGGAACCGACCGATGCTGCAACAGATACGCCGACGCAATCGCCTCTTTGACCCATCGCGCGATAGAGGCTTTAGCCGCCGCCTCACCTTTCTGCGCGCCGCCAAAAAGCACAAACAAGCGGTCAGTCTTTCGGAAGGCCGCGGTTACTTTCAAGCACTGTTCCCTCTAAGCTGTGCGCGTGTGCGCGCGCACACACCTCGCCGAGCGAGTGCACATACTTTACAACAGAGCGCACAAAAATTACGGTTCTGATTCTGATAGAAAATACCACAGACGTCTTAAAATTTAAAAGTTGTGATTGTAGTTACTAGAAATGTTCCACTTCATTTAGTAATCTTCTATTTTCATTTAATTTGATTAAAATCAATGTGGTGTACATACTGTATTCTGATGTGTAGTCAAATTTTAAAGTATATAACTCTGAGTGTTGTTATGTGGCGCACAAAAATTTAACCTTCCTTCAAAAGCTGCACAGCTGATATTTTATGCGCACACAACCTACAGAAAATTAGAGGGAATATTGCTTTCAAGTAATGCTGAAGAACGCGTTTCACATCCAGGTAGTGAAGTCTCTTGTCCGCAGGACTGTCGGAAACGGCATGCAGGACCGGGAGGAAAACCGCCTGGTTTAAATGAAAAGGCGAAACCACCTTCGGCAAAAAGGAAGGAATGGGCCGAAGGACCACACGTTCCTGGGAAAAAGACAAAAAGGGCTCCCTGCACGAAAGCGCTTGGAGCTCAGAAATTCGTCTAGCAGAGCAGATGGCCACGAGAAAAACGGTCTTCAGAGTCAGATCCTTAATAGGCACCCGTCGGAGAGGCTCAAACGGCTCTCGAACCAAAGCCCGCAGCACGAGGTTCAAGTCCCACGGCGGAACGGAGATTCTACGCGAAGGACGCAAACGAAAAACCGCCCTGAGAAAACGTTGTATGCCCAGATGAGCCCCGAGAGAAAGCCCCAACACTTTGCCTCGGTAACAGGAGAGGGCCGCCAACTGAACCTTCAGAGAGCTGGCGGCAAGACCCTTATCAAAGCCATCCTGAAGAAAACTTAAAACAACGGGCATGGACATCGTCGCCGCCCGCACACCACGTTTGGAGCACCAGTCCTCAAAAACTCTCCACACGCGCACATAAGTGAGAGAGGTGGACGTCTTGCGCGCCCGTAGGAGAGTGTCAATCACCGCCGGGGAGTAGCCCCTCTTTTTTAACCGAGCCCTCTCAATGGCCAAACCGTAAGCGAGAATCGAGCCACCTGGGGCATCCGCAGTGGACCCTGAAGAAGAATATCCGGTAACGAGGGCAGGGGCCAAGGAACGCCGTCGCGCAACCTGACCAGGTCGGCATACCAAGGTCTCCTGGGCCAATCCGGAGCTACCAGCAACACCCGCCCCCGGTGGCCCTCTATGCGCTGAACGACCCGACCGATTAACGCCCACGGAGGAAAGACATAAAGAAGACCGGACGCCGGCCACGGCTGAATGAGGGCTTCGAGCCCCTCGGACATGCGTTCTCGCCGCCTGCTGAAGAAGCGCCCCGTTTTCGCCGACTGAAATATCGCCATGAGATCCATGACGGGAGGTCCCCACCGACGAACTATTTGTGCATAAACCTGCGGGTTCAGTTCCCATTCCCCGGGGTCTACCCGCACTCTGCTGAGGAAGTCCGCTTGCACATTTTCCGTGCCCGCTATATGCGCCGCCGAGATCGCCGGCAGACGAGTCTGTACCCAAGAGAACAAAGCCGCCGCCTCCGATTCCAAGGCCACACTGCCGGTGCCCCCCTGGCGATTGATGTAGGCCACTGTCGTCGCATTGTCCGAGAGAACGCGCACCGGCCGCCCGAGCACCAAGGCCTCGAGGGCTATCAGGGCGAGCCTCACCGCCCGAAGTTCGAGCCGGTTGATCGACCAAGAAGCCTCCAGGGGAGACCACGTCCCCTGCGTGAAGCGATCCTCGCAGTGAGCACCCCAGCCGGAGAGGCTGGCATCCGTCGTGAGTGGAACCCAAAGAGGAGGCTCCAAGGGAAGCCCCATCCGCAGGTTTTTTGAGCAGAGCCACCACCGGAGCGACCGACGAACCGGCTTCGGGCAAGGCAACCTCATGTTCAATGAGTCGAACTGGTTGGACCAACGGCGTAACAGGGCACTCTGAAGTGGACGCATATGGAACCTTGCCCAAGGAACCACCTCCAGGGTCGCGGCCATCGTGCCGAGGAGACGGAGGTACCACCAAGCGGACGGAGCAGGTAAGCGGAGGAAGAGGCGGACTAGACTCTGTAAGGCCAGGGCACGGCGCTCCGGCAAACACCCCAAACCCCTGACCGTGTCGAAACGTACTCCCAGGTATTCGAGGTCCTGAGTCGGCAGCAGCCGGCTTTTCTGTTCGTTGATCACCCATCCGAGATCCTGTAGCAGAGACACCACTCTGCTCGTGACTTGTCGCTGGACTTTGCACGAATCAACCAATCGTCGAGATACGGGTGAACGAGGATACCCTCTTTCCGCAAGGCCGCTGCTACCACCACCATCACTTTCGTGAAGGTACGGGGAGCAGTAGCTAGACCAAACGGCATGGCCCGAAATTGAAAGTGACCCCACGGAAACGCGAAGCGGAGGAACCTTTGATGAGACTCCCGGATGGGAATGTGCAAATAAGCCTCGGAGAGATCGAGAGACGTGAGAAACTCCCCTAGCCGCACCGCCACGATGACAGACCGCAAGGTTTCCATCCGAAAGTGCGGAACCTTGAGAGCACGATTCACGCCCTTGAGATCCAAAATTGGACGGAGGGATCTGTCCTTCTTTGGGACTACAAAATAGATGGAGTAGCGACCGGCGTCGCGCTCGGAAGGAGGAACGGGAACTACCGCCACCAGGGATAAGAGACGATGGAGGGTCACGCGGATGGCCCGAGCCTTCTGATCGCCCTTGCTAGGAGACAGAACAAAGGAATCCTGGAGCGGGCACGCAAACTCCAGCGCATAACCCTTTTCGATAATCTGCAACACCCACTGATCTGAGGTAATTCGGGCCCAAGAAGGAAGAAAATCGCGTAAGCGACCCCCGATGACCGGACTTCCCTCCAGAGCCCGCCTCGCTTCATTGTGGCTTGCGATTAAAGGAAGAGGACGAAGAGGAGGAGGCTCCAGAGAAGCCTCGTCCTGCTCCTCAGAAACCACGAAAACCTTGCGAGCGCGATCCAAAGCGACCGCGCTGGGAACTCCAAAGGCGGGAAGAGCGAAATCTACGAAAGTCTCGAAATTGGCCGCGCGCAGGCAGCAAGGTTCTATTTAGCTTAGGCTTATCCTCCGGCAGCCTACCGCCCTTAGATTCACCAAGGTCTTTAACTAACTTATCTAGAGCATCACCAAACAACAACTTGCCCTTGAAGGGCAATTTACTGAGGCGAGACTTTGAAGAACCGTCGGCCGCCCAGTTAAGCAACCAGATGGACCGGCGCGCCGCCACCAAAGAAGCCATGCTATTAGCCAATGACCTAATTAAGTCATAATGCACATCCGCCAAGTACGCCGACCCAGATTCTATGCGGGTGAGCTCCAGCAACCCCTGATGATCCAAGCCAGAGGCCGAGCGCAGGCGCTGCGCCCAACGTAAACAGGCCCGAGCTACCCAAGCGCCACAAATCGAGGCCTGTAAGGCTTGTTTCAACAAATTATCTATCTTCTTATCTTGCGCATCCTTTAAGGCAGCACCACCCTCCACCGGGATGGTGGTTTTCTTAGTCACTGCTGACACCGCAGCATCAACCCGCGGGGACTTAAACAAGTCCTTGTCTTTGTCGGCTAAGGGGTATAGACGATTCATAGTCCTAATGCCCTTCAAACCGGACTCCGGTTGATCCCACTCAGAATGGATCATCTGCTCCACCACCCGATGCACAGGAAACACCACCTGGGACTCCCGCACCGCCTGAATGAGCGGATCCTCTAAACCGTCCTTCTCTGGAGGGCGAGTAACGACCAGGTTGAGGGTCTGAAGAGACTCCGTGATCAAAGGCACCAACTCTTCCCGACGAAAAACGCAAATAATCCGCGCCTGGTCCTCAGGCTCCGGGATTTCACCGTCCTCCAAATCGTCAATCTCAGCATCAGGATCCCCCTCCGCATCCAAATCTGGGAAACCCACGGCGTCCTGTTCGGGTTCCAGGGACCTGAACCGCTTGGCGGCCGGCTGAGACGGATGCCGGCCCTCCCCCGAGGGAAGGGAAGGGAGAGGCGCTAGCCAAGCCTCAGGCAAGAGACCGGACCGGCTCAAGCGAAAAGCCTGGTGCATGAGGAGAACAAAATCCGGGGAAAAATCCACGGATGGAGATGCAAGAGCAGTGCTTAATAACTCCGTAGCCTGGCCATTAGAAGGGGGAGCAGAACAAGCCGGGCAAGAGCCAGGCGAAGGGTCCCCTTCCGTGAGATTAGGAGGGCCATCAGGTTCTGGCATCTCCTTCAACTCCGGATGATGTTCCAAGTCAGCAGAAAGTGAGGCACAGCTCCGGCAGATGCCAGAGTCTGCCACCGTACCACTGCGCGACCCACAAATCACGCACTGCGGTTTGGAGGTCATGGCAATGCTACAGTATCTCAGCAAAGACAGGCAAACTGACCCCACAGGATAGGAAAGCTGAAGCAGCTAGCCTGATTAAAGGAAAGGTGATTATAGGGGTTTTGTTTTTTTTTTCAATAAATAAAATACTCCCCCGAATCCTGAGAGTGTCCTTAACAAAATCGCCAAAAGAAATAGCACCAAAAACGTCAGGGAAGCCCGTGCACAAGTGTGGAAGCCGGAGGGAAAATCCCCTTCAGGGCTACAAAATGGCCGCCGGAGTCATGCACCCGCGCTCAAAAACGGCGCGAAAAATAAAGAAAATGAAAGGAACAGCAAAAGAACGGCAAAAGAAAGGTAGGGGGAAGGAAAAAGTAAAAATCCCGGGCTCAGGCCCCCCCCGCCGAGAAGAGACCCCGAAGGCAGCCGACTCACCTCGCTGGAGCAGAAACGGGAGCGCGCTGCAGCACCAGAGGCAGAAAAGTAAAGCGAGTTTCCTACCCGGCACCAGCAGAAACTGACAGAGCCAGTAAGCAGCCCAACACAAAGGAGCTGTCTGGAAAGGGTAGATCTACTCCCCGTGCTGTCCAGGGGAGAGATCAAACATGACTGCCAAATCACTCCGGTCAGGAAGGCAGGAGCCCAATGCAGGACTGACTTCCCGGGAGGCCCCCTGGATATCTTTTTTTTTTTTTTTTTCTTAAATCAATTAAAGAAACAGCTACCTATTTAAACCAAAAGAAGGGATAAGCCAAAATAAAACACCCAAAACTAACTAGTGTTGCTTCCCCAAGTGTCACTAAGTGTGCCCAGGCCGGGCACACACGTCCTCAAGCTGCAAGGAGACTGGACACACTGGGGGCTTATGGGAGCTCCGCCTGCATACATCATACAGAAAGTGTTGATTGGTCCAGTCTCCAGGCTGCAGGAGGAGGTGCACTACCCGATTGTGGAGGACTAAACTGGAGGACCACTCAGGAAATGACCGTTGCTTGTTTAGCGCTAAGCCCCCTTTTTCTGCCTTGCAGAGATTAGTCTGAGGATTGCTGTCTATACTTGGTCACAGAAAGGCACTATTGACTGTACCAGCTGCCCTCTGGTGGCCAAAGACAGTAGTACAGACCTTTCTTGGTTTACAGTTTAACTCTTAATACTACTGCCATCTTAAATCTTTGGGAGCCGATTAGATTTACCTTCCAGAAACTCATCTACCTTATGAGACGTGTGTCAAGTCTCAGAAAGAGTGATTACAGCACCATGTTTTTCCCCCAGAGGTTAAGAAAAAAACGAAGGGTAAACATCCTTTCCTTCCAGGAAGGTTTACTAGTACAAATCTTGCAACAGCAATCAGACCACGAGGGCAGGAGACCTTAATGGCCTAATCCAATCACTGCTCCCTGATTCTGACAGGACCTGTTAGCTGCCAGAACGCGGACAACAGGCATAAAACCACACCAGATGAAGTCACCCCCCCCCCAACGCCGAATTGACAAGGGATTAGAGAAGGAAATGAGAGATTAAATGCAAAATTAGACTAAAGTATACATTATTAACTGAAAAATTAATAAATTAAGGAATTCCTTATCTGTTTAGCCCGGCATCGTCTGTCCAAGCGCGGGCCGCCGTGTCCTCCGCCACGAGGTATCAGCCGTGCCAAAATGGTGCCCATCCCAGGCAGGCCTGTTTGGTGCCAAATCCAACTGCCACTGCAACAGCCCCAAGCCCCTCTCTCGGGCTCGAGGTCCTCCTCTGCGGTGTTGGGACTCAGCCAACACCCCGCTATTGCTCCGGGGTGAACAGCTTCCAAGCCACACTGCTGTCCTGTGGCACCAAGAGCAGCAGCCGTGGCAAACACTGCTCTGCCGGCTGAAGAGACCCTAAGAGGCTGAGGCTCCCGCCGTGTCGGAAATCTGCCGCCAGGCACACACACCGCGTGCAGACATGAGTCACAGAGCTCTCCCCCGTACAGTCCTTGGGGAGAAATTTTCACCGGGCACCGAGTGAGCGCAAGGAAATAAGAGCGGAGATGCTAGCCGGCAGAACGTAAATTTAAAGGGACAGATCCGCACTTTCAAGTAATTCAAATTAGAATTATAAAATTAAATTAAATTCAGTTAAATTAAATTAAACAGGGACATTGATAGCTTGGATTTTTTTCTGAAGCAATGGAGAGCTAAGGAACTTGCCCAAGGCCACAAGGCGTGCCAGTGGAAATTGAACCCTGGACTCTGGCCTTCCAAGCCAGTGCTCTAACCATTAGGCTACACCTTCCAAATAAATGAAAATTAAACCTAAAGAAGGAAAACATTAGGAAGTTAAATTAAATTAAAACTAAATCCTGACTAACTGCTCCTAATCTGTTTCCCAAGTGAGCCCAGCACCTAGGCTCACTACGTCCTCCTGCTGCATGGAGACTGGACACACTGGGGGCTGATGGGAGATACCAGCAGGCTATATCCAGTGATGTCATGACTGTGACATGCCCAGTCTCCAAGCTGCAGGAGGAGGTACACAACCCAGAGGTGGAGGACTAAACTGGAGGAACGATAAGGAACCATTATTAAAAGGGACCCGGGATATCACTGCTTGACCCAATACAAGCATTGTGGAACCTGTGTCTTTTGGGGAAACTGCTAGGTACTTATGACCTAGACTGGCCACTGTTGGAAACAGGATACTGGCTTGATTTGAGAAGGATGTTGACGTCTTCTTTACCTCTGGAACTGAAAACTGATGAATAGTTATTAGCGATTCATTCTCAAGTCAGAAATCTTGGGGTAATTTTAGAGTTGAGATTGGATATGCACCCTGAGGTTCAAGCAGTTGTTAAAGCAGCTTTTTATAAGCTGAATATAATTAGGAGGCTGAGACCTTGCATATCAGAAGATAATTTAAGGGTAGTGGTTCAGGTGCTGGTTCTTACTCCAATCAATTATTTTAACAGTTTATATTGGGGGATTGCCTGTCTATGTTGTTCAAATGTTAAAAACTATTCAGAATGTGGCTGCTAAAGTGATTAGGGGAGTGCGTAGATATGAACACATAATTCCAGTTTTGCATGAAATACACTGGTTCCAGTTAAACAGCATTTATAAAATGATGTTGCTGGTACATAAAGCTTTATACCATATATATGATTACTGTGGCTTCTAAGCTGAAGCTTTACAGGCTGTCTTGTTTGATATGATCTCAGTCAGCATGCTTATTGGAGGTTCCATCTCATCGTAGGACCTATCTCCTAACTCTCCATGCCCGCATGTTTTCTGTAAATGCCCAGGATACTGGAACTCTCTTCCCTGTGAGTTGCGCATGGTGTCAGACTTGGCGATGTTTAAGAAGAGGATAAAGACCTATCTGTTTAGGCAGGCATACTCAGTGGAATGATAGTCTTAATTGTTAAGTATTTTATTTATGCTGTGTTTTATTTTATTTTTTGGTATGTTTACATTATGGTAATGTATATTGGTTTCTATCTTGTTTTTATGTATATGTTTTGTAAACTACCCAAGTAATTGGCGTGGTATATACGTTTTAAATAAATAACCTTTTTTGTTTTGTTTTTAGATTAAGAGATGTTCTTATTTTCTAAAATGGTATTATACTCCAACAAGGGAAAACTCCAATATTGTATCTATGTTAAAGGGTTGCTTTAAATACAACAAAAAAGGCAGGCCTTTCTTACCTTCTCTATTGCTTCTCGTACAACTCTTTCTGTGTCTCTCTTGTGATCTGCTTTCATTCTCTCTTTAAAATCATTAAAGATTTTGGTGTATTTGTCATGGCACATGTTCTGACACACTCCTTCGTTGCTAGTCTGGGTGCTCCGGTGCTGCATTCTTGGTGAGGAGGCACTTTGCTTCTTGGTCTGTGTTGAGACCGAAACTTTTTCAATAGGTGGTGGTAGTGTAGGAATTTCCTGGCTTGAACTTACAGCTTCAGTTTCAGGCTCTGGTTCCTAAAAGTAGACAAACGAAAAAGAGTGATGAATAATGAGCCAACTTCGTACCAGTGAGATATTAGACCTTCCATCATATGAAAACCTGAAGGGAATAAAATATAGGACCAGCGAAATCCACTGCTTGCCCCATGACAAGCATTGTGGAACCTGTGTGTCTTTTTGGGAATCTGCTAGGTACTTGTGACCTGGATTGGCCACTGTTGGAAACAGGATACTGGGCTTGATGGACCTTTGTCTGGCCCAGTATGGCTTACCTTATGTTCTTTAATAATGGTTTATGGACCTTTCTTCCAGGAATTTGTCCAAAATGTAAAACCTAGCTACACTAACAGCTTTTACTACATCCTCCAGTAACAAATTCTAGAGTTTGATTACGCATTAAGTGAAAAACATATTTTCTCTTATTAGTCTTAAATAGGTTACATTGCAGTTTGTGTGTCCCCTAGTCTTCCTACTTTTTGATGGAGTAAACAAGCGATCTACATTTACCCATTCTACTCCATTCATTAATTTATAGACCTCTATCATTTCTCCCTTCAGCTATCTCTTTTCCAAGTTGAAGAACCCTAACCTTTCAAGCTTTTCTTTATAGGGGTATCCTTCCATCCCCTTTACCATTTTGGTGGCTCTTCTCTGTACCTTTTCAAATCCTGCTATATCCTTTTTAAGATACGGCGACCAGAATTGCACACAATATTCAAGCTGTGGTCGCACTACAGAATGATACAGAGGCATTATAATATCCTTGGTTTTATTCTCTATTCCTTTCTTTATGATTCCTAGCAATCTATTTGCTTTCTTAATCACTGCTGCACAATGGGTGGAGAGTTTCAACGTATTTTCCAAGATGACACCTAAATCCTTTTCATGGAAGGTGGTTCCTAGTATGAAACCTCACACTGTATAACTGTAGTTTGGGTTGTTCTTTCCTAGGTGCATAACTCTGCACTTGTCCAATTAAATTTCATCTGCCATTTGGATGTCCAGTCTTCCAATTTATCAAGGTCCTCTTGTGTTTTAACAACTTTGAATAATTTTGTGTCATCTGCAAATTTGATCACCTCACTCATTATTCTCATAGAGCACTACGGTGACATCACCTCACTCATTATTCTCCATAGAGCACTACAGTGACATCACTTAACCTGTGCAACAGACAATACCCCAGCTCAACCACCCTCCCCTCGTGACACAATCATAGTATTGAAGTAAAGTCCTGATGTACATAGTATTGTAAATAGTGCATGTTGTAAATAGCTCACCACGAATCAACTACCATCTACACACACACGCACTCATTGCTCAATGCATGCACACACTAGACACGGTATTTTGTTGATTGTTTGCTGTGTAGACTGCCTTGATTGTAGGAAAAGGCGGTATAGAAATCCGTTTAAATAAATAAATGTCCAGGTCATTTATGAATATGTTAAAAAGCAGTGGGCCTAACACAGATCCATGGAGTACTCCACTGTTCACATTGAGAAAATTGGACATTTAGCCCTACTTTCTGCTTTCTATCTTTTAACCAGTTCCTGATCCACAATAATACACTGCCTACTATCCCATGACTTTTTAATTTCATTGAGTCTCTCATGACGGACCTTGTCAAAGGCTTTCTGAAAATCCAGATACACTATTTTGACCAGCTCACCTTTGTCTACCTGTTTATTCACACCTTCAAAAAATATAACAGATTAATAAGACAAGATCTTCCTTGGCTAAATCCATGTTGGCTTAGTCCCATTAAACCATGTCTACATGTTCAACAATTTTTCTTTATAATGGTTTCTACCATTTTGCCCAGTACTGACATCAGGCTCATCAGATCACCCCTGGAACCCTTTTTAAAAATTGGCGTTACATTGGCCATTCTTCAGACTTCAGGTAGTACAGATGGAGAGTATTAGAGATAAAGAGGTCATGAATAAAAGTAAGTTTATTTAAGATGGAGTGTGCATTCCACAAGGTGCATGAGAAAGGGAGAGAGGAGGGATATGAACAAGATTAGAAGAATTGCATGTGGATCTGCCCTAGGAATATGAAAAAAGTCTAGAGGGGCCAGGATTGGGACTGATATCCCCAGATGAGAGAAGGAGGAGCAGCAGGAGAGTGCAGGGGAGAGAGGAGGTGGCACGACAGTAATGAGGGCAAGGTGCTTTCAGAGAAAGAGGAGATGGTTGAATGAAAGGAAGAAAATGGTGAAGCTGAAGAGCAGATGATGGGGTAGAATACAAGATGGCAGGAGAGATGAGAACAGTAAAGAGGGGGGGTGATAAGGATATGGGGCTTGAAGTCATTGGTATGAGCGGAGAAGATCAGGGAGTGTCAACAATAGGAAGAGAAAGTGATGCGGAGCCATAGGAATGAGATGGAGAAGAGAGTAGAAGTCAGAGGAAATAAATGATGAATAGGCAGGAGAAAGGTTCCTAAGGGATTAGAGTGTACCTGTGAGTAATAGTGGTAATAAGCACAGGACAGCTATATGAGACTGTTAACTGAGTGGCGGGTGGATGGGAGGGGGAAAAAAAGGCAGCAGGAGGAATAAGAAACAGAGCAGAAGATAGCAGAGAGCTGAATAATATTACAAAAAAAACAAATAAATTTAAAAAAGATATATATATATACATACATATATATACACACACAGAGAAAGAGACAGACAGGGTCAGAACTCAAGACAAGCACAAGCAAAATAATAAAAGTTCTGACCAAGCCAGGAAGCTAGGGCAAAGGCTTGCAATGCAGTTGCTCTCACCAAGGCACAGAAGCAACAGAGGGCTCAGTACACCTGCACAGAGAGGAAAAGGACCAAACAATGCCACTATGGGGGGAGGGGGTGGCTGGTCCATTCCACCTGCACACACACAGGTAGAGAACAGGTAGATTCAGCAGAAATGGCACAAGACATTTAAAAACTCCAGTTAAAATAGAGTTAGAATTTGAATTTGGCTCTTAAAACAGAGACCAGATAGTAGAAAGAACCAGGTACGGGGCAGTTACATTTAACAGGAGAGCAAGGAACAGCGAGCAGAAGACAGCAAAGAGCTGAACAACACAAAAAAAAAATTAAAGATAAAAAAACCACAGACAATAAATAAATAAATATATATAGACATACAGGCTCAGAATTCAAGAAAAACAAGTAAAAAATAAAAGGCCTGACCAGGCCAGGATTAAATTTGCCTCTGAAGCATTTTGTAATATTTAAAGAGCTAGAACACCTCTATGCATGAATAGCTTTTATCCAAGAGACTTAGGGGCATGTTTACTAAACTGTGGTAACGTTAGAGTAGTTACTCACCTGTAATAGGTGTTCTCCAGGAGCAGCAGGAATCAGTCCTCACTTATGGGTGACATCGGCGCCGATGGGGCCCCCGTTCGGAGAATTTCCCCAGCTTTCTATGAAAGCCTTTGGGAATACTACACGCATGCGCGGTCCCCTTCCCGCCTAAAGGTGCCATCTTGCTCAGTCAAATGACATAGCTAAAAAACAGCACACAAAAATGAAAAAATTTAACTATGTACAACTGCAACTCCCAGGGGAGGAGGGAGGGTTGTGAGGACTGATTCCTGCTGCTCCTGGAGAACACCTGTTACAGGTGAGTAACTACTCTTTCTCCAGGACCAAGCAGGAAGTCAGTCCTCACTTATGGGACTCCCCAGCTTCAGGCTACCGGGGACCCAGAGCTGAAAAATGAGCTCCCTCTAGCCTCAGCATCAGAGAAAGGATTTCACTGAAAACACATCTCCACCAGTAGCCCAACCAGAAAGCTGGAGGGTAGGAGTTGCCTAAACCTCAAAGAGATTCCGGAGCACTGCCTGACCGAAAGCATTGTCCCTGCGGGACTCCCTCTCCAGGCAGTAATGGGCCGCAAAAGTCTGGCTTGAGTACCAAGCTGCAGCCCTGCAGATGTCTGCCAACGGTACAGAGTGGAGATGAGCTACTGAGGCAGCCATTGCCCTGACACGGTGGGCCGTGACCCGACCCTGCAAAGGAAGGTCAGCTGCCCTGTAAGCCCAGGTGATACAGTCAGCCACCCAGAGGGACAAGGTACTCTTGGACACAGGTGCCCCCAAGTTATTGGGGTCAAAAGATACGAAGAGCTGAGTAGCCCTTCTATGTCCCTGCGTACGCTCAAGGTAGAAGGACAAGGCCCTCCTACAGTCCAGGGTATGCAGGACTGTCTCAGCCCAGCTTGCATGGGGCCTAGGGAAGAATGTTGGAAGAACCACCTCTTGGTTGAGATGGAAAGAGGAGACAACCTTGGGGAGGAACTTAGGATGAGTCCTAAGGACTACCCTGTTCCTATAGAAGCGAGTGTACGGCCTGTCACAGACCAGGGCTTGAAATTCACTCACTCGCCTGGCCGAGGTCAAGGCCACTAGGAATAGAGTCTTCCAGGATAGGAAGCGTAAAGGACATGTAGCCATGGGCTCAAAAGGTGGGCGAGTAAGTTGCTGCAAGACCACATTCAACTCCCACTCAGGGGCTGGTGGACGGAGAGGAGGCTTGAGCAATAGTAAGCCTCTGAGAAATCTGGACACCAAGAAGTAAACTGACAGAGTGTCCCTCCACCAGAGAGTGATGAGCTGCCAGAGCAGAGAGGTGGACCTGAACAGAATTGGACTTAAGGCCCTGATTGGACAAGTGCAGCAGGTACTGGAGCACTACTGGCACAGTGCAGGTGAAAGGATCTTCCTTGCGTTGCTGACACCACAAGGAGAACCTTCTCCACTTTAGGGCATATGTTTTCCTGGTGGATTGCTTTCAAGAGGCCAAAACCCCTCTTCCACTTCCTGAGGTAGACCCCAGGGAGCCAAGACTACCCTTGCAGCCTCCATGCCATCAGATGGAGAGATTTGAGATTGGGATGCAGAAGGGAACCCTGAGATAGAAGGTCGGGTTGGAATCTCAGAGGCATGGGTGTCTCCACTGCCAGTTGAAGTAGCAGGGGGAACCAGGGCTGCCTCGGCCATCTGGGAGCAACCAGAATACTGAGGCCTTGTCCCTGAGAATCTTGAACAAGGTTCGGGCCACCAGAGGCGTGGGAGGAAACGCATAGAGCAGGCCCTGGGACCAAGAAATCAGGAAGGCATCCGCCGCCACCCTCAGGGGATGCGGTTGCCTGGAACAAAACCTGGGCAGTTGGTAATTCAGAGGACTGGCAAAGAGATCCATGGATGGAAGTCCTCATTTTAGGAAGATCTGTTGAACCACAAAAGGGTGCAGCTTCAACTCGTGGGGCTGCAAAATCCTGCTTACGCGGTCTGCCAGAAAGTTCTCCTGGCCAGGAAGATACACAGCCCTCAGCAACATCTGGTGCCTGAGGGCAAAAGAGCAAAGGGCTTGTGCTTCCAGGCATAGAGGCCTGGACCCAGTGCCGCCCTGCTTGTTCACATAGAACATGGCTACTTGGTTGTCTGTCTGAACTAGAACAGACTGGTGGGCCAAGGAGTGAGAAAAAGCCTTGAGGGCTAAGCGAATAGCCCGCAGTTCCAGTAGGTTGATCTGTTGCAGGGCTTCCCATGGGGACCAGAGGCCTTGGATGCAGCTCCCTTGACAGTGTGCACCCCAGCCCTGCAAGGAGGCATCGGTTGTCAACACCACTGTGGGGACAGCTACCTGAAAAGGTACCCCCTGCAGCAAGTTGGGGAGGTGTAGCCACCACTGAAGAGAATCCAGGAAAGGTTTGGATACCCTTACTGGGTCTGCTAGGCTCCCTGTGGCCTGCTTCCACTGAGCCCTGAGGCACCACTGTGCAGGCCTCATGTGGAGGTGGGCATTGGGGGTCACATGCACAGTCAATGCCATGTGACCCACAGGAGCTGCAGACAGAGCCTGGCAGGAACCCTCGGCAGACTGAGAAACCGGGATGCCAACTCTATGAGCCTTTGAGCTCTGTCCTCTGGCAAGTAAGTCCTTGCCTGCAGAGTATCCAGCCGTGCTCCTATGAACTTGAGGTTCTGGGAGGGGAGCAAAGTGGACTTTGCGAAGTTTATGACAAAGCCTAGGTCTTGAAGGAGTGTGACAGTCCTGAAGGTGGCCTGCCTGGCCTCCTGGTAGGTTTGGCCCCGGATGAGCGTGTCGTCCAGATAGGGGAAGACAAATATCCCTTGAGTCCTCAAGTAGGCTGCCACCACAGCTAGGCACTTTGTAAAGACCCATGGGGCAGAAGTTAGGCCAAAAGGCAGTACCCTGTACTGGTAATGGTTTCCTCCCACCACGAACCTGAGGTACTTTCTGTGGTCTGGATGAATGAGGATGTGAGTGTACGCATCCTTTAGATCTAAGGAGCATAGCAAATCTCCCTGCTGGAGGTAGGGCAGAAGTGTTCCAAGAGTAAGCATCTTGAACTTCTCTTTCTCCAAGAACTTGTTGAGGTTTCTGAGGTCTAGGATAGGCCTGAGGCCTCATGTCCTCTTTGGCACCAGAAAATACCTGGAGTAGAACCCGTGCCCTTGTAGGCGAGGAGGTACCGGCTCCACCGCCTTGTCTAGAAGCAGACCCTGAAGTTCTTGGAGGAGGAGGGTGGTGTGCAGGAGAGGCCTGAGAGGTTCTCCTGGAAAGTAGACAGGAAGTAGTTGTTGGAAATGAAGCATATAGCCTTGGTGAATGATGCTTAAAACCCAAGCATCCCCTGTAATGGGTGGCCACCGGTGGGCAAACAGGGCTAAGCGACCTCCTGTGCAGGGATAGGACAGCAGGGACGGAGAGGCTATGCCTTGGGAGTCAAAAAACCCTCCCTGCTGGGTAGGAGCAGGAGCCGGAAGTTTGGGGGTCTTCTGCCTACGGGGTCCATATCCTTGCCCCTTGGCCTGCTGCCCCTGAGGGGGAGCTGGGGAGGCCTGGTATTGAGGGAAAGATTTGTAGGCAGACACCTTTCTCGGGTAGAAGGGCTTTTTACCCGAGCCCTTCTTTTTGTGAGAAGGGGCAGAAGTCTTTCTGGACAGCCTAGTCCTGGTCAGGTGCTCGGTCTCGAGCTCAGCGGCCTTCTCGGCCATGGGTTTGCCAAAAAGGTTCTCACCTCGGCAAGGGACATCGACCAACTTGTCCTGTACCCAAGGCTCGAGGTCCGATGACTGCAGCCATGCCTGACGTCGGGCCGCGATGCCGGCAGCCGCCACACGAGCCGAAGCCTCGAAGCCATCGTAGGCCGCTCGGGACATGAATTTGGAACAGTCCCGGATTCCTGAAGACAAAGACTGGAACCTCTGCAAAGGTTCCCCGGAGAGGCCAGCAGAGAACCCGGCAAGCTCCTTTGCCAGATCTCGGAGAAACATGCCCATGTACAGCTGGTATGACTGGACACGGCAAGCAAGCATTGAGCCCTGGAAGCACTTTCTGCCGAAAGCATCCAGGTTCCGGGCCTCTCTACCTGGGGGCACCGCAGAGTGCATCTTCTGGCTCTTCAGTCGATGCATGGCCGATTCCACCACCATGGAATGGTGCGGCAGCTGCACCTTTTGGAAACCAGGGCTCTTACGGAGTCGATAAATGGAATGGACTCGCTTGCTCAAGACCGGTGCCAAGGTCGGTGCCTCCCACATCCGGAAGAGGAGCCATTCCAGCATCGGAGGAACCGGCACAATAAAGGCCTCCTTCGGAGGAGAGTCATACTGGAGGGCCTCGAGCTCCTCCTCGGGGTCGGCGGGAATCGCCAAGGCCTTGGCCATGTCCTGCACGAACTCCGAGAACCGGGTGTCCTCTAGAGGGGACCTACTCCGGGGCTCGGACTGCGGTGAGTCCGATGGGACGCACCGAGTCCGGAAGTATCGGGGGACTCCTCATCCTCCGTCTCCCAGGCTGACTCATCGGAAGAGTCGTCGAGGGGCTCCAACCGCGCGGGTCGAGGTGGCACCGGCGTCGATGCCCTCGGTTCCGAGCGGGAGGTCGAGGGAGACCTTGACCGAGGACGACCTCGAGCCTTCATGGTCTCGAGTATCGGCTCAGTCTCCAGGGTCGACTTCGACGTCAATGTCCCGGTGGTCGGGGCAGATGCACCAGCGAGGCTGGCCATCAGTACCTGCTACTGCTCCATGAAGGCAGACAATCTGCACTCCAAGGCTGTCAGCCTGAGTCTAAGCTCAGGAGGCTCAGCAGGTACTGGCTCGGGCCCCGGCGGCGCCGGGCCCGACGTCGGCTCCCTCGGAGGAGAGTCCACGAGGACTACAGGACTTACGTGTCCGACGGTCTCCGGCTCTACACGAGGTACTTTGGATGGCTTCTCCTGCTCCAAAGGCCCTGGACGGCGATCGGGGGTCTTAGACCTGGCCCTCAAGGAACCAGGGACCTCTTCCGACGCCGCCCTCGTGAGCCGTTTCTTCCTCTTGCGTTCCCGGTCGGGGGACCCCCTGTCCGAGGAACCCCGGCGATGCTCAGGATCAGACTCCCGAGACGTCGAGGCCTCAGACGAGGTCCGGGCCCGGCCGGAGGCAGAACCCGAAAAAATCCTTCCCTTCTGGTGCTGACGGCTTCGAAGTGCCTTGGTGGACATTTTACCACACGGGCCACAGATCAGGGGATCATGACCTGGGCCGAGGCACCGAAGGCAGCAGTCGTGTGTGTCAGTGAGAGACATTAGTTTCTTGCACCGATCACACTTCTTGAAACCACTGGAAGCCATCGGGGAAAAAAGGGCCCCCGCGAGGTCAAAAGACCGGTCTTCCAGGGAAAAACAGAAAAAAGGGCACGAACGCCAGCCACGAAGGGCAAAAACTGAAAAATAGAGAACAGGCTCGATACCGGTGTACCGAACCCAGCGGGAAGGGGAACCGGCGTCGAACTCGGAGAAAAAGCAAAGAAATCTTCAAAAAACGTCAACTTTTCCCAGGTGACTAGGACGAACGTCCGAAGGGCTCCACGGAAAAAGAGAGACTGAGCAAGATGGCACCTTTAGGCGGGAAGGGGACCGCGCATGCGTGTAGTATTCCCAAAGGCTTTCATAGAAAGCTGGGGAAATGCTCCGCAAGGGGGCTCCATCGGCGCCGATATCACCCATAAGTGAGGACTGACTTCCTGCTTGGTCCTGGAGAAACAGACCATGCGGTAGGTAACGTTAACGAGCGGTAACATAACGTTAACGCGCTGTAACGTTACAACCCGTGCGGAAGCATTCCGCGGCGCGGTAGACACCGCAGAGGGAGGAGAGCTAAGGTCAATGGGTGGGGAGTGGGCGTGGAGAGGCTCCCTGCACACTAACGCGCTGAACTGAAGGGCTGAATCCTACCGTGAATGAAAACCTGCCGTTAGATGCACATTTGCAGGAGGGAGAAACCATTTCAGTGTCAGCATAGGCAGGGAGCCCAAGAAAGGTGATAGTAGTGCTCCATTTTCAGCAACAGCATAGTGCCCAGATATGAAAGGCCACTATGGTGATGGCGCGCATGGGGGCTGCAGGCGGGACATGCAGTGGGGGCTAATGGGGCATGGGGTGGACTAGGCGGTTGCCTAGGTGGCACATAGGAACGCAGAAAATGGACACCAGCAAGACAGCAACAGACCAGGGTCAAACATGCTCATGAGTGTGTGTCCCACAGTGTCCCCTCCATGGGACATTACCCAGCAGGAACCCCAAGGGGCACATAACATTGACAGGAAGTGCCAGGGGAAGCGTGGACAGCAATGTAGGCACCCCTACCCCAGAACCCACACCTTAGGCAGCCGCCTACCTGCCCCCTGGATGGCCTAGGACTGCACACCACCGGCACCGACAGCATATGGTCATGGCGGCATGGCAGAGGGTGGGCGTTTGTGCTGGTGGGAGTAGTGGCATCCACCTGCAGTGGACCTAGCCCATGCCCTGTACCAGTACGTGGTGTGCAGTGCAACAGAAGAGGTCTGGCTGGGGAACATAAGGGTAGCTCTAGGGACCACTATGCTGCTGTGGCAACAGTGTGATGCAATACACTCAGCCAATATGTCCAAAAGCAAAAGGTTCAAGTCCCATCTGTGGAACCTGCAGAGCATCACCCCATAATTTTATCCCACAATGCAGCCACAACAACAACATGTGCAAACCCCAACGCAGCGGTGCACAGGGGTACAAACACCCACTCACACGGGCTCTACGATCCACAACCTCATGGAGTGTCAGGCTGTTGGCCCCAGCACGGAGCTGCAGTTATCACCAGAGCACTACTACCACCCCCTGCACAGTTTAGCAATGTCGGCACTGTGATCAGGACCAGTGTGGTGGGCAGGGTTGTCAACCACCTCTATCTCTGCCAATGCTGAGATAGGTGTGGGAGTGTGCGTATGTCTATCCATTGTTTTGTGTCTGCCAACACCTCACTGAGCCCACATTGCTCGCACTGTTTCCAGCGTTAGCCTGCAAATGTGCATAATGAGGAGCAAGGTATTGTGGGTATGGCCCAGACAGGGCGGATTGGCCAGGATGCTGCACAGGGTGGAGGGCAATGGCTGGGACACTGTAGTTCTTGACCACCACCTGCATGGGCAGGGTGGCCACAGCATGTCACGCTGGTAGGTCGCTCTCACTCTGACCGAGCAGTGGCCATGGCATGTCCATGTTTCCACTTAGTGCCACACATTATTTGTCTCTAGTGATACCTGTGTGTTCCTGGTTCTGGGGCCCAATCACCAAGATACCTGCTTGGTGTTTGTGCTGTGCATCCCACCTCTGGGTGCACAGGGTTCCCCCATGAGCATGCACTATAGACTGGCTAGTGGGCTGTCTGCAGTTAGTCTGTGCATGGTGGGACCACCCTGTAGGATGCTGCAGGTGCAGTCTGATTGTGTTGGTGGATGGCAGACTGTGGCGTGGAGCCTTCCCCTGCCCACCCCAAGCATCACTGCTGGTCTGCCATGGTCACATGTATGACTCTGGCCCATCAGCCCTGGAGGGCTGTCATTGACTAGCAGGACTGTGGTTGCTGGTATTACAGCCATTCCGCAGGGTGCAGGCACCTGTCCCATCACACCCTCATCTACAATAGTGGTGATTGTGGGCCCCTTGGGGTATATAGTGCATACCACTTAGACCCATAGAGGCAGTGCTACCTAAACCTCATGCGAGTCTAGCCCGTGCCCCACCGCTGCCCTGATAACAGGTACCCATGGCAGCCAGACCTTGACACTGCGTACACACTAATCTGAGTGGTGTCCGGTCCCACAGGGCCACATGTGACTGCAGAACCCAGATGGTAACAGAAGTACTTTCGGTTGCACTGGTGGGAGCACCTGTCACACACTGGTAGTGATGGGGATGTGCAGCAGGACCTATCTCTAGCACCACATGTACTGTGGACCTAGTGCTGGGTGCCCATCCTATCCCTCAGGGTGAACACAGAACCTGCACAATGGCATGGTCTGTAGCTACTTTGTGCCAGTATCATGCACTATCAGTCCGTCTTACCACGCTGCAGTACCGGTGAGGTGCCGACCCCATTTGGTGGTCAGCTGTAGGCCGCTGTTCTGCATGTGCAATGCATCATGGGTGCTGGTGGAGTTACCCTATCCTGGCACACAGAGCAGACGGTTTGTGCGGTGACCTGCAGTCCCTCTGTACCCAGCCAGTGCTGTGCAACAAGCCACAGAGGTATAACCTACTGGTTAGTACACTGCCGTTCTAGGCCAGAGCTACTCACATCCAGTCCTGGAGGTCCGCAACCCTGCAGGTTTTCGGGATATCCCTAATGAATCTGCATGAGCTATATATGCATTAGAGATATCCTGCCAACCTGACTGGTTTGTGGCCCTCGAGGTCTGGATTTGGAGATCCCTGCCTTACACCTCTGTCATTTACGATTGTGAGTGGGCAAGGTGCAAATGTCCAAGACATCAAAAAGGTTAGATAGAATTTGTCATATTCCTCCTCGCTTCTCACCACCACCAAAATATTGTCTATTAGACAACTTTATGGTGGTGGTGTCACATTCCTCCTCAATTCTCACCACCACCATAAAGTTGTCTAATAAGACAATATTTTGGTGGTGGTGAGAAGCGAGGAGGAATCTGACGCATTCTATCTACCCTTTTGATGTCTACAACATCTGTACCTTGCCCACTCACAATCTTAACTGACAGAGGTGTAAGGCAGGGGTCTCCAAATCCAGCTCTGGAGTGCCACAAACCAGTCAGGTTGGCAGGATATCTCTAATGCAAGTTTGAAGAGTGTCTTGGGAATTAGGGGAATGGGTGGCAAGGCATAGAGGAAGTCTTGCCCCCAATGGAGGAGGAAGGCATCCCTGGCCTGAACTCCCTGACACGGAATCCTGGAACAGAACCGGGGAAGTTTGGCATTCCACGGACTTGCAAACAGGCCTATGTCCGGGGTTCCCCAAATTCGGAAGATCCTGGCTATCTGGTCCCCATGGAGGGACCATTCATGTGGAAGCAGAACTCGACTGAGTCTGTCTGCCCAAGAGTTTTGAACCCCTGGAAGATACACTGCCACGAGATGAATTTGATGCTCTCTGGCGAAGGCCCACAATCTCAAAGCTTCGTTGCAAAGCGACAGAGAGCCAGTCCCGCCCTGCTTGTTCACGTAGAACATGGCTACTTGGTTGTCCGTGTGGATGAGGACTGTCTTGTAGCTGAGCAGGGTGTGGAAGACTCTGAGAGCTAGAAGAATTGCTCTGAGCTCCAAGAGGTTGATATGTAGAGATGTCTCTTGTGGAGACCAGATGCCTGGGTGGAGAGATCTTGTAGATGAGCTCCCCAACCCCTTGGAGAGGCATCTGTTGTAAGGGTTGCTTGGGGTAGCGACTGTTGAAAGGGGGACCCCAGCAACAGATTTTGAGTGGACTTCCACAACTGGAGAGACCAGAAGAGGCGACTGGAGGTTGCTATTTTGTCTGACAGGCACCCTGATGCCTGGGTCCATTGGGTGGACAAAGTCCACTGAGCTGCCCTCATGTGAAGGCGAGCGTAAGGAACCAAATGTACGGTGGATGCCATGTGGCTTAACAGTTGTAACATTTCTCGAGCAGTTAAATGGGACTTTAACTGAATTTGTGAGGCTAACTGCACCAAGCGTAGGCAACGGGCCTGGGGAAGATAGGCCCTTGCAGTTGTGGTATCCAGCAAGGCCCCTATGAACTCTAAAGACTAAGTAGGGGTGAGATGGGATTTTGGGATGTTTATTACAAGTCCCAGATACTGAAGAACACGCCTTATGCAGGCTAGGGAAGTCTGGGCCTCTGACTGAGACGGAGCTCGGATGAGCCAGTCGTCCAGATATGGGAATACAAATATTCCTAGAGTGCGTAGAAATGCAGCTACTACTGCCGTGCATTTTGTGAACACTCTTGGAGCAGAGGCCAGACCGAAAGGAAGCACTCTGTATTGGTAGTGCTTTCCTTAATAAAGGAACCGAAGGAACCTTCTGTGTGTTGGATGGATGAGGATATGGGTGTACGCATCCTTGAGATCTAGAGAACAAAGCCAATCCTGACTCTGAAGGTATGGAAGGAGAGCACCGAGAGAAATCATCTTGAATTTCTCCTTGCATAGAAACTTGTTCAATGCTCTGAGATCTAATATGGGTCTGTAGCCCCCTGTTTTCTTTGGGATAAGAAAATAGGGGGAGTAGAACCCTGAGCCCTGTTGAAGAAGGGGTACTTCTTCTATTGCCCTTTGGGCAAGAAGGGTAACAATCTCCTGACCCAGAAGGTCGAGGAGAGATGTTGGAGAATTGAACTGTCTCACCATGGTGTGAAGAGGAAGGATTAAGAAATGAAGCTTGTACCCCTCCCTTATGATGGAGAGGGTCCATTACTCTGCCGTGACTTGTTCCCATCTGGGAGCAAAGTGGGCTAACCTTCCTGGAATGGTGAGAGGCTCTGGTTCTTCTAGAGCCAGAAAGGCTAAGTTCTCTAGATGTAAGTCAAAGGCCCTGAGGAGACTGAGGCTGTTGGGCCGTAGCAGTCCTTGCAGCCTTAGGCTTGGCTTGTTTAGGTTGTTGCTAACGCTTTGCAGCAAAACGACCTGCAGAAGATGCCTGCTGACCATAAACAGGATAATATTTCCCCTTTTTGGGAAAGAAAGCCTTTTTGAACAACCTTTTTCTAACAGGAGCAGAAGTAGACTTTAAAAGTCTATCTAAGGCAGAATTCTCAGCATCCACCTGAGTGGCCTTTGCTTGCCAATCCTTGCCAAAAAGGTTTTCACCTGTACAAGGAAGATTTCCTAATCCATCCTGGACCCAGGGTTCCAAATCAGAAGCTTGTAACCAAGCAACTCTGCGTGCACCTATGGCAATAGCCGAGGCTCTGCTAGCACACTCAAAAGAGTCAAAGGCTGCACGGTTGGAAAATTTGGAAACATCCTGGGCATGTTTAAGCCAGGTGAGAAACTCCTCCGTTTTATCTTCTGAGATAAAAGGAGATAAAGTTTGCAGATGATCTGTAACTTCCTTTAGAAACATCCCCATATAGAGACTATAGGAGTTGATTCTGGCAGCAAGCATATTGGCCTGGAAAATTCTCCGGCCAAAAGCATCCAAGGTTCTGCATTCTCTTCCTGGAGGATTAGATGAGTGTCTTTTTGCACTCTTTATCTTCTTCATAGCAGACTCCACCACAATAGAGTGGTGAGGAAGCTGAGTCTTATGAAAGCCAGGACAAGGAGGAACACAGTACATGAATTGGTAAAGTAGCTGCCTCTTTAGGAGCCTTAGGATATTGTAAAATATCCAATTTCTTGGCTCTAGGCTCTGATTCAGGGGCCACTGAAATGGAGAGGCCCCTGGCCACTTCCCTAATGAAGTCTTGAAAAGGCAAGTCTTCTGGAGGAGACATTCTTCTTTTTGGAGAAGAGGGCTCCTGAGGAGGGAGTACCGATGCTTCGACAGAAGCCTCTGATTCATCAGAGTCTTTGGAGGAATCGAAGTATCGCCTGTCTGGATGCTCCTGCAGAGCCCGATAAGCGTACCGAGTGGTATCAACATCGGAGTGATCGGTACCGATTTGGTACCGATGGGCATCACAGAACAGGGTACCTCTGCAGTCGACACCGAAGCCGATGTAATCGGTACCGGCACCGGATGTAATCGGTACCGGCAACGGAGTTTGTTGCGGTACCGGAGGCGTTGCAGCTTGTATGAATGCCGTAATGGCACGCTGAATGGTCAGAATATTCTGATCCATCGACGCAACCAATGTCTGGATGTCGGTACAAGTGGAAACCACCGGTACCCCAGAACATGGCAACAGGTGATCGGTCGAGGCCGAGCCATCGATGTCAACCTGTGACCCCATAGATAAAGCTTTGGAAGCCGGAGCTTCCTGCCGGGGTAATTTTGCCGGTGCGGGATCCTCGAGAGCAAGCCCGGAGGCATCTCGATACTTAGAGGGAGATCTACCCTTCGAGGACCGGCTGGACTTATGTTTGGTTACCTGAGATCCATGGGAGGAAGAAGCAGCCCTGGAAGATGTCGATGCCACCAAAGCTGCATCAGAGGGAAACAGGGTACTGAGCTTGGCCGCTCGATTCTGTCGACCTCTTTTAGACATCATGGAACAGGACTCATAATCGGTGATGGAGTGGTCAGGACCCAAACATTTTAGACACCAGTCATGGGTGTCGGTGATAGAAAGAGTACCGCTGCACTTCGTGCACTTTTTTAACCCGGAAGCGGGCTTTTCCATGAGGAAAATTTTTCTAGGCCTAAGGCCCAAAAGGAAAAAATGCACAGAAGTGGGAAATGGTAGTTTTTTGTTTTTTTTTAAAAGAAGAAAGAAGAAAAGACTGGCGGTACCGGTCCGACGTCGAAGAAGGCAGACGCGCGACCAAAGAAATAAAGAAATAAAAGGAACTTCTTCAGCGGTGACAGGAACACGACCTGCTGGCTCCGCGGAAAAGAAGAACTGGAGAGAGGCGGTTGGGAAAGGCGGGAAGGCAGCGCGCAGGCGCTGTGGGATGCTCCAAAAAGCTTTCTTTCTGGACGCTGGGGAGCGTTCCCGCGCAGGCTCCGTCGGTATCGACGATACCCATATGTGAAGACTCATTCCTGCTTGTTCCTGGAGATAGTAAACATATGGCAGTGTTTTGCTTTTTATTGTAAATACTGAGGGTGCTTAACCCTTCTCTAATTTTGTTTCATTTGGCATCTGTTGGTTTAGGATTAACACGCTGCCCTTTTTCATTTCCATTTAAACTATGGACCTAAAACATTTCCAAGGTGGAAGGGATTAAGTCTACTATTAAGTTAGCATTATGTGTTAGAGTAGTTACTCACCTGTAACAGGTGTTCTCCAGGAGCAGCAGGAATCAGTCCTCACATATGGGTGTCATCGGCGCCGATGAAGCCCCAGCGGAGCATTTCCCCAGCTTTCTATGAAAGCCTTTGGGAATGCAGGCACGCATGCGCGGTTCCCTTCCCGCCTAAAGGTGCCATCTTACCTCAGTCAAATGACATAGCTAAGAACAGCACACAAAAATGAAAAAATAAACTATGTACAACTGCAACTCCAAGGGGAGGAGGGAGGATTGTGACGACTGATTCCTGCTGCTCCTGGAAAACACCTGTTACAGGTGAGTAACTACTTTTTCTCCAGGACCAAGCAGGAAGTCAGTCCTCACATATGGGTGACTCCCTAGCTCTGGGCTACCGAGGAACCCAGGCTGAACAAGAGAACTCCCTTTAGTCTCAGCAGCAAAGAAAGGCTTTTCAAGGACACAACCTCCACCGGTAGCCCAACAGAGGGCAGGAGTTGCCTAAACCTCAAAGAGATTCCGGAGTACTGCCTGGCCAAAAGCACTGTCTCTATGGGACTCCCTCTCCAGGCAGTAATGGGCTGCAAAAGTCTGGCTTGAAGACCAAGTTGCAGCCCTGCAGATGTCTACCAAGGGCACAGAGCGGAGATGAGCCACTGAGGCAGCCATTGCCCTGACATGATGGGCTGTGACCCTACCCTGCAAAGGAAGGTCAGCCGCCTTGTAAGCCCAGGTGATACAGTCAGCCACCCAGATGGACAAGGTACGCTTGGACACAGCTAACCCCAACTTACTGGGGTCAAAGGATACGAAGAGCTGAGTAGCCCTTCTATGCCCTGCGTACGGTCAAGGTAGAAGGATAAGGCCCTCCTACAGTCCAGGGTATGCAGGACTGCTTCAGCCTGGCTAGCATGAGGCCTAGGGAAGAATGTTGGAAGAACCACCTCCTGATTGAGGTGGAAAGAGGAGACAACCTTAGGAAGGAACTTTGGATGAGTCCTGAGGACTACCCTGTTCCTGTAAATCCTGGTTTAAGGCCTGTCACAGACCAGGGCTTGAAGCTCACTTACTCGCCTAGCTGAGGTAAGGGCTATTAGGAAGAGTGTCTTCCAGGAGAGGAAGCGTAGTGGACAAGTAGCCATCGGCTCAAAAGGTGGGCGAGTCAGCTGCTGCAAGACCACATTCAGCTCCCACTCAGGGGCAGGAGGACGGATGGGAGGCTTGAGCAAAAGCAAGCCCCTGAGAAAGCGGGACACCAAGGGGTGACCAGATAGAGACTGCCCCTCTACCAATGAGTGGTGAGCTGCTAGAGCTGAGAGGTGGACCCGAACAGAATTGGACTTAAGTCCCTGATTGGATAAGTGCAGTAAATACTGAAGCACCACTGGCACAGTACAGGAGAAAGGATCCTCTGTACGTAGGTGACACCACACAGAAAACCTCTTCCACTTGAGAGCATAGGTTTTCCTCGTAGACTGTTTCCTAGAGGCTAGGACTACCCCCTCAACGTCCTGAGGTAGGCACCAGGGAGCCAAAACTACCCTTGCAGCCTCCAGGCCATCAAATTGAGAGACTTGAGATTGGGGTGCAGAAGGGAACCCTGGTCTTGTGTGAGAAGGTCAGGTTGCAACCCCAGAGGTAGTGGAGGATCCACCGCCAGTTGAAGCAGAAGAGGAAACCAAGGCTGTCTCGGCCACCTGGGAGCTACCAGCAGGACCGAGGCTTTGTCCTGAAGAATCTTGAACAGGGTTCAGGCCACCAAGGGCGTGGGAGGAAACGCATAGCGGAGGCCCTGAGACCAAGATATCAGAAAAGCAAACGCTGCTATCCGCAGAGGATGTGGTTGCCTGGAGCAGAGGTTTGGCAGTTGCTTGTTCAGTGGGCTGGCAAAAAGATCCATCAAAGGAAGACCCCATTTGAGAAAGATCTTCTGAACTACCGAAGGATGCAGCTGCCACTCGTGGGGCTGCAGAATCCTGCTTAACCTGTCTGCCAGGTAGTTGTCCTGGCCTGGAAGGTACACAGCCTTGAGGAGCATGTTGTGCTTGAGGGCAAAAGAACACAGTTCCTGGGCCTCCTGACAAAGGATCCTGGACCCGGTTCCGCCCTGTTTGTTCACATAAAACATGGCAACTTGGTTGTCTGTCTGGATCAGGACAGACTGGTGAGTCAGGGTAGGAATGAAAGTTTTGAGTGCTAAGCGAATAGCTCTGAGTTCGAGGAGATTGATCTGCTGTGCAGCTTCCCAGGGAGACCAGAGTCCCTGGGTGCACTTGCCCAGACAATGCGCTCCCCAGCCTTGCAGGGAGGCATCTGTGGTTAGCACCACTATGTAACCTGGAATCTGAAAGGGCACCCCTTTTAGCAGATTGGGTGGGTGTAGCCACCAGTTGAGGGAGTGCAGAAATGGTCTGGACACCCTTATCCTGTCTGAGGCTGCCTGTGGCCTGGGACCAGTGAGTTCGAAGACACCATTGTGCAGGCCTCATATGGAGCCTGGCATTGGGGGTCACATGCACTGTCAAAGCCATGTGGCCTAGAGGTCTCAGGCAGAGTCTGGCGGAGACCAGGGACCTGCTGAGAAACTGACTTGCCAAGGCCATCAACCTTTGGGCTCTGTTTTCTGGCAAGAATGCCTTTGCCAGGAGAGAGTCCAACCTTGCCCCTATGAACTCCAAGTTCTGGGAGGGGAGCAAAGTGGACTTTGCGACGTTTATGACAAACCCCAGGCGTTGTAGAAGAGCAATGGTCCTGAGGGTGGCTTGGTTGGCCTCCTGACCTGTCTGACCCCTGATGAGCCAGTCGTCCAGATAGGGGAAGACAAAGATTCCCTGATTTCTCAGGTAGGCCGCCACCACTGCTAGGCACTTTGTGAAGACTCTGGGGGCGGAGGTGAGGCCGAAAGGCAGCACTCTGTACTGATAATGGTTTCCTCCCATAATGAACCTGAGGTACTTTCTGTGGTCTGGATGAATGAGGATGTGAGTGTATGCATCCTTTAGATCTAAGGAGCATAGCCAATCTCCCTGCTGGAGGTAGGGCAGAAGTGTTCCAAGAGTAAGCATCTTGAACTTTTCTTTCACTAGGAACTTGTTGAAGTTCTTGAGGTCCAGAATGGGACGAAGGCCACCGGTCCTTTTGGGCACCAGGAAATACCTGGAGTAGAATCCGTGACCTTGCAAGTGGGGAGGCACAGGCTCCACCGCCCTGTCCACCAACAGACCCTGAAGCTCCTGACGGAGAAGGTCTGTGTGCAGAGGAGGCCTTGGAGGCTCCCCTGGAAAGTATGGGGGTGGCAGTTGGTGGAAATGGAGGGCATAGCCCTTGTGGACTATCTCCAGCACCCAACTGTCCCCGGTGATAAGGGGCCACTGGTGGGCAAAGAGGGTGAGACGACCTCCTGTGCAGGGTTGGGAGAGCAGTGGAGGAGAGGCTATGCTCAAGGAGTCAAAACCCCCCACCCTGCTGAGTGGTAGCAGGGGCCTGAGGCTTGGGGGTCCTCTGCCTACGGGGCCCATTACCCTGGCCCTTGGCTTGCTGACCCTGGGGGGCAGCTTGGGCAGCCTGATATTGTGGGTACTGTTTGTAGGCAGTGCCCTTCCTCGGGTAAAAGGGCTTTTTACCCGAGCCCTTCTTTTTATGAGAAAGGGCAGAGGTCTTCCTCGACAGCCTTGTCCGAGTGAGGTGCTCGGTCTCGAGCTGAGCGGCCTTCTCGGTCATGGGCTGGCCAAAAAGGTTTTCACCTCGGCAAGGGACATCGACCAACTTGTCCTGAACCCATGACTCGAGGTCCGATGACTGCAGCCATGCCTGGCATCGAGCCGCGATGCCGGCTGCCGCAACTCGGGCCGAAGCCTCGAAGCCATCGTAGGCGGCGTGGGACATGAACTTCGAGCAGTCCCGAATCCCCGAGGACAAGGACTTAAATCTCTGCAAGGGTTCTCCAGAGAGACCAGCAGAGAACCCGGCCAACTCCTTGGCCATATCCCGCAAGTACATGCCCATGTACAGCTGGTAAGACTGGACACGGCAAGCAAGCATCGAGCCCTGAAAGCACTTTCTACCGATGCCATCGAGGTTTCGGGCCTCCCTGCCAGGAGGCACCGCAGAGTGCATCTTCTGACTCTTCAGACGATGCATGGCCGATTCCACAACCATGGAATGGCCAAGGCAGTGGCCATATCACGGACGAACTCCGAGAACCGGGTGTCCTCCGGGGGGGACCTACTCCGGGGCTCAGACTGCGGTGAGTCCGAAGGGACGCACCGAGTCTTAAAGGTATCAGGAGACTCCTCGTCCTCCGTCTCCCAAGCCAACTCATCCGAGGAAGAGTCGGGGTCCGACCCCGCGGGGCCCTGGAGCACCCGCCCCGACGCCGGAAGCACCGGCGTCGACGCCCTCGGTCCCGACCGGATGGACTCGAGTATCGGCTCGGTCTCCGGGGTCGACTTCGACGTCGATGTCCCGGTGGTCGGGGCAGATGCGCCAGACAGGCTGGCCATCAGTGCCCGCTGCTGCTCCATGAAGGCATACATTCTGCTCTCCAAGGCTGTCATCCTGAGATTCAGCTCGGGAGACGCAGCAGCCACCGACTCAGGCCCCGGCAGCGGCTCCCTGGGAGGAGAGTCCACGAGGACTACGGGGCTTACGTGTCCAGCAGATTCCGGCTCCACACGAGGAACTTTGGCAGGCTTCTCAGGTTCCACAGGCCCGGGGCGACGGTCGGGGGTCTTAGACCTGGCCCTTGAGGAGCCAGGAACCTCCGCCGACGATGCCCTCGCGAGCCGTTTCTTCCTCTTGCGTTCCCGGTCGGGGGACCCCCTGTCCGAGGAGCTTCGACGGCGCACGGGATCGGAATCCTGAGACGTCGAGGCCTCAGACGAAGTTCGGGCCCGGCCGGAGGCTGAGTCCGAGAAAAGCCTTTCCTTTTGCTGCTGGCGACTTCATAGTGCCTTGGAAGACATTTTTCCACAGGCCCCGCACGACTTAGGATCGTGGTCGGGGCCGAGGCACCGAAGGCAGCAGTCGTGTGTGTCGGTGAGAGACATTAGTTTCTTACACCGATCACATTTCTTAAAGCCACTGGAAGCCATCGGGGAAAAAAGAGTCCCCGTGAGGTCAAAGGACCGGCCTTCCAGGGAAAAAGAGAAAAAAGGGCGCGAACGCCAGCCACGAAGGGCAAAAACCGAAAAAGAAGAATCGGGCTCGATACCGGTGTACCGAACCCGGCGGGAGGGGAACCGGTGTCCAACCGGTAGAAAAAGAGCAAACAATCGCTGAAAAATCTAATTTTAACCGGGAAAACTGGACACACGTTCGGTGGACTTCATGGAAAAAAAGAGACTAAGGTAAGATGGCACCTTTAGGCGGGAAGGGAACTGCGCATGCGTGCCTGCATTCCCAAAGGCTTTCATAAAAAGCTGGGGAAATGCTCCGCTGGGGCTTCATTGGCGCCGATGACACCCATATGTGAGGACTGACTTCCTGCTTGGTCCTGGAGAAATATTGTATATTTAATGCAATAAAGGAGTGATCTTTTCAGATATAAGGTGGGGGTTGTTATGTATGATTACAAGAAATGTTTTTTGAGTATATTTGTTATATGAACATTAAAATATAAAATGCCAAAAAAAAGGAAAGATGACGACGATGATGAGAAACATCAGTTATACACACACAGAGACGAACAGTCAGGAGAGCTTTATTTTTCAGTCCATTTTTGTTAAAATTAGGATTTCAAAAAATACTTCCATACATGGAAAAGGCAATATATGCATCACATATGCAAAACAAAAAGAAAGGAAAATATATAACTGTTGACAGGGATTTGAAGTGGGGTACCAGGACCCTCTGAAAGGATTAATATGGAGAACTGCTTGGAATTTTGCTGACAACCTGAAGCTTGATCTATAGCACTTTAGCAGGGTATGTGTATAGAAGCCAAGATTGTATTTTGTAGATATTTGCTTATCCTGATTAAGCTGAGCAGTCTGTGCCTAGTTTGACCTAAAATATGTGGAGGCAGATTCTGCAATGTGCATGTCCAAGCCGTCCGGACGGCCAAAAATGCACGGGGCCAAATCGTACCTGAGCTAGACATTACCGCGGTTGAGGAATCAAGGCACTTAGACGGCCCGTTGAGCATACAATTCTGAGGAGGGAGACGTCTAGTGATGTGCCCGGTCAGCCCTCCCAACGCTCCAACTGGTGTGCCGGTGCAACAGCATCCTATCGCCATGGCACTGAGACATCCAGCTGGAGCAGCGGGATCGGGTGGAGGGAGCCCTCCTGCTGCGGCGCAATGGTGCAGGATGGAGGAGAGGCAGCCTACAATCAGATCACAGCCCGGCACTTATTCCACCCTCTGGTTGAAATAATCCAGACGTCTAGATAGGTGCCGGGGGACATAGAGCAGGAGCTGAATTGTCTCTGTATGTCCTGGCAGATGGCTCCTCCTCTACACTGCCCCCATCCAGCACTCCCTACACAAATGCGGTGTATGTGCGGGGAGCACTGACACTAGAATCGCGATCAGGGGCTAAAGTGAAATTAGACCTTACCTGCTAATTGGTGTTCCTTGAGTAACTCCAGTCCAGTCCTGCACCTCTGGGTAGTAAACCTCCTCCAGCAGCTTGGAGACTGAGCATGTATACTAAGGCAGCTGGCTCCTCTTTCCAGTCCCAGTAACCTACTGACAAAGCAGACTCACAGGAGCAACAAATTAGTAGTCAAATTGTATCAATCAAACTAGCTGTAGAAAACCTGAGTCCTCCTCCAACCGCAGAAGGGGCCCTCTTTCCCCGCAAAACAAAGAGGCTTACCTGTGGACTGCTTAGACATTAACAAATGGCCAACCCGAAACATAGCGTGTAAGAAAAAAAATGAACTGAGGACAGCACTATTGCCAGAACTTCACCACTTCCCTCGTGATCTCTGATCCTCAAACCCCTGAGCCATAAAATTCCCTGGCAACATTCTTCAGGTTCGGGGTCACGCGTCTGATCCACTTTAAACATTAAACCAACAGGGCAGGTTCCAGGACTGGACTGGAGTTACTCAAGGAATGCCAATTAGCAGGAAAAGTCTAATTTCACTTTCCTTATCGTCCCTCCAGTCCAGTCCCACACCTCTGGAATGTAACAGAGAAGTTCTATCGATGGGAGGGACCTGCAATTCCGGCCTGAATCACCGCTGCTCTGAACTTGGTGTCCCCTGCCGCCTGCACATCCAACCTATAATGTCTTGCAAAGTTGTGAAGGAAAGACCAAGTGGCTGCCCTACAAATCTCGGCCAGCGGTATCATAGAATAGTGCGCCCACGAGGCTGCCTGAGCCCTCGTCGAATGAGCCTGCAGTCCCGCTGGCACTGACTTTCCTTTCAACACATAAGCTGAGGCAATAACCTCTCTAATCTACTTGGAAATGGATGCCTTGGCTGCTGCCTCACCCTTGCACGGACCTCTAAACAGGACAACTAACTGATCTGATTTCCAAAACGGAGCTGTTCTCCTTAAATAGCGACGTAATCTCTCAGGACATACCAGAAACGTAACTGTGGATCTGCGTCTCCCTCCAGCCCGCAAGAGAGCGCCAGTAAAGAAATTGACTGATTCATGTGAAACATTAATAAAACCTTTGGCAAAAAGGATGACACTGGCCTGAGAACCAACTTTTCCTTCGAAATGGATAGGAAAGGTTCTCTGCATGAGTGTGCTTGAAGCTCTGAAATTCTCTGGGCTGAGCAAATTGCCACCAGAAATAATGTCTTAAGAGTCAAATCTTTTAGTGATGCAGCACCCGAAGGTTCAAAAGGCTCCTTCACCAGTGCCGTCAGCACCAAATTGAGATCCCAAGAAGTTACGAAGGACTGAATTGGAGGACAGATGTGCTTAACTGTTTTCAGGAACCGTACCACATCCGGGTGCGCTCCTAACAATACTCCCTGGATCCTGCCCCTGTAACAAGAAATGGCTGCCACCTGCATCTTCAAGGAACTTGATGCCAAATCCTTCTTAAAATCCACTTGCAGAAAGGCTAACACATCTGGCGCTGTAGTTGAGAATGGCCGACACTGTCTCTGCGCACCAGGCCTCAGAAACACGCTAGACCCGTATATAAGATAGAGAGGTTGACCTTTTCTGGGCCTTCAGCAATGTTGTGATAAATGGCCCAGAATAGCCGTGCCTTCTCAACCGAGCCCTCTCAAGAGCCAGGCCGTAAGCGAGAAATGATCCACCTGAGGCATGCGTAGAGGCCCCTGGATCAATAGGTCCTCTCGCACTGGCAGACATCAGGTCAATCCGTCTGTAACCACACCGGGTCGGCATAACATGGGTGCCTTGGCCAGTCCAGGGCAATCAGAATAACCAACCCTCTGAGAGCCTTGATCCGCTGCACTACTCGGCCTATGAGTGCCCACGGGAGAAAAACATATAGAAGATCTTCTGCGGGCCATCGCTGCACGAGAGCATCGAGGTCTTCCGACATCCTCTCTCTTCTTCTGCTGAAAAATCTGCTTGCTTTGTCCTTTGCATACGTCGCCATAAGATCCATGGTTGGTGTGCCCATCTGCTTGCCAACTGCATGAAAACCTCTTGACATAGCGATCATTCCCTGAGGTACACATGTACTCGGCTCAGAAAGTCTGCCATCTCATTGTCTGTTCCTGCAATGTGTGCCGCCGACAGCGCTTGAAGATGCTCTTCTGCCCACAATAGCAGCAACTCTGCCTCTTCCTCCAAGCACACGCTGCCCATGTCTCCTTACTGACTGATGTAGGCCAACATGGTCATGTTGTCCAAGAAGACCCAGATGGCCTTCCCCTGCTGCCACAGCCAAAAACCCCAGAGCGCTACAGCGACTGCTCTCCTCTCTAGCTGGTTTATGAACCACCTGGTTTCATGTGGACTCCACTGTTCCTGAGCAAACTGCCCATCGCAGTGGGCTCCCCATCCTGACAGACGTGTGTCCACTGTCAGCGGGATCCAGCATGGAGACTCCAGAGGCATCCCTGCCGCCAACTTCGCAGGCTGGAACCACCACCAGAGGTCTTCTATGGTCAGGCAGGGCAGTCGCTGCAACAAGGAATGTCGTTGATGTGACCACCTGCACAGCAGAGCTCTTTGTAGTGGTCGCATGTGTGATCTCACCCACGGCATGAGGTCGAGAGTTGCTGCCATGGTCCCAAGCAGCTGGAGGTAATGCCACGCTGCTGGAGCCTTCCTCCACAGGAATTGACATACCAGCTGCTGCAGTCCCTGCGCCATTTGTACTCAAAGAAAACCCCTTCTCCCTGAGGGTGTCAAAAAGCGTCACAAGATACTCTAGCTCCTGGGCCAGTACGAAGAGACTCTTAGCCACGTCGATCACTCATCCGAGACTCTGCAAAAAGGCCACTACTCTTTATTTATTTAACATTTCTTATCTACCGCCTTTCATGATATCAAGGTGGTTTACATTGAACAAACTGAAATTACATTGAACAGGGCATTATAACTTGGAGATAACTATTTTACAGGGAACATGGGCAAAGGAGGGTTAAGTGGCTTGCCCAAGACCACAAGGAGCACCTGTGGGACTAGAAACCCCAGTCCTTCCGGCCCAAGGTTGCTGTCCTCTAGTGGGATTTGAACCCCTGATCTTCCGGCCTGAGGTAACTTGCCCCAACCACTAGGCCACTCCTCCCTTGCTGTCACCTTTTTGCTCTTGCTCCACAACTTCCTGTGTATGAGTCAGTTGTCAAGGTAAGGGTGAATCAGAACCTCCTCCTGGCAGAGCGCCGCCGCCACTACCACCATGACCTTTGTGAAGGTACAGGGGGCTGTTGCTAGCCTGAACACCAAAGCCCGAAACTGAAAATGACCCAAGTGCATGGAGAAGCATAGAAACTGCTGATGTTCTGGCCAGATAGGAATGTGCCTATACACCTCTGTGAGATTGAGGGATGTCAAAAACTCCCCGATTATCACTGACACTATGACAGACTGCAGTGTTTCCATCTGAAAACGGGGCACTCGTAGACTGGTTCACATGCTTAAGGTCGAGAAAGGGTCAAAAACAGCCCTCTTTCTTGGGCACCACAAAATAAATTGAATAAAATCCTGATCCGCTGTGGTGCTTGGGAATTGGCACCACAGCCCCCAGCTGACGAAGCTGTAACAGGGTATGTTACACTGCCACTGACTTTCCTCGCACCTTGCAGGGGAACTGCACAAAGCACAAGCCCAACGACCAGGTGAATTCCACCGCATAGCCTTCCCTGATGACCTCTAGCACCCACTGGTCGCAAGTGATCTGGACCCAGGCAGAGTAAAACTCCCTTAGCCGATCCCCTACAGGCTGTACCACCACCTGGGCCCCCCTCGATTCATTGTGACTTCTTAGGCCCTGAGGACAAGGAGGCATTGTAGTAACCGCTCGCTGCTCCTCGAAACCCCCGAAAACCCTGCCCCCAACCAAGGGGAAACGGCCCCTCTGGTAAGGTGCAGAACGAATGGTGCGGAATAGCTGGAAGTCCCGTGGCTGACCTCATGCTTGTACCGAGCTGCGGGTCTGCTTCAGCTTATCCTCAGGGAGGCGGCCGCTCTTAGATTCCCCCAGGTCTTTCCCCAATTTCTCCAACTCCTCCTCGAACAGACACTAGAAGCCCCAAAGTGCGTCAATTGACGCAAATGCATCTTCGAAGTTGTATACCAGTGCCACTGCTAAAACCATGTCAGTCATGTTCCATGACTTTGTTAGCAAGGTCAAGATGTTCAAATATGTGCATCGAAAATTAATGACAGATGCACCACCTAGCGGGAAAATGAATTTATACCTAGAAGCCCCAAAGTACGTCAATTGACGCACTCAATTGTCGTACTTTGGGGCTTCTAGGTATAAATTCATGTTCCCTCTAGGTGGCGCATCTCAATCACTGTTTACAGTTTTACTCCAACATTACAAATAATAAACACAGGATGACATCATGTAATGACGTCACATACCGCACGTATTTAACAAATAAGTAACTTCACATTAATTCACATCTGCATTTCATGCTAAACGCAGTCGTCATGATAATGCGTCAATTGATGCACTTTGGGGTTTCTAGGTAAAATTCCTTTTGGGGCTTCTAGTGTTAAACGGAAGCTTGCTAAGCCGGGCTTTGGAGGAGCTATCCGCTGCCCAATTTCGCAGCCATAGATAGTGACGAGCCGCCACCACCGAGGCCATACTCTTGGATAGACCTCTAATCAGATCGTAGAAGGCGTCCACAAGGTAAGCAGCTCCCTATTTCAGTTTAGCTGCAGCTCCTGCCAGTTCCCGAAAGGCATACCCTGGCTCCTGCACTCCTTGTACCCATCGCAGGCCAACACTGGCCATTCAGACCCCACAAATGGAAGTCTGTAAGGAGAGGGCATTAAGATCAAACGCCTGCTTCAGCAAGGTGTCTAACTTCCTGTCCTGGACATCCTTGAGCATTGTACTGCCTTCTACGGGGATTGTAGTTTTCTTCGTAATGGCTAAGAACGTGGCATCTACCTTTGGAGAGTGGAGAGTTTCCCGCTCTTGTTCCGGGAGTTGATACAGCTGGATCATAGTTCTTACCTCCCGGAGTCCGTACTCTGGAAGACCTCACTCATTCTGGATCACTTTATGCATGGGAAACACTTTCTGCATCTTACCCACAGCCTGGAGTAGTGGGTCCTCTAAGGTCTCCTCCAGTGGGCAACCTGCTGGCATATTGTGTGTCTTCAATGATTTCACAATGAGTGCTGCCAACTCCTCTCGACGGAAGACCCAAGCTAACTGGGACTCGTCCTCCTGTGGAATTTCTCCTTCCTCTAACTCTCCTCCTTTCACTTCCAGCTCCATTTCTGGGTCCAACAAGTTCGGCTCCTCCAAAGGCAGAGACTGCTCCCACCAGTCCACCTCCAGACTATGCCGTTTGGACGACTCCCCATCAGTCACTGGCCCTCTTGTGGCCGCAGGCCTTATTCTGCCTTGTTCAGGTAGGGAAAACTTGTTCTTTGCCCCCTGTCGACTCATGCAGAACGCTCTATGCATAAGGACGAATTCTGGCGAAAAGGCCCCTTGGCCACTCTTACCTCCTAAGCCCTGAGATGTGGAGGGACCAGGTCCTTTCCGTAACTTTCTAGCAGAGGTGGAATGGTTCTGCAAACCCTGACCTCACCCACTGCTGAACTCTGGTCCTCCTGGATACGTGGAACACTCCTCTCGCTGCCTGAGGAGACCACATGCCCCAAGAACTGCCCAGCGCTCTCCTGTAAGTCCTGTTCCTTCGTCTCAGTCTCCTTCTCACAGTTGTGGCAAAGGCCTGTCTCTGAGATTGACCCCCCTGTGGATGTTGCAAGCCACATACTGAAGCCTTGTAGGCATGGCCTTTATCTACCCTCCGAGATCTTTTCACTCGCCTGGGCAACCAAATGCTGCAGCTAAGCAGATGTATAGTGAAGAACCCCTGCTTCCAGCAGGAGAAGCTCTTTTCTCTCTCTCCTTTTTTTTTTTAAAGTTAAAAAGGACAAATGAAGCCCCTGCTGCGAAAGCCAACAAAAGGAGAAAATCCTGGAAGCCCTCACACAACGCCCCGCCAGTCCTCTTTCTCTGAAGAGAAACTGTCTGCTTCAAGATGGTACTGTTCCCGCGCTGCCATGAGAGAGCAGGAAAGAAACCATGCGGTTCAGTGTTGCAGAATCCACTCTGCATAACCCTGCCCCCTGGGCTGAAAAAATTAATGCCGATGGTCCCCACAGTTTGAGTCCACTCACCAGCAAATGAAAGAACCGCTACTGCTCAGCTTTCTGTTTCCTTGCGCTCAGCCGCTATTGAGAGCTTCGGCGTTAAGACAGGAGTGCTTTCACAGTACTGCTTCAGTCCTTTGCTCAAGTTGAGACTCCTCAACCGGTCACGGGATTGGGAGTCGCTGATGGTGCCTGGCCACGTGCAAGCTCACAAGCCCACTGTTTCTCACCGATGTGGGAGGGAAGGGGGGGAGAGAGGTCCCTCTTATCTGCCTGCTTCTCCGTCACACAGGCCCCCAACAGCACTGCTCCTTTTTTTCCTTTCTTTTTTTCTTTTTAACTCAATCAAGACCTAAACTAAAGGCAAAATAGAAAAAAAAATCAAGCACCCTAGCTAATCCACTCCTTAGTTATCCCTACAGTGAATCCAGCCTCTCTGGACCACTCCTCCAAATGCTTGGAGACTGAGCTTTCTGGGGCTGGAAGGAGGAGCCAGCTGGCTTAGTACACTGATGTCATCAAAAGATGACATGCTCAGTCTACAAACTGCTGGAGGAGGTTGACTACCCAGAGGTGCGGGACTGGACTGGAGGGACGATAAGGAAACAAGGGCTGGATGTCAAACCTGGACATCCAACCCTGCTATTCCCTGATTGGAATGACCCCGTAGTGTTTAGCTCGACTTGTAACATGTAAATAAACAAAAATTAGTGTAAAGCATGACGTACATTTATAAGACAAATTTGTATCATGTAGCAGTTTTTACCTAATAAAAGAAGTACTATGGCCTAGATGGACTACGAATTATGGGAGAACTGCTCAGGTTTGCAGGCCCAAATTACTCTGCTTAAGGTCTTAAGTAATTCTGTGTGTTTTGTTTTATTTGATTCCTTACTCTATTTGCAACTGAATTTAGAGAATTGGAGCCAATGAGCAGAGGTTGAATTTTGTTACCTACTGAGCCGTAGATCACACAAAGATTTTTTTCAATAACCCCCCCCCCCCCCACTCAGCATCATCACTACTGGCACTGAAAGCATTTAAAAAAGAAGTGCTTCAGGTGTGATTTCTCTACACGCCTACATTGGGATCCAGGACCCCAGGAAGAAAGGACTAAGAGCATACAGGATCACCATTGGGGATCACATCAAAAGGTAGGCCAGTTCACATGTAGCTACTAACCCTGCCCCCACTCAGCAGTGTCACTACTGGCACTGAAAGCATTTAAAACAGAAGCGTTTCAGGGGCGCTCATGCCTGGTGGGCCTGCACCTAAGGGACATGCCAAAGGGCCCTTAGGCATGGTCCTTAAGAGTGGCCCCGTGCTGGATAATAGAGACTGCTCACAGAATGCATTCCCCTCACCATTGCAGATACACAGCCAGCAAAATCCATCACTATTCAGCACAGAATTACTCAGCACAAAAAGCCTCGATAACATGACGTCAAAACAGTATAAGAGTTCACCCCGAGAAATTATCGAATCACAGCAGCATTGCTGATACCACAAGTCAGGAATGGGGGCTCGAGTGAGGACCACTGCCAACATTTACTCAAAATGAAAATCTCAGAGTGTGTGCATTTCCTGACTTTTACCTGTGCCGTGAGAGGAGCTGCTTGATCCGTGCCAGTGAGCACTGGGGGACACGTGATCAGACGGGCTATAAAATTCTGCCCACACCGCGGGACGCGCACCGCGGGCACGTGCCCGAGGGAGCGTGCTCCGAAGGGGCGTGTCCAAAGGGGCAGGTTTGCCTCTTTGGAGCCCCTTCAGAACCTAGAGGAGCATCTAGCGCCAGGCTGCTCGATCGTTGCTAATGGGGAAACGTAAGAAGAAATCTCTTCTACCTGTTACATCGACTGCTAAGTCGGTGAAGGTGGTTGGTCCCTTGGACAGTCATTTTAAGTCCATGGTCCCGCCCCTACTGTTAATTCATCATTGGATTCCTCCAGTTCAGTAAGTCCTGGACCGCTTATTTTGTCTCCTGATCCACGTAGGGTTTTATCCCCACCCAGCATGGAGCCACAGGTTTGGGTAGGAGCTCCTCCTCTAGTTCGGGGGAGGGAGTTTCTCCCGGTTTAACGAAGCTCTCTAACTCTTTCTTGAGATTAAACTCTCCAACTATTTCATTACCTCTTCCTTTTGAATTCTCTTCAATTCCTGAAGATATTAAGCCTCCGAAGGATGTGTCACTTCAGGACATATGGCAGATTGTTTCTAGAACGGAGATATCGCTGAAATCCTCATTAGTGAAGCTTTCCAAATTTACAAAAGAGACTGTGGATAAGTTGGCTGAGCATCATGATAGATTAGTAACTCTTGAGTCTCAGAAATCTAAGATGGAGTCTCAAATCTCCTCAATGCAGGGGGTTTTGACGTCTTCTGTACAGGACTCCTTGTTACTACATCGTCATGATGAACTTTTTGAAAATGCTTTGCGTATGAAGAATCTCCATTTGTTAAATTTTCCCCATACTCACTACCTATCTCCACATATATTATTTTCTAAATATATGAAAGATATTCTGAGAATTCCAGATCCAGATTCCATAGTTATATCTAAATTGTATTATTTGCCAATTGGTATTAGAGAGAATATGGTTGTGGGTTCGGAGACTGGTGGTGCTGTTGCGAGGGAAGTAGATCATTTATCTGTGCGGAGCTTAGATTTATCAGCTTTCTTAGAAACTTCGACAGAGGAGATTCCTACTCGTGCTACTTTATTAGTATCGTTCTTGTTAGAGAGAGATAAGGATTTGATTTTTCGTTTTTATTTTAAGTATAAGCATGAAAAGTTTTTTGGACAAGTGATACAGGTTTTTCCTGATGTATGTCGTAGTACCCAAATGAAGAGGAAGGCCTTCCTTGCACTCCGCCCTCGAGTTGTGGCGCTTGGGGCCTCCTTTTCGCTAAAATTTCCTTGTAAATGTGTTATTGTAGTTAAGGGTAAGTCTTATATTTTTTTTGAATCTTCTCAGTTGGAGGTTTTCCTACAAGGATCGAGAGAATTTGTTTTCATATTTGTTATTACATTTTTCTATTTCATGGCTCGTGCTTAGTATTAGGGGATTGTTTATAATTTTGGCTCTACTCTCTGCAGTAGTTTGATTATATTATTATAATATATCACACTCCATTTGTGTATCGTTGGTTTTCTTTTTCTGGATTGTCAATTTTTCCTGTATTTCCTATGTTGTCCTTGTATAAAAGGATTAAATAATTTAAAAAAAAAATGAAAATCTTATTCTGATTATAAGATATAACACACATCATGCGCTATTTGACACTGCATAAAGAACAAGAATCAGAAACTCTAGAGCACTAATCAGGACCAAGCCTATACATGACATTAAAGCTCATTACCACCCCCCCCCCAAACCCCACCTATTTAAAATGTGCGTTACTCAATGCATGTTCCGCACGAAATAAGATCCCAATCCTATCTGATGACTTTAATGATTGGAGGCTAAATATTATGTGTGTCACGGAATCCTGGCTTACAGACAATGACATTGTCCTATTAAACCAACTTTTGACAAGAAAGAGTAGTTACTCACCTGTAACAGGTGTTCTCCAGGAGCAGCAGGAATCAGTCCTCACATATGGGTGACGTCGGCGCCGACGGAGCCCTCGCGGAGCAATTTCCCCAGCTTTCAAAGAAAGCCTTTGGGAATTGCAGCGCGCATGCGCGGTCCCCTTCCCGCCCAAGGGTGCCATCTTGCTCAGTCTGATGACATAGCTAAAAGATAGCAAAAAATTAGCAAAAACGAAATGATAGGACTGCAACTCCAAGGGGAGGAGGGAGGGTTGTGAGGACTGGTTCCTGCTGCTCCTGGAGAACACCTGTTACAGGTGAGTAACTACTCTTTCTCTAGGACCAAGCAGGAAGTCAGTCCTCATATGGGACTCCCCAGCTTAAGGCTACCGGAGACCTCAAGCGGAAAGCGTAGTTACTCACCTGTAACAGGTGTTCTCCAGGAGCAGCAGGAATCAGTCCTCACTTATGGGTGACGTCGGCGCCGACGGAGCCCTCGCGGAGCAATTTTCCCCAGCTTTCAAAGAAAGCCTTTGGGAATTGCAGCGCGCATGCGCGGTCGTCTTCCCGCCCGAGGGTGCCATCTTAGCCAGTCAGATGACATAGCTAAAAAGACAGCATAAAAATTTGCAAAAAGAACATAAGCAGACGATTGCAACTCCAAGGGGAGGAGGGAGGGTAGTGAGGACTGATTCCTGCTGCTCCTGGAGAACACCTGTTACAGGTGAGTAACTACGCTTTCTCCAGGACCAAGCAGGAAGTCAGTCCTCACTTATGGGACTCCCAAGCTCAAGGCTACCGGAGACCCTAAGCACAAAAATGAGCTCCCTCTAGCTCAGCAGCACAGAAGGATAGAATCTTCGCTGAATCATCACCCACCGGTAGCCCACATCCGGGATGGAGGGTAGGAGTTGCTCAGACCTCAAAGAGATTACGGAGGACTGCCTGTCCGAAAGCACTGTCCCTACGGGACTCCCTCTCGAGACAGTAATGGACCGCAAAAGTCTGGCTCGAAGACCAAGTAGCGGCCCGGCAGATGTCTGCCAGCGGAACAGAGCGGAGGTAAGCCACTGACGTGGCCTTTGCCCGAACGCAATGAGCCGTGACTCGACTTTCTAAGGAGAGTCCGGCTGCCCCATAAGCCCAAGAGATACAGTCCGCAACCCAGATGGACAGAGTACGCTTGGAGACCGGGAGCCCCAATCTATTGGGGTCAAAAGACACAAAAAGCTGAGCAGCTTTACGGTGCTCCCGCGTACGGTCAAGGTAGAAGTTCAGAGCCCTTCTACAGTCCAGGGTATGGAGGACCGTCTCAGCTCGGCTGGAGTGTGGTCTGGGAAAGAAGGTTGGAAGTACCACCTCCTGATTGATGTGAAAAGGGGAGACCACTTTAGGCAGAAATTTCGGATGAGTCCGTAGGACCACCCTATTCTTGTAGAACCTAGTGTAAGGGGGATCAGACACGAGGGCCTGCAATTCACTTACGCGTCTAGCGGAAGTGAGGGCTATCAAGAACAGTGTTTTCCAAGACAGAAAACGGAGAGAACAGGTAGCCATAGGTTCAAAAGGCGGACAGGTGATCCGCTGCAAAACCACATTCAGGTCCCAGTCAGGCGCTGGCGGGCGCAGAGGTGGTTTAAGTAGAAGGAGACCTCGGAGAAACCTCGCTACGAGAGGGTCGTTGGAGAGAGGTCTGCCGTCCACCGGCACATGATGTGCTGAAAGAGCACTGAGGTGAACTTTGACGGAGTTGGACTTAAGTCCCAGATTAGAGAGGTGCAGCAAGTACTGCAAGATCACCGACACCGGGCAGGAGAAGGGATCCTGAGACTGTTGGGTACACCAGACTGCAAAGCGACGCCATTTAAGGGCGTAGCATTTGCGGGTAGAAGGCCGTCGCGAAGCCAAGACGACCTCCTCCACCTCCGCCGGCAGGAGAAGGGGAGCAAGGACTACCCTCTCAGCAGCCAGGCCATGAGGTTGAGAGACCTGAGGTTGGGGTGCAGGAGGGACCCCTGATCCTGAGTGAGGAGATCCGGTTGTACCCCCAGAGGGATTGGATCCTCCACCGCCAGTTGCAGCAGGAGCGGAAACCACGGCTGCCTGGGCCAGCGAGGGGCCACCAGGATCATGAAGGCTTTGTCTCGGAGAACCTTGAAAAGAGTCCGAGAGACTAGCGGGATGGGAGGGAAAGCGTACAGAAGGCTCCCCGACCATGAAATCAGAAAGGCGTCCGCCGCAACCCGAAGGGGGTGTGGCTGACGAGAGCAGAAGCGAGGAAGCTGCCGGTTGTGAGGACTGGCAAAGAGATCCACCGTGGGGAGACCCCACTTGAGGAAGAGCTTCTGAACTACCAAGGGATCCAGACGCCACTCGTGCGGCTGGAGGACCCTGCTGAGTTTGTCTGCAAGGCAATTTTCTTGGCCCGGAAGATAAACTGCCTTGAGGAGAATGCCGTGACTGACGGCCCAAGAGCAGAGCTTCTGTGCCTCCCGGCAGAGGAGGAAGGAGCCCGTGCCCCCCTGCTTGTTCACGTAGAACATGGCAACTTGATTGTCCGTCTGGACAAGGACGGACTGTTGGGAAGTCAGGTGGGAGAAGGCCTTGAGAGCTAGGCGGATCGCCCTGAGCTCCAGGAAGTTGATCTGCTGAGCAGACTCCCACGTGGTCCAGAGGCCCTGAGTACGTGCCTCTTGGCAATGTGCTCCCCAGCCCAGGAGGGATGCATCGGTGGTCAGCACCCGGGTCGGCTGAGGTGACTGGAAAGGCATTCCGAATATCAGGTTCGGCTGCCGGAGCCACCACCGGAGAGACGAGACCAGCGGCTCGGAGACGCGCACTAGGTCTGCTAGGTCGCCCGTGGCTTGTCGCCACTGCTGGCGGAGACACCATTGAGCAGACCGCATATTCAGGCGGGCATTGGGGGTCACATGGACGGTGGAAGCCATATGGCCGAGCAGTCTCAGGAAGCGCCTGGCGGAGACCAGGGGCTGGCTGCGAAAGCGGTCGGCTAGGTCCATGAGCCGTTGAGCCCTGTCGAGCGGTAGGTATGCTCGCGCCTGAGGAGTGTGCAGCCTTGCGCCGATGAACTCGAGATCCTGTGAGGGGAGCAAAGTGGACTTTGCGAAGTTTATAACAAAGCCCAAGTGCTGCAGCAGAGTCACCGTGCGGCACGTGGCGTTGGTGACCTCCTGAGCGGACGCTGCTCTGATGAGCCAGTCGTCGAGGTACGGAAAGACATAGAGGCCGTGAAGCCGGAGATGGGCCGCCACGACCGCGAGACATTTTGTGAAGACTCGCGGTGCGGAGGACAGGCCAAAGGGCAGTACTCTGTACTGGTAATGATTTCCTGCCACCACAAACCTTAGGTATTGGCGGTGGCTTGGGTGGATGAGGATGTGCGTGTAGGCATCCTTTAGATCCAAGGAGCATAGCCAATCTCCCTGCTGGAGGTAGGGCAGAAGGATTCCAAGGGTAAGCATTTTGAACTTCTCCCGCACAAGGAACTTGTTGAGGTTGAGCAAGTCCAGGATGGGTCTGAGGCCCCCTGTTCTCTTTGGTATCAGAAAATACCTTGAATAAAAGCCTTGACCTCTCAGGTGGTGTGGCACCGGTTCCACCGCCTGTTCCTGCAGAAGACCTGCTAACTCCTGAAGGAGCAACTCCCTGTGCAGAGGGGGGCGCGGAGGTTCTCCCGGAAAATAGGAGGGAGGGACCTGATGGAAGTGGAGAAGATAGCCTTCTCGCACGACCTGAAGCACCCAGGCATCTGCGGTGATGCTGGACCACCTGTGGGCGAAGTGAACCAGCCGGCCTCCGGTGCTGGGAGGAACCAGCGGGGGGGGGAGAGGCTATGCTTAGCGAGTCAAAAGCCCCCACCCTGCTGAGCAGGGGCTGGTGGTGCAGGCTTGGGGGCTTGCTGCCTACGGGACCCGTTACCCCGTCCCTTGGCCTGCTGGCCCTGTTGGGGAGCTGCAGGGGCCTGATAATGGGGGTATTGTTTGTAGGCAGCCGCCTTCCTCGGGTAAAAGGACTTTTTCCCCGAGCCCTTCTTTTTCTGGGAAGGGGCGGAGGTCTTCCTAGAAAGCCTGGTCCTGGTGAGAGTCTCAGTCTCAATTTGCGCAGCCTTCTCCGCCATGGGCTTGCCAAAGAGGTTTTCGCCTCGGCAGGGGACATCGACCAACTTGTCCTGCACCCAGGGCTCAAGGTCTGACGACTGAAGCCAAGCCTGTTGGCGGGCACCGATGCCGGCTGCGGCCACTCGAGCCGAGGCTTCAAAGCCATCATAGGCTGCTCGGGACATGAACTTTGAGCATTCCCGAATGCCAGTGGACAAGGCTAGGAACCTCCGCAAGGGCTCCTCGGAGAGACCAGCGGAGAATCCGGCTAGCTCTTTAGCCAGATCCCGGAGATACATGCCCATGTATAGCTGGTAAGTCTGGACACGACATGCGAGCATAGAGCCCTGGAAGCACTTCTTGCCAAGGCCATCCAGGTTACGGGCCTCCCTTCCAGGAGGCACCGAGGAGTGCATCTTCTGGCTCTTAAGACGATGCATGGCCGATTCCACTACCATGGAATGGTGTGGCAGCTGTGCCTTTTGAAAGCCAGGGCTCTTGCGGACTCGATAGATAGAATCGACCCGCTTGCTCAGGACCGGCGAGGAGGCCGGACTCTCCCACATGCGGAAGAGTAGTCGTTCCAGCATAGGAGGAACCGGCACAGTAAAGTGTTCCCTCGCGGGAGAGTCATACTGGAGGGCGTCGAGCTCTTCGGCTCGAGGCTCCTCCTCGGGATCCGCAGGGAAGGCCAAAGCCTTGGCCATATCCCTAACGAAGTCCGAGAACCGGGCATCCTCCGGGGGGACTGCTTCCGAGGCTCGGACTCCGGTGAGTCCGATGGGACACACCGAGTCCGGAAAGAATCAGGTGACTCTTCCTCCTCAGACTCCCAGACCGACTCCGACGAGGACTCGGTGGGGTCGGCCCGGGCAGGGTGCGGCGCCAGCCGCCCCGACGCCGAGGGAGTCGGCGTCGGCGACCTCGGTCCCGAACGGGAGGCCGAGGGTGACCTCGACCGAGGATCGACTCGAGTTCTCATTGACTCGAGGATCGGCTCGGTCTCCGGGGTCGACTTGGACGTCGACGTCCCGGCGGTCGGGGCAGCGGCGCCAGCGAGCAGTGCCCTCTGCTGGTCCATGAAGGCAGACAGTCTGCTCTCCAAGGCCGTCAACCTGAGTCCGAGCTCAGGTGACCCAGCAGCCCCCGACTCGGGCCCCGACGGCGTCGGGCCCGACGTCGGCTGTCGCGGAGGCGAGTCCAGAAGGACCACAGGACTTACCCGGGCAGGCATCTCCGACTCCAGGCGAGGTCGCTTCGGGATGTGTTCCTTCTCCAAGGACCCGGGGCGGCTGTCGGGGCTATGCGACCTGGCCCTCGCGGAACCAGGAGCGTCCACCGACGCCGCCCTCGCGGGTTTTTTCCTTCCGACGATGGTCCCCGGAGGGAGAACCCCGGTCGGAGGAGCTCCGGCGACGGTCCGAGCTGGAGCCTTTCGACGCGGAGGCCTCCGACGAGGTCCGGGTACGGCTGGGGTCAGCGAAGATTCTCTCACGCTGATGCCGCCGACTTCTCAACGCCTTTGAGGACAGTTTGCTGCAGGGCCCACAGATCAGTTCCTCATGATCCGGGCCCAGGCAGCGGAGGCAAAAGTCGTGTGTGTCGGTTAGTGACATATTTCGGTCACACCGACCACACCGCTTAAACCCACTGGCAGCCATCGGGGGAAAAAGGGCCCCTGCGAGGTCAAAGGACCGGGCTGCCAGGGAAACCGAAAACGAAAGCTGACTAAGTCAGAAAAACCGAAAAAAGTAAGAGGACTCGTGACCGGCGTCGCGAGTCCGGGCGGGAAAAGGATCGGCGTCGAACCGAAAGAAAAAAGGATAAAATAAAGAAGAAAATCAACTTTTTCGCGGGGACAAGACGGGGACGTCTGTAGGGCTCCGCGGAAAAAAGAAGACTGGCTAAGATGGCACCCTCGGGCGGGAAGACGACCGCGCATGCGCGCTGCAATTCCCAAAGGCTTTCTTTGAAAGCTGGGGAAAATTGCTCCGCGAGGGCTCCGTCGGCGCCGACGTCACCCATAAGTGAGGACTGACTTCCTGCTTGGTCCTGGAGAAAAATGAGCTCCCTCTAGCTCAGCAGCACAGAAGGAAGGAATCTTCTCTGAAAACGCCCCCGACCGGTAGCCTAACACCAGGGCTGGAGGGTAGAAGTTGCCTAAACCTCAAAGAGATTATGGAGGACTGCCTGACCGAAAGCACTGTCCCTGCGGGACTCCCTCTCCAGGCAGTAATGGGCCACAAAAGTCTGGCTTGAAGACCAAGTAGCGGCCCGGCAGATGTCTGCCAATGGAACAGAGCGGAGATGAGCCACTGACGCAGCCTTCACCCTAACACGATGAGCCGTGACTCGACCCTCTAACGAGAGGCCGGCTGCCCCATAAGCCCAAGCGATACAGTCAGCAACCCATATGGACAAAGTACGCTTGGAGACGGGTAGCCCCAACTTATTGGGGTCAAAAGAAACGAAGAGCTGAACAGCCCTTCTATGCTCTCGCGTACGGTCCAGGTAGAAGGATAAGGCCCTCCTACAGTCCAGGGTATGCAGGACCATTTCAGCCCGGCAGGTGTGCGGCCTGGGAAAGAAGGTCGGAAGAACCACCTCCTGGTTGAGATGAAAAGTAGAAACCACTTTTGGAAGAAACTTAGGGTGAGTCCGTAAGACGCCCCTATTCCTGTAGAACCTAGTGTAAGGAGGATCAGACACTAGGGCTTGCAATTCACTAACGCGCCTAGCAGAGGTAAGGGCTACCAAGAACAAGGTTTTCCAGGAAAGAAAACGAAGAGGGCAGGTAGTCATAGGTTCAAAGGGCGGACAGGTAATCCGCTGCAAGACCACATTCAGATCCCATTCAGGGGCTGGTGGGCGTAAAGGAGGCTTAAGGAGAAGGAGGCCTCGGAGAAAACGAGCCACCAAAGGGTGGTGGGAAAGAGGCCTGCCATCCACCGGTGCGTGATGCGCAGAGAGAGCACTGAGGTGGACCCTGACAGAGTTGGACTTAAGGCCCAGATTGGAGAGGTAAAGCAAATATTGCAAGACCACTGCTATCAAGCAGGAGAAGGGATTCTCAGACTGCTGAGCACACCAAATGGAGAACCGACGCCACTTAAGAGCGTAGGACTTCCGGGTGGAAGGCCTCCTCGAGGCCAAGACAATCTCTTCCACCTCCCGAGGCAGCTGGAGGGGAGCAAGGACTACCCTTTCAGCAGCCAGGCCATCAGATGAAGGGACCGGAGGTTGGGGTGTAGGAGAGACCCTTGATCCTGTGTCAGGAGATCGGGCTGAAACCCCAGAGGAAGAGGAGTGTCCACTGCCAGCTGCATTAGAAGCGGGAACCAAGGTTGTCTCGGCCACCGGGGAGCCACTAGGATCAGCGAGGCTTTGTCTCTGAGAACTTTGAAGAGTGTTCGAGACACCAGCTGCATGGGAGGAAAGGCATACAAGAGGCCTGTGGACCATGGAATCAGAAAAGCATCCGCCACTACTCTGAGAGATGCGGTTGTCGAGAGCAGAATCTGGGAAGTTGCCGGTTCAGAGGACTGGCAAACAGATCCATGGTGGGGAGGCCCCACTTGAGAAAGATCCGCTGAACCACCAATGGATCCAATCTCCACTCGTGTGGTTGGAGGATCCTGCTTAGCTTGTCTGCCAGGTAATTTTTCTGACCTGGGAGATAGACCGCTTTGAGGAGGATGCCATGGTGGACGGCCCAAGAGCACAGTTTTCGTGCCTCCTGACAGAGAAGGATAGAGCCTGTGCCTCCTTGTTTGTTCACGTAGAACATTGCAACTTGATTGTCCGTCTGGACCAGCACAGACTGGTGAGAAGTGAGGTGGGAGAAGGCTCTCAGAGCTAGGCGGATGGCTCTGAGCTCCAGGAAGTTTATCTGCTGAGCAGACTCCCAAGGAGTCCAGAGGCCTTGAGTATATGTCCCTTGGCAATGTGCTCCCCAACCCAGGAGAGAAGCATCGGTTGTTAGCACCTGAGAAGGCGGAGGAGATTGAAAATTCACTCCCAGTAGCAGGTTTGGCAGATGAAGCCACCACCGCAGAGAAGAGACCAGCAGGTCAGAGACCTGTACTGAGTCCGCCAGGCTCGCCGTGGCCTGATGCCATTGAGTGCGAAGGCACCACTTAGCAGGTCGCATGTTCAGGCGGGCATTGGGGGTCACATGGACCGTGGAAGCTATATGGCCGAGCAGTCTCAGAAATTGCCTGGCAGAGACCAGGGAATTGCTGTGAAAGTGGCTGGCGAGATCCATGAGCCTGTGTGTTCTGTCTAGAGGCAGGAAGGCCCGCGCCTGAAGTGTGCTTAACCTTGCGCCGATGAATTCGAGATCTTGAGAGGGGAGCAAAGTGGACTTTGCGAAGTTTATGACAAAGCCCAAGTGCTGGAGCAGAGACACAGTGCGATGAGTGGCCTGAGTGGCCTCTTGGGAAGACTGGGCCCTGATGAGCCAGTCGTCCAGGTATGGAAACACAAAAAGGCCTTGAAGTCTTAGATAGGCCGCCACCACTGCTAGGCATTTGGTGAACACCCTGGGGGCGGAGGATAGGCCAAAGGGCAGTACTCTGTACTGGTAATGATTTCCTCCCACAACAAACCTGAGATATTGTCTGTGGTCTGGATGAATAAGGATGTGAGTATAGGCATCCTTGAGATCTAAGGAGCATAGCCAGTCTCCCTGCTGGAGATAGGGCAGCAGGATTCCAAGGGTAAGCATCTTGAACTTTTCCCTTGCGAGGAACCTGTTGAGGTTTCGCAAGTCCAGGATGGGTCTGAGGCCTCCTGTTCTTTTTGGTATCAGAAAGTACCTGGAATAAAAGCTGTGACCTCTCAGGTGGTGGGGCATCGGTTCCACAGCCTGTTCCTGAAGAAGACTTGCTAACTCCTGAAGGAGTAAGTCCCTGTGCAGAGGGAGTCTTGGAGGCTCCCCTGGAAAGTAGGAGGGAGGTACCTGGTGAAAGTGTAGAAGATAGCCTTTCTGAATTATATGAAGCACCCAGGTATCTGAGGTGATGGCTGACCACCTGTGGGCAAAGTGGACCAGCCGGCCTCCTGTGCTGAGAGAAACCAGCTGAGGGGAAGAGGCTATGCTGATGGAGTCAAAACCCCCCACCCTGCTGAGCAGGGGCCGGTGTTGTGGGCTTGGTGGCCTGCTGCCTACGGGACCCATTACCCCGTCCCTTGGCCTGCTGGCCCTTTTGGGGAGCTGCTGAGGCCTGATACTGAGGGTAGTGTTTATAGGCAGCCGCCTTCCTCGGGTAAAAGGGCTTTTTCCCCGAGCCCTTCTTCTTCTGAGAAGGGGCAGAGGTTTTTCTGGACAGCCTAGTTCTGGTCAGAGTCTCGGTCTCGATCTGTGCAGCCTTTTCAGCCATGGGTTTGCCAAAGAGGTTTTCACCTCTGCAGGGGACATCGACCAACTTGTTCTGTACCCATGGCTTAAGGTCGGATGACTGAAGCCAAGCCTGTCGGCGGGCACCGATGCCGGCCCCGGCTACTCGAGCCGATGCTTCGAAGCCATCGTAGGCTGCTCGAGAGATAAACTTTGAGCACTCTCGAATACCAGTGGACAAGGCTTGGAACCTCTGCAAAGGTTCCTCGGAGAGACCAGCAGAGAACCCGGCAATTTCTTTTGCCAGATCTCGGAGATACATACCCATATAGAGCTGGTAGGTCTGGACTCGACAAGCAAGCATAGAGCCCTGGAAGCACTTTCTACCGAGGGCATCCAGGTTCCGGGCCTCCCGGCCGGGAGGCACCGAGGAGTGCATCTTCTGACTCTTGAGTCGATGCATGGCCGATTCCACCACCATGGAATGGTGCGGTAGTTGTACCTTTTGGAACCCGGGGCTCTTGCGGACTCAATAAATGGAATCGACCCGCTTGCTTAACACCGGCGCCGACCTCTCCCACATGCGGAAGAGAAGTCGTTCCAGCATCGGAGGAACCGGTACAGTAAAGGCCTCCTTCGGGGGAGAGTCATACTGAAGGGCATCGAGCTCTTCGGCTTGAGGCTCTTCCTCGGGATCCGCGGGGAATGCCAAGGCCTTGGCCATATCCCGCACGAAGTCCGAGAACCGGGTGTCCTCCGGGGGGGGGGGACCGTCTATGAGGTTCGGACTCGGGTGAGTCCGATGGGACACACCGAGTCCGAAAAGTACCAGGTGACTCTTCGTCCTCCGTTTCCCAGGCTGACTCCTCGGAGGAGGAATCGAGCGGCTCCGGTCGGGCGGGCACCGATGCCCTCCGCCCCGACGCCGAAGGTGTCGGCGTTGACGACCTCGGTCCCGAACGGGAGGCCGAGGGAGACCGTGACCGAGGATCGACTCGAGCTCGCATGGACTCGAGGATCGGCTCGGTCTCCGGGGTCGACTTGGATGTCGACGTCCCGGTGGCCGGGGCAGATGCACTGGCGAGGCCAGCGATCAATGCCCGCTGCTGGTCCATGAAGGCAGCCAAACTGCTCTCCAAGGCTGTCAACCTGAGTCCAAGCTCAGGAGACCCAGCAGCCCCCGACTCGGGCCCCGACGGCGTCGGGCCTGACGTTGGCTCCTTCGGAGGCGAGTCCACGAGAACTAAAGTACTCACGTGTCCAGGTGACTCCATTTTCCTATGATGTTCCCGGGCAGGAGACCCCTGCTCAGAGGAACTCCGACGATGCTCAGGACCGGAGTCCCGGGACGTCGAAGCCTCTGACGAGGTCCGGGCCCGGCCGGACGCGGAGTCAGAGAAGATTTGTTCCCTTTGATGCTGCCGACTCCTCAACGCTTTTGAAGACATCTTGCTACACGGACCGCAGATCATCGGGTCATGATCGGGTCCGAGGTAGTCATGTGTGTCGGTAAGAGACATAAGTTTCTTACACCGATCACACTTTTTAAACCCGCTGGCAGCCATCGAGGGAAAAAGGGCCCCTGCGAGGTCAAAAGACAGGGCTGCCAGTGAAAAATAAAAAAATGGCGCGAACGCTTGTCACGAAGGACAAAAAAACCGAAAAATAAAGAATGGACCCAATACCGGCGTAGCGGGTCCGGGCGGGAAAAGGATCCGGTGTCGAACCGAGAAAGAATAAGAAATAAAATTAACTTTTTCTGCGGCGATCACAAACAGCGTCTGTAGGGCTCCGCAGAAAAAAGAAGACTGAGCAAGATGGCACCCTTGGGCAGGAAGGGGACCGCGCATGCGCGCTGCAATTCCCAAAGGCTTTCTTTGAAAGCTGGGGAAATTGCTCCGCGAGGGCTCCGTCGGCGCCGACGTCACCCATATGTGAGGACTGACTTCCTGCTTGGTCCTGGAGAAACCTCAATCTACTCCATTGCCCCAAGACTAATCACAAAGGTGGAGGTGTCTTTATCCTAGCCAAACACCTACACCTTCACCTCTTCAATGTGATAACTCCTCAAGACCTTAACATGCTCATAACAAATACCTAACCCTCTGCCTACTATATAAATCACCTATTGAATCAGGAGACCAACTCTTGATGATCCTCCAGAATACTTCTGACCTATCCTTGAATAGCAAACAAGTAATATTAGGTGACCTCAACCTGCCATCAACTAAAAAAAAACCAAAACAAAATGCTGACTCCTTCATGGAGGCAATGGAAGTTTGAGAGTTGATATCAGCTTCAAAAGTAAATTGACATAACTGAGAGGCAGTTTTAACAATGGAAGATTCAATCCTAGTAACCACTTTCTAAATCTCTTGCAGTCACAACCTTATCAGGCTCACAAAGAGGACACACAGAAATTGTGTCCCAAGCAACGGCATCTGGTGATGGAACTAAAACTCCAACCTCCCGCTGAGATGATTCAGTCAGAAATGGATAAGCTTCCAAAACTTGCAACCCTGGTGAAGGGGGCGGTGTGCACTCAACCAAACTCAAAGATGCCCTCCCTCGGAGAGAAAGTCATAAGTAAAGTACTCAATTGAGATGGACCCTGGAGTACTGAAATATGCTTATCTATTGGATCCAACTTAGTCGGTCCAAGAGAAGCAGAGGTCTTACTCTTAATCTTATGCTTCCCCTTACCTTTAGGTGACATTCAGGAAGCACAGCAAGAGAGATTTTCCTGCTACTCCAAAGCTCTGCAGTGGTTCCAAAGGGGTTCGCCCGAACCCTTTGGGCACACTCCTGTGGGTGCATCGACTGCTCGTCCCATAGGTGGTACGGCCTTTACCGGGTCCCACCGGAGATGTCAGGGGTAGCCCAGCCTGTGCTTGCACCGGTATGCGCTGTTCTCTATCTGGCTCCTCCACACCTTAACTCTGCTCAGAGGTGATGTTCCCATTTCAAATCCATTTGGCAGAGCACAAAACAAAACTGAGGGACTGAGGAGACTGCTGAGTGTCAGGAGGACAATGCATGCTCACAACTTTATGCTAGTTCTGTGCTCTGAGAGAGCTGTTCTGTCCTGATGCTTTTGGACGACGTTATCCACTAATATGCCTGACTCAATCCTGCTCATCAACAAAACTATAAATTTACCCTATCCCCATATGTCTGCTCATTATTAAAAACCTCATTCAACAAGACAGTGACCTTTAAATACATCATGTTTACAATGGATTTCTATCATAGCCTAGTTCCAAATGGAAGAAATTCTTATTTGCCCCTACTGCCCAGTGGAGGAGTAGCCTAATGCTTAGAGCACTGGCTTGGTAACGAAGAGATCGGGGTTCGATTTCCACTAGCATGCCTTGTGGCCTTGGGCAAGTCACTTAACCCTCCATTGGCTCAGAAGAAAGGCCTGGCAATCTACTTCCGGTCACACTGCCAAGAAAACCTAGGAGCTGCATTTTGCCCAATGGAGGTGATAGAGCAAAATCAGTGACAGAATTCAAAAATGCATGGGGCAAACACAGAGTATCCCTATATAGCAAGAGGCTAGAATCAAAGCAAGCTTAAATTTTACACGTCCACAAATAGAGGTGGGTAACCTGCATGGAAAAACAGATACACCCTTAAACAAAGACACATGGGGGGGGGGGGGGATAACCTGCATGGCGTGGCGAGTACCACTCTAGTCTCCTTACTGGGCAGACTAGATAGACCATGTTGGTCTTTATCTGCAATCATTTACTATGTTAAATTATAAAAGGAAAAAGTCATTAGCAAGGTCCTTATGTTGTCTGGAAACTAACATCGATATGGAATACAAAATGCAATGCGTGCCTCTGAGTCAATACTGAAGACCCACCAGCTCCGGGTTTTCTTTGCAGTGTGACTGGAAGTAGAATGCCAGGCAATGGAGGGTTAAGAGACTTGCCCAAGGCCACAAGAAGTGCTAATAGGAATCGAACCCTGGTCTCTTACGAAGGGTAGTGGTGGTTGGAGACTCTCTTCTGAGGGGTACTGAGGCGTCCATCTGCCGACCAGACTTGATGTCCAGAGAGGTATGCTGTCTGCCTGGTGCCAAAATCCAAGATGTTACGGAGAGTTTGCCGAGACTCATCAAGCCCACTGACTATTACCCACTGTTGCTAATCCAGTATACCTTGGAACGTATCAAAAGTGACTTTATGGCTCTGGGACAGAGGGTGAAGCAGTTAGGTGCACAGGTGGTGTTCTCTTCAATCCTCCCTGTTGAGGGTAAAGGCCAAGGCAGAGAGGCTCGCATCCTGGGAGACGAATGCATGGCTGCGTGGATGGTGTCATCGAGAGCGTTTTGGTTTCTTAGACCATGGGATGCTGTTCCAAGGGTTGCAGAGCAGAGATGGCATCCATCTGTCCAAGAAAGGTCAACGCGTCTTCAGTAGTAGACTTGCTAATCTACTGAAGAGGGCTTTAAACTGTAGGAATGGACAGATAAAGGGATACCAGAATCCCCAATATGTAATTGAAGATGGATGAAGTTCTTGATACAAAATGTGTTTAGAAGTTTGACTTTTCACCTACTTCCTTTTAAATAGAATAGGATGTCATGATCATGGGTTCTGTGTAACCGTCTTTAAAATAGATGGAACAGTGTTAACGCAAGCAAAAAGAACATAGGCTATGAACTGTGCAAGCATAAAGTTCATCGTACAGTCAACTGGAAGTCCCTGCTGACACAACATAATTTTTGCAACTTTTGAAATTATAAATTTCATCTAATATACTGTAATCAGATCTTACTCTGTAAAAAGAACTTTGGCGACACCTTGTGTTATTTCATGGTTATAATAAATGACTGTTACTTCCTCTTTTTCTCTAATAAAAGGGAGCTTTTAGGAGGAGAACTTTGAATTCAATAAGCCTGGAATTATGCCTGTTCATAGTCCGCTTATTGTCTTCCCTCTGAGCTCAAAGAAAATAGCACTTTGTGTGTGTGTGATTGTGTTCTGTATTATTCTCTGTTTCTCACTGCTTGATGGACCAGAGACCTAGTTAGACCTGGTTAGATCATGGAGTTTTCTTCAGTTGGTGCTGGACTCGGATCTCTGTGTTCCTTCAGTAGCTGGAAACAGCAGACAAGTCTCAAGGACACAGGCAGTGGTTGCCGTGAGTATACTAAAGTATTGACAGATATCTGTGTGCATATTGTGATTGTAATGTAAAGCTGGTAAGGTTAATTAGAGATCTCAGTTAGATAAGTGAAGTGATATAGGGCAGAGAAAAGGAAGCCCTACTTGTGAAATGAGGCGCAAGTTTGGTGAAGCGCCCTTATGTTAATATTCGATGACTGCCAGTAACCACAGTTTGCCGTTCCCCTTGGAACATTTCAGTGGGACAAATTGAGTTGATTACAGTATGAAATATGATTAGATTTAAGCAAATTTCATACCAGTCATGAATGGTTTTGTGGCAGTTTAAGGCTGAAAAGTGCAGCAAGCCACTGACTCTGTGTTTTGAAAAATTTAATAATCAAGTGTTTAGGATGGATAGTGTAAATATAAAAGAAACGGAAGCTTACAGGGAAAAACTTATATCGTTGCTGTATGACTGTAAAATAGAAATTAATCAAACAAAGTTTTAAAGGACTGGTTTTCATGTCATAATTGTAGTGTGAAGTTTGTTTCCTCTAATTTCGTGGTTAGGAAATTGTTCTGTGCAGTATAAGTTTTGATATTTATTGCAGTAATAATGTAGAGATTTCCGGCACAAATAACAGCTTGGCATGACTGCAGTATTAGCAGAAAGAAAGTCTTGAGCAATTTGTAGCTTCATTGGGGAAGTTAAAAAAAAACCCTCCAAATGTGATTAACTATTACTCTTACTTGTGTATGTATAGTAAATAAGTTTTGTTTTTTAGGTCTGGATCTGAACTTATTTTGGGTTATGAGAATTTATTTAATGATTCCATTCTATGTGTAATAATGCAAATGCTGAAAAATATTATTAGAAATATTACTCCTTGGTGTTTATGTCTCTGGATATTTTGGGAAAAAATGATTGATGATATATTCTCCAAATTGTATTTCTAGTTATATTTGATGTGAATGAATGGGAAGATCTTCCATGCTTTGATATATTTAGATATTTGATAAAATTGTGTGATGTAATAAAGGTTTAAAAAAATAGTTTTAAAGGAAAGAGAAGTTAGTAACTTAACTGGAAAAAAATGGAATTGCTAGTCAAGTTAAGTCAAGCAAGTTTATTTACTTAAAGGGAAAAAGTGAATGATGCAACTACATTCAAACAAGTGAATTAAGTAATTAAAACAGTATGGCGAATATATGTATAATGTTGAAAGTTCAACTATGATAGTGTATGAGTAAATGTCTGAAGAAAAAAAACTGCTGATATTTCTCTTAGTCTCTTTTAAACTAATCTGCAGGAGTCGATTGGAGGAGTGATCTTAAATTCTCATGTCGTATATGTTTTAGTTATTATGAAAGACCTCTGCAGAACTGATGTTATTAATTGCAAGTGTGAAGCAAATGCCTTGCTACTAGTGGAATATTTTTAAATTAGTATCACTGAGTTAGATATAATATGCCTACCTCTTCTATTGCTGCTGTTTGTGTTTTTGCTCAGAAATTTCCCACTAAACTTAAGCCACTGGGTTATTTTTCAGACTTTTGTGACCCTGTTGTAGCAGGAATGCCTCCATGTTTTTAGTCTCTGGTAGCAGTAGTCTTTGCAATCCAAATTACTGATTTTCTAGTACTTCCTCATTAAGTTTTCGTGTCTTCTACACTTGAAAAAAAAAAACAGTTTTCTTTCAGCTCTTTTCTTGTTACTGTTTGACCTTACACTGTACTGATGGTTCTACTTTGTGCAATGTATAAGGAAAACTGATGCAATTGTAAGAGCTGATTCTGTGACAGTGGCTGCTTTGCTATTTGCTAATGCTCAACTAGCTGGAGTGTTCGCTCTTTCTAGAGCTCTTGAGTTATCTGCTCACTTGATTAATACTGATTTTGCCTCAGGCTTCTTGCATGAGGAGCCCTATGTGCTGATATTCTACTACTATGCTGTTTTGTTCTGAAAAGAAGTGGTAATTAACAGTTTTAATTGGTTCAAATTTGGTGTTAAAAAAGGTTTTATAGTTTATGAATGTACACACCCTTATGTAAATGTTCCTTCCTTTGTGAACTTAGATGTCTATGTGAATTAGAATGGAATGGAGAAGTAGTCTAATGACTAGAGTACTAGCACTCCTTGTGACCTTGGATAAGTCACTTAACCCTCATTGTCTTACAAAGAAAAATTTCAAGTTATCAATGTTCCTGTTTAATGTGCTGTACCAAGTTTTAGTTGCAATGTGAACTGCTGTGATTAGTGGGGAAAGTAGTATTTAAAAAAAAATAACAAACAAAACAAAGAAAAGTGCAAAAATAGATAAACCAGGTCGGCTGGGTGTGGCTGGGAGGTTATATGCTGAGGTGAACAGATGGGATTTAAGTAGGGGCCTGAAATTGGTGTAATTATCTTCCAGACGGAGTGGAGTGGGAAGAAAGTTCCACAGAGCTGGACCAAGGAAGAAAAAGGCAGAATGACGGGTAAACTGTAAGTGTGCACGAGATGGTGGGGGGAAGTGAAGTTGATTAATGTGAAGAGAATGAAGACTACGTGTAGGGATATGGAAGCGGAGAAGACCAGTGAGGTGCTGGGGTGTTTGTGTGCAGGATGCGGTGATAATGTTTAAAGTAATGTGAGTTGAATCATCACCTAAGATAAGACAGCCTTCCTAATAATTGTTGACAAACAATTGAAATGAGTTTAGATTATTTGTCATAAACTGCTAGTTATGTTTTAATGTTTGTTACCCCTTGAATAAATCAGATTGACTATATCATGTATATTGTTAAGGCTAGAGAATACATCACAAATATAATTAGTGATATGAATATGTACAACTGTGTTCCTGACAGGAAAAAGCAATGTGTCTATCAGGCCACATGCTAACATTTGATTTGGCAAGTAGACATAATAAGTTTAGGAATGTAGATGAAAATAATGAGTATGTTACAAACTAGCTATGTAATAGTTTAGTGCTAGCTATAGATGTATTATAATTAACAATAGATAATATAATTCTGTTCAACAATTTATGACTGTCATTAGGGATGAATAATTGTGCTTGTTTGCAATTGTATGGCATCAAGAGAGATGCTGTAGTGGAGAACTGGATTTTTACAAATTATATATTGTATGCACTGAATCTAATGGGCCGAAGGGGAAGAAAACGACTGAATGAAATGCTACTGGATATGGAGACTCCTGATAAAGATCAACGATTCCAGAGGAACTACTCATGTATGTGCAGCAGTGAAGCCTGGGTGGATGGTCACTGAAAAAGATTGATCTAAGATGTGCATAGCACAGCCCATGGTGAGAAAGGATGCTGCTGACGAATCTGGAGTGATGACTGGTGTCATGATCTGAGGGACTAATCTCTGAATTATTGCTAGATCTACGAGAAGCAGTTGGCCACTGCTGGAAAAGGTAGTGCTTACAAGAATAATTGGTAAAGTCATGTTCTCTGTACACATTTTTTTATTGAGGCTAAGCAAAGGTAAACAATGTCACATGATTTTGTATGACTATTTCTTCCAATGAACAAGATGGAGCTCACCTATGGACCAGATGTGCCTAGGACTTTGAAAGAACATCTCCAAAATGAAGCCTATTGTAGAAGATTATTCTGGAATTGGACATGTTTCAACTACTGTTCTTTACTAATGATTCTTTATAGAATCACAGGGAGGACTGTAGGAATGGACAGATAAAGGGATACCAGAATCCCCAATATGTAATTGAAGATGGATGAAGTTCTTGATACAAAATGTGTTTAGTTTGACTTTTCACCTACTTCCTTTTAAATAGAATAAGATGTCATGATCATGGGTTCTGTGTAACCATCTTTAAAATAGATGGAACAGTGTTAACGCAAGCAAAAAGAACATAGGCTATGAACTGTGCAAGCATAAAGTTCATTGTACAGTCAACTGGAAGTCCATGCTGACACAACATAATTTTTGCAACTTTTGCAATTATAAATTTCATCTAATATACTGTAATCAGATCTTACTCTGTAAAAAGAACTTTGGCGACACCTTGTGTTATTTCATGGTTATAATAAATGACTGTTACTTCCTCTTTTTCTCTAATAAAAGGGAGCTTTTAGAAGGAGAACTTTGAATTCAATAAGCCTGGAATTATGCCTGTTCATAGTCCGCTTATTGTCTTCCCTCTGAGCTCAAAGAAAATAGCACTTTGTTTGTGTGTGATTGTGTTCTGTATTATTCTCTGTTTCTGCTTGATGGACCAGAGACCTAAAGAGCCGTGGTATTGTGGTTAGATCATAGAGTTTTCTTCATAAACTAGATTCGTTGGGGATGGGTAAGGAAAGCCCCCAGGTAGGTGATACATTAAATACCTTTATGGAAATGGGTAACAGGGGTAACATATGGAAAGCAGTGTGTATAAATGCCCGTAGCATGGGAAATAAGATCCCTGATGTTGAAGCTTTGGTGGGAGTGGCTGACTTGGATTTAGTGGCAGTTACAGAAACATGGTTCACAGAAAACCATGATTGGGATGTAACTATACCTGGCTATACTTTATTCAGAAAGGACAGGGTAGGAAGAAAGGGGGAGGAGTGGCACTATATGTAAAAACTACTATTAAAACTTTGGAATTACAGAGCTTAAAAGCCAGAGAGGAGGCATTGTGGGTTAAACTAGAAAGAGGGAAAGAGAAATCTATTTGCATTGGTGTGATATACAGACCTCCCTCACAAGAGGAAGAGGTGGACAGAGTTAATTGAAGACATACGCAGCATTGCTAGGAAAGGGGAAGTGCTACTGATAGTAGATTTCAATATGCCAGATGTTGATTGGCACATTCCTGCTGCAGTATCATCTAGAAGTAAGGAGATCCTGGATTCTCTACAGGGAGAACTATTCAGGCAATTGGTAACAGACCCCACACGTGAAGGGGCTATACTGGACTTGGTGCTTACCAATGGTGAAAGTGTTTCTGATGTTGTAGTGGGAGATCATTTTGCATCCAGTGATCACAGATGGTGTGGTTCAGTATTAGGACTAGGGCTGTTAGAATCCATTCAAAGGTGAGGATCTTAGACTTTAGGAAGACTAACTTTGCCAAGATGGGCCAATACCTCAGGGAGTCGTTAGTGGGATGGGAACAGCTGGGGGATGTAGAAAAACAGTGGGTGAAACTGAAAGGGGATATTTTAAGGGCAACCAACCTTTTTGTTAAAATGGTAAATAAAGGTAAAAGGAAAAGGAGACCGCTATGGTTTTCGAAAGAAGTAGCTGAAAAAGTGAAGAAAAAGAGGGAGGCCTTCATGAAATACAAGAGATCACAGAGAGAGGAAGACGAGAGAGGAAGACAGGCATCTGTATTTGGAAAAACTTAGAGAAGCTAGCAAAGTAGTCAGGAAGGCAAAGATTCAAAAGGAGGAGAAAATAGCCAATGCAATAAAATGGGGGGATAAGACATTTTTCAGATATATTAGTGAGAAGAGGAAGGACAAAAGTGGTATTGTCAGACTCAAGGGTGCAGGGAGGAATATGTAGAAGCTGGTAAGGATAAAGCGGAATTGCTTAACAAATATTTCTGTTCTGTGTTCACAGATGAAGAACCAGGAGCAGGACCTCAGAAAACACCCACAAACAGGAATAGAAGCGAGGGACATCTTGAACAATTTTCAGAAGACTGTGTTCGTGAGAAACTAGCTCAACTTAAAGTAGACAAAGCGATGGGACCGGATGGGATACACCCGAGAATACTGAGGGAACTTGGGGACGTTCTAGTAGCTCCACTGACTGACCTTTTCAATGCCTCGTAGGAGTCGGGAGTGGTGCCAAAGGATTGGAGAGAGGCTCATGTGGTGCCTTTACACAAAAGCGGAAGTAATGATGTGGTTGAAAACTACAGGCCAGTTAGTTTAACTTTGGTGGTGAGTAAATTATTGGAAACGCTGCTGAAAGAGAAAATAGTGACGTTTCTAGAGTCCAGCGGATTACAGGATCCGAGGCAGCATGGATTCACCAGAGGCAGGTCTTGTCAGACAAATCTGATTGATTTCTTTGACTGGGTGACCAGGGAGTTGGACCGAGGGAGAGCCCTAGATGTGGTGTATTTAGATTTCAGTAAAGCCTTTGATACTGTTCCTCCCAGGCGACTTATAAACAAACTGAGCACCCTAGGGATGGACCCTAAAGTTACTGCTTGGGTTAGAAATTGGTTGGGTGGGAGGAAACCAAGAGTACAAGTAAATGGAGCTCACTCTGAGGAGAAGGATGTTACCAGTGGTGTGCCCCAGGGATCTGTCCTTGGTCTGATTCTTTTTCACATCTTTGTTAGTGATATAGCGGAAGGGCTGTCGGGTAAGGTTTGCCTCTTTGCGGATGATACCAAAATCTGCAATAGAGTAGACACCCAGGAAGGTGTAGATAACATGAGGAGGGATCTAGCTAAGCTTGAAGAATGGTCTAGAATTTGGCAGCTGGGATTTAATGTTAAAAAATGTAAGGTCATGCATTTGGGCTGCAGCAATCCAAGGGAGCAATATAGTATAGGGGGTGAAGTACTTTTGTCCACTAAAGAAGAGCGGGACCAAGGCGTGGTTTGTCTGATAATCTTAAAGTAGTTAAACAGGTAGAAAAGGAGACGGCAAAAGCTAGAAGGATGTTTGGGTGCATACAGAGAGGAATGGCTAGCAGAAAAAAAGGAGGTGATAGTGCCTCTGTATAAGTCTTTGGTGCAACCTCATTTGGAGTATAGTGTGCAATTCTGGAGACTGCACCTTCAAAAGGATGTGAACAGGATGGAGTCGGTGCAGAGGGTGGCTACTAAAATGATTAGTGGTCTTCATTATAAAGCATATGAGGACAGACTGAAGGATCTTAATATGTACACCTTAGAGGAAAGGCGGGGTAGAGGTGATATGATTGAGATGTTTAAATACCTCCGTGGCATAAATGTTCAGGGAGAGAGCCTCTTTCAATTGAAAGCAAGTTCTGCTTCGAGGGGACATGGGATGAGGGTGAAGGGAGATAGATTCAGGAGTGTTATGCGGAAATATTTCTTTACGGAAAGAGTAGTGGATCCGTGGAATAGTCTCCCAGTGGAGGTGGTAGAGATGAGGACAGTAACTGAATTCAACAAAGCATGGGACAAACACAGAGGATCTCTAAAGGTAAAAAGGGGACTGTTGTAGTTGTTGATATGTAAGGACAGACTAGATAGACCATGTGGTCTTTTCTGTCGTCTTATTTCTATGTTTCTATGTTTCTCTTGGTAACCAAGTCAGTGCTCTAACCACTAGGCTACTCCTCCACTCTGATATGGAATACACAAATAGAAAATGTGTATTCTTCATCACAAAAGTGATGCCTCAGTTATATTATATTATATGGAAAAAACCCCACTACAACAAAGACAATTTCATTTACTAACAATTTTGCTAAAACAAAGGAATTTCAAAATTGATTTTACAGCAAAATTACCCAGTTCGCCAACATGAACAAGATCATCTGCATCAACTGAACTGACATGTTAAGCACATGAGGCACTTACTTCCTTTTTGGGCTCCACATTTTGATTTCGACGCCCTTTCTTTGCTCTTGGCTCCTGAGTAACCTTTTGCTGTGGAAATTATATAAACAGTTAGTCTAAAAGAAGTGAAATATTCAAAGACGTTAGTCTAAAAGAAGTGAAATATTCAAAGAATGTAATCTGGCTATACAAACAGAACTACAATTACAACATGCCATATGTATTCTAAAACAAACAATATAGAACACAGACGGTAGAATCAGAATATCCGCAATGAAAACAGAGAAGATAAGCAAGCATTCCTTAAAGCATTAGCACCATCTGTTAGTGTCAAATATTTGATGTAATAACTGGCAATACTTTCCTAAATAACTATCGACACCCAGTTCCGAAATGCTCTTCCTTCACCTTCTCCTACTCTTTTTCCTTCTACAGTGATTAAATGCATCACTTTTATAGGGCACCCATTTCTCCCTTGCCATCCTCACCAAATAGGAAACTCAAAATTAACTTTTTTTGTACTCCAGCACAATTACCTGAGCTACAGCAACATCCTGTTCCACTGCCCCTGTCCATCAAAGTTAGTGAAGCTGGTAAACAGAGGCAAATAAAACAGGGCCATAAAAACTTAAAGGCTGCTGCCAACAGTACTAAAAAGATTGCTGAAAAGGTGACATTTTACTTACCACTTTTCCTTCAGTACTGCTAGACTAGTCCAGACAAGTGGGCTGTGTTCTCCTACCAGCAGATTGGTGGAGACAAAGAACCAATGAAAAGCCCACATTTCAATGACATTACTCCATGCCTCTATTCGCCTAGGCCACCAGAGGTCCCTTCACTATATGGGAGAAACATGGCAAGCCTCACACAACCTCAACCGTGGGCAATGAGTGATCAAAAGTAGAGAACTATGTACAGGAAAGACTAAACATAAGGCTGTCAATAGATTGTGAACCTGTAGAACCAAGTATAAAAATCATAGCAAACCCCAAGGTACAGCAGCAGTAGAACAGAGCAATACAGTTCCAGGGGTGGACCCTGGTCTAGGCTAGCGGGACTCAAGGAAAGGACACTAACTGGTAAATAAAATATCACCTTACATATCGTCCTGCTAGACCGGAACAGACAAGTGGAATGTACCAAAGCTGGAACTCCACTGGGCGGGATGAAGACACAGCAGCTTGCAAAACCCTTGACCAAAAGGCCGTGTCAAACCTTATGTGGATATCCAAGCGGTAATGCTTGATGTGGAAAGCGATGCCCACATTGCTGCCTGACAAATAACTGCAGGGGCTACCGAGTTCCATTACGACCACAAGGACGCCTGGGCTCGGGGAGAATGTGTGTGTAAATCCTCTGGAAATGGCCAGTTTTGCAACAGATATGCCAAGGCAATGGCCTCCTTAATCCAGCGCTCGAAAGTCGACTTAGTCACCGCGTCACCCTTGTTGGGCCAGCAAACAGTACAAAAAGATGGTCAGACTTAGACAAAAAGGATTCGTAACCTCCAAGTTCTGGAGAAGCACCCTCCGCACAGCCACAAGGCAAAGATCCTTATCCTTCCCTCGACATTGCTCCTTAGAGAAGGAAAGCAGGCAGACCATCTGGTTCACATGAAAGTGAGAAATCACCTTAGGCAAGAAGGAAGGCACAGGCTAAATGATGATTACCTCCTTTGAAAACAACAGATAAGGATCTTGGCAAGACAGAGCCCGCAGCTCGGAAATCTGCCTTGCAGAACAAATCACAACCAAGAAAACCGTCTTGAGTATCAAATCCTTCAAGGCAGCACTCTTCAATGGCTCAAAGGGCCACCGACATCAGGGACCTGAGCACCAGACACAGATCCCAGGAAGGAATCACAGACCAGAGAGGGGAGGACGCAGATGCCAAACTCCCTGGAGAAAGCGCAAGACATCCAGGTGCAAGGCTAGAGCCTTACTAGATACTGGGCCTTGGAAACAGGCTAAAGTTGCCACCTGAACTTTCAGGGAGCTAAGGGAATGGCCCTTCTCCGAGCCGTACTGTAGAAAAGGCCAAGAGAGATGGCAATGTAGCCGCTTCAGGAGCCAACTGCCGAGCGCCACACCATTGCTCAAAGAGGCACCAGACCCATATTTATACTAGCTTGGTAGACCTCCTCTGGGCTCCAAGCAGAATGGAGACCACCACCAGAGAATAGCCCTAATGTGCTAGCTGTCTCCTTTCAAGAACCAAGTCATAAGTGAGAAGGGAACCGGGCCTCCAGGATGATCGGTCCCTGCTGCAATAGGCCCCAAGACAGAGGCAACCAAAGAGGAGGTACCTGCAGGAACTGCATCAGGTCTCCAAACCACGCTCTCCTCAGAAATCCAGCACCACTGGGACAATCCTGCCTAGGTGGCATTCTATATGCCGAATTACATGCCCCCCCAGGAGCCACGGAGGAAACACGTACAGCAGGCACAGACTTGGCCAAGGCTGGGCCAGGTCGTCGACGCCCTCGGACCCTGTCTCCATGTGGCAATTGAAAAAGCGAGAAACTTTGGCAATGGAGCAGGCCGCCATCAGATCCATTTTGGGCTGATGCAGAATCAACTGAAACGCCTCCTGACTCAACTCACACTTTACATGCCAGCTGAGGAAGTCTGCTTCCACACTGTCCACCCTGGCAATCTGTTGAGCCGACAAGGTTAGGAAGTTCTTCTTCACTCAGGCAAACAGGAGAGCCATCTCCAGGGGTACCCCAGGCACTCCTCGTGCTGCCTTGCCAATTGACAAAAAACACTGCTGAGGTGTTGTCCAAAAACACTCGAACCACCTTGCTCTTAACCAGGGGCTGGAAATGCAGAAGAGCCAACCTGATGGTTCTTGCCGTGAGGTGGCTGATGGACCACACCGCTTCCCTGCGGTTCCAATAGCCCTGGGCCATACAGTCTTGGCAATGAGCTCCACAGCCTGAGAGAAACTGGCATCTGTCATTGGGAGTATTCAGGAGAAATCATTCAGCAGCATGCCCTTCCTCAGATGACAGGATGCTGCCACAACTATCAGGAGTGGGAGCCTGCGCTTGAACTCCTGAGAACTCTGGAACCACCAATTCAGCAAGGACCACTGGAGCGGTCACAAGTGAGCAGACGCCCACGGTACCATCTCTATGGTCGCTGCCATCAATCCCAAGAGTTGAAGATAATCCCAGACTCTGGGAGCCTGCTGCACACAGAACAGTGCCAGGCAATGCAACAGTCTTGACCTTTCCTCTGGTAGGAGAACGCCCACTCGAAAGTTGGCACATGCTCCCAGAAACTCCAGGGACTAGGAAGGCAACAGCTGGCTCTTTCCCTGATTGATCACCCAGCTAAGGCTTTCCATAAGAGACACTACTTGGGGTGCCACCTGAGACTATCAGTACTACTACTATTGATTATTTATATAGTGCTACAAGGCATATGCAGCGCTGTACAGAAACATGTAAAAAGGCAGTCCCTGCTCATCAGAACTTACAATCTAGTTAAGACAGACAATACAACAGCTGAAATAAGGATACAAATGGGAGATTAAGAGGAACACGATCCAAAAGCAGACTCAGAGGTGAGCTTTTAGCATGGATTCGAAAAGGTAAAAAGATGAAGCCTGACATACAGACTCAGGTAGTTTGTTCCAGGCATAAAAAGCAGCAAGGAAGGATCAAAGTCTGGAGTTGGTAGCAGAAGAAAAGGGCATAGAGAGAAGCAATCCACCAGAAGAGTGGAGTTCACAAAGAGGGGTGTAGATAGAGATGAGAGAGGAAAGATAGTGAGGAGCTGGAAAATGAATACATTTATAGGTCAGAAAGAAAAGTTTAAACTGGATACCGAAACAGAAGGGGAGCCGGTGAAGTGACTTCAGAAGAGGGGTGATATGAACATATCGGGGCTGGCAGAAGATTAGCGACGCAGCTGAGTTTTGAATGGATTGAAGGGGAGAGAGAAGACTCAGAGGGAGACCAGTAAGGAGGAGGTTGCAATAGTCTAGACGAGAGGTGACTAAATAGTGGATAAATATTTTCGTAGTGTGTTCAGAAAGGAAGGGGAGAATTTTGCTGACACTTCTGAAAAAGAATTGGCCCAGATGAGCCAGTTATCCAGATATGGACGGACACAGATCCCTCTGTGCTGCAGCCACCACTAGCACCATGACCTTAGAGAATGTCCTCGAGGTGGTGGAAAACCTGAAGGGGAGGGCGGCGAACTGATAGTGAGAGCTAAGCATGGCAATATGCTGATCCGCCTGGATCAGGATAGCATAGTTACTCACCTGTAACATGTTTTCTCCGGGCACAGCAGGAATCAGTCCTCACATATGGGTGACATTGGCATTGACTTCAAGGAATACAAAAAAGGGACTGCTATTTCTGGAGAGAGATCTGCAACTGTAAGTATTTGCTTCTGGGAAGTTTTCTAAATCTTGATGAAAAAGGAATTCTTTAGATTAAAGCTGATTAATCTGTGAATCCAGTGTATTTGTTAAATCAATCAGGGCCTAGTATCAGGTAGCTTTCAAGTTTAAATTTAAAACCCAGCAGAGAGCTTCCAGTTTAAATTTAATACTCAGTCGGGGCCTAGCTGCAGCAAAGAGTTTTCAGTTTACATTTAAAACACAACAGAGAGCTTCTAGTTTAAATTTAATAGTCAGGGCCTGGCATCAGCAAAGAGCTTTAATTTAAACCAAATTTGAGTATAACTCAGCATAAAAGGAAAAACTGTCAGTATTCTTTAAGCAATAAATTATTTCTAGAGACCTTTACAAAAGAGGCCTTCTAAATAGAGCGCAAGAGATCTGTGAAATTGTTCTAAATAGGTGTTAAAGTCAAGTGACGGATCAAAGGGCCATTTTGAAAGACTCCCCTTATCCAAGCAAGGGCTGTGTGAATCACCCAGGAAATTGGTCATAGCTACCTCAGAAGCACCGGCATAAATAGTTCAACCAGAGCTCTGTGATTCTCAGTCTTGAAGGACTACAAAAAGGGACTGCTACTTCTGGAGAGAGATCTGCAATTGTAAGTATATACTTAATGGGATTTTTTTAAAAACTTGGTGAAAAAGGAATTCTTTAGATTAAAGCTGATAAATCTGTGAATCCAGTATATTTGTTAAATCAATCAGGCCCTAGTATCAGCAAAGAGCTTTCACTTAAATTAAAAACTCAACAGGTAGCTTTCGGTTTAAGTTTAAAACTCAGCAGAGAGCTTCTAGTTTAAATTTAATACTCAGTTAGGGCATAGCAGCAGCAAAGAGCTTTCTGCTTAAATTTAAAACACAGCACAGAGCTTTTGGTTAAATTTAGAACCCAAGACTCCTTCTATCCGAGCAAGTGTTGTGTGAATCACCCAGGAAATTGGTCACAGATTACCTTAGAAGCACAAGACAAGGTACTGTGTAGCAGCCAGCTTTTAATAAGTCTTCTTTCCCTCCCTCCCTCCCCGACACCCCCCCAGCCTTCAGATAATCATAGCTTTATAGGTGCTTAAATCTCTTAAAGGAAAGGAGGCACCATATTCACTCTCAGGTGCAGCTGTTTATCCTCATCAGGCATTCATTAATGACCTGAGATTAATTAAGCTTCAGGTGAACAAAGTACATTCAACATATTAGGTATAGTTTTATTAGTATAAGTATCTCCAGCAACCCTTAGTAAGTAAAGAACTTAAATACCTAAACACAACCTTAAAACTAAGATGCAGTCCAGTAGCGAGATGGGGGTTTTCCAGTCTTTTGCATTGAGTGTCACATGTATGATTTTCTCCCAGTTGGTGAGGGATCTTATTGTGTGCATTAGGTGCAAGGAGCTCTTTGCTCTCAGGGAAGGAGTCCGATCTCTGGAGGCTAGAGTAGCAGTCTTGGAAGACATAAGGAAGACAGAGAGGTACAAAGATGAGACCTATAGGGATACAGTACTGAAGTCCCACCTCCAGTCTCGCAGCATACCTGTTGCCATGGAGGAGAGAGGTCACGTGACAGGAGAGCATTATCCTGGTGTGGTAGGAAGTGATCCTGTAGCTATGACCTGTCCTTCAGGTGATGTAAAACCCTCTCGCACCAAGGAGGTTTCTCCAGGGTCATGTGCCCACGAGGGAAGGGTTAGGACAGCCATTATAGTTGGTGATTCGATCATTAGGCATGTAGATAGCTGGGTGACTGGTGGATGTGGGGATCGCCTGGTAACATGCCTGCCTGCTGCGAAGGTAGCGGACCTCATGTGCCACCTAGTCAAGGTCTTAGATAGTGCTGGGGAGGAGTCTGCTGTCTTGGTACATGTCGGTACCAATGACATAGGAAAGTGTGGTAGAGAGGTTCTGGAGGCTAAATTTAAGCTTTAAGGTAGGATATTGAAATCCAGAACTTCCAGGGTAGCATTCTCCGAAATGCTTCTTATTTCACATGCAGGATCCAAAAGGCAGGCTGGGTCCGGAGTCTCAATGTGTGGATGAGATGATGGTGCAAGGATGAGAGTTTTAGATTTGTTAGGAACTGGAGAACATTCTGGGGAAAGGAGGGGCTCCACCTTAACTGGGACGGAATCAGGCTGCTGGCATTAACCTTTAAAAAGGATATAAAACAACTTTTAAACTAGATAATAGGTGAAATCTGACAGTCGCTCATGAGCGCACGGTTCAAAACAATGTATCCTTGAAGAATACTAGCAAAAGACTGAAGTTAGGGCATAACTCTGTATAACCTGTACTGTAATGTATTGTATTGTAGTGTGGCTGCTTTGCTTGAAGGAAAAAGCGGGATATAAAACCTGTTTAAATAAATAAATAAACAAATAAATATCAGCAGAGAGGTTCCAATAAAGACAAAAGTAGCTCAAATGCCCTCGAGTACAGAGAAGACAGACCTTAAAGATTCCAAATTACCTCTGCCTACCGATAAACAGATTAATATGAATAAAATTCAGCCTCTAAAAATGCTAGAAGTCTAAAAAATAAGATGGGAGAGTTAGAATATATAGCACTAAATGAGAGGTTAGATATGATTGTTATCTAAGAGACATGGTGAAAGGAGGACAACCAGTGGGACACTGATATACCAGGGTACAAATTATATCGTAATGATAGAGCAGATTAAACTGGTGGAGGGGTTGCACTCTATGTTAGAGAGGGCATTGAGTCACAAAGGATTAAAGTTTTGCAGGAAACAAAATTCACTATTGAAATTCCATGTAAGAAGGGGAAGGGGAAGGCGATGGTAGTGGGGGGTGTACTATCGACTGCCTGGCCAAAATGAACAAATGGATGATGAAATGCTCAAAAAATCAGGGACGCTAACAAATGTTACAGCACAGTAATAATAATGGGTGATTTCAATTACCACAGTATTGACTGGGTCAGTGTCATGGCAGGACATGCTAGGGAGATAAGGTTTCTAGATGAAATAAATGACTGCTTCTTGGAGCAGCTGGTTCATGAACCAACCAGAGGGGAAGCCATTTTGGATCTAGTCCATAGTCAAACACAAGATCTGGTGCAACAGACAAGGGTATTAGGGCCACTTGGCAATAGTGATCATAGTATGATCGCGTTTGATTTAATAAATGGAGGAGGGAGGGTAAGGAAATCCACAGTACTACCTTTTAACTTTCAAAAGGTTGACTATGATAAAATAAGGAAAATAGCTAAGAAAAAAACTAAAAAGAGCAGTTGCAAAGATTAAAGATTTACATCAAGCTTGGGTGTTGTTTAAAAATACTATCTTGGAAACCCAGACCAACTGTATTCCAAGCTTTAAGAAAAGTGGAAGGAAGTCCAAAAAACTAAGGTGAGGTCAGAGAGGCTGTTGTTGCCAAAAAAGCATCTTTCAGGAAATGTAAAGAGAAGCCAAATGACTTAAACTGGAAACAACACAAGCACTGGCAAGTTAGATGCAAGGCACTGATAAGGCAGGCAAAGAGAGAATTTGAGAAGCAGCTTGCTGAAGAAGCAAAAGCGCATATTAAAGACTTTTTCAAGTACATTCATAACAAAAAACCCGTGAGAGAGTCAGTTGGACCATTAGATGATAGAGGGGTAAAAGGGGCAATAAGAGGGGACAAGGCCATAGGGGAGAGACTGAATGAATTCTACTGAGGATGATGCAGGGATGTTAACCATGACTGAAATGGTATTTAAAGATGATGCTGCAGAAGAATTAAAAGAATTATTGATACACCGGGAAGATGTATTACAACTAGCAAATCACCTGGACCGGATGGTATACATCCAAGGGTGTTGAAAGAACTGAAAATATGAGATTGCAGACCTACTATTAGTAATCTGTGAACTATCATTAAAATAATCTGTAATATCTGAAAATTGGAGGATGGCCAATGTAACGCCAATTTTTAAAAAAGATTCCAGGGGTGATCCGGGAAATTACAGACAGGTAAGCCTGACGTCAGTACTGGGAAAAATGGTAAAAAACATCATAAAGAACAAAATTATTGAACACGTAGATAGTCATGACTTAATGGGAAACAGCCAACATGGCTTTAGCCAAGGAAGGTCTTGTCTTACCAATCTGTTATTTTTTTTGAAGGTGTGAACAAACAGGTAGACAAAGGTGAGTCGGTTGATATAGTGTATCTGGACTTTCATAAAGCCTTTGATAAGGTCCCTCATAGAGACTTTTGGCAAAATTAAAAACTTTTTGTTTTACCTCATACCAATGTAGATGCCTCTATATAACATTGAGATCCAGAGTTATGTATTATAAGTTTGTAAATAGTTACAATGTTCTACTATTTAAATAGTTACTATGTTCTACTATGATCTACTGTTTTTTGTAAATAGTTGTAATGTTCAAGATGTTCAATGTAATGGTTCTATTGTTCTATGTAAACCGCCCCTGATCTCTGGAAGGGGCGGTATATAAAAAGTTTCCAAATAACTAAATAAGTAAATAAATAAATAAAAATAAGTCATGGGATAGGAGGCAGTGTACTATTGTGGATCAGGAACTGGTTAAAAGACAGAAAGCAGAGAGTAGGGCTAAATGGACAATTTTCCCAATGGAGAAAGGTGAATAGTGGAGTACTCCAGAGATCTGTGCTGGGTCCGCTACTTTTTAACATATTCATAATTGACCTGGAAATGGGAATAACGAGTGAGGTTATCAAATTTGCAGATGGCACAAAACTATTCAAAGTTGTTAAAACCCATGAGGGTTGTGGAAAATTGCAAGAGGATCTTGATAAATTGGAAGACTGGGTATCCAAATGACAGATGAAATTTGGAGAGAAAAACCCAAACTATGATTACATGATGCAAGGTTCCACATTAGGAACCACCACCCAGGAAAAAAGATTTTGGCGTCATCGTGGATGACATTTTAAAACCCTCAGCCAAATGTGCAGGAGTGGCCAAGAGAGCAAATAGAATGCTAGGTATGATAAGGAAAGGAATGGAGAATAAAACAAAGGTTATTATAATGCCTCTGTGTCATTCCATGGTGTGACCGCACCTTGAATATTGTGTGCAATTCTGGTTGCCGTATCTCAAAAAGGATATAGCGTTAGAAAAGGTACAGAGAAGAGCCACCAAAATGGTAAAGGGGATGAAAGGATACCCCTATGAAGAGAGGCTAAAAAGGTTAGGGCTCTTCAACCTCGAAAAGAGATGGCTGAGGGGAGATATGATAGAGGTCTATAAATTAACGAATGGAGTGGAACGGATAAATGTAGATTAATTGTTTACACCATCAAAATATAGAAAGAATAGGGGGCATGCAATGAAGCTATAGGATAACCTATTTAAGACTAACAAGAGAAAATATTTTTTCACTCAACGTATAATCAAACTCTTAAATTTGCTACTGGAGGACGTAGTAAAAGCTGTTAGTGTAGCCGGGTTTAAAAAAGGTTTGGACAAGTTCCTGGAGGAAAGGTCCATAAACCATTATTAAAAAGGGACCCAGGATATCAATGCTTGACCCAATACAAGCACTGTGGAACCTGTGTCTTTTGGGGATACTGCTAGGTACATATGACCTAGATTGGCCTGGGCTTGATGAACCTTGGTCTGACCCAATATGGCATATCTTATGTTCTTATGAGCAGGCACGGTAATCACACCCAAGCTTTCACAGAAAGCCTTTGAGAGTTAGGCTGTGCAAGTGCGGTCACCTTCCTGTCCAAAGGAGCCATCTTACCTCAGTATGATGACTTAGCTTAGTCAAGCATAAAAAAGAACAACTCCACGGGTAGAAGGGTGGGTTGTGAGGAGTGATTCCTGCTGTCTCTGGAGAGTACCTGTTACAGGTGAGTAACTACTCTTTATTCGGGAACAAGCAGGAAGTCAGTCTTCACATATGGGACTGCCAAGTTACAAGCTACCAAAAAAGCTGTAGGAGCCACGGGCGACCAAAAGGTGAACCATGAAGGGCAGCAAAGAGCGCTGAATAGCCTAAAGTTCAGTGATGCAGCCCCAACATTAACAATGGAATCACCTCTCCAGTAGCCTGGACACAAAGGGTTGGAGAGAAGGAGTTGCACTATTCCCCAAAGAGGTGATGAAGTAGTGCCTGGCCAAAGGCGTTATAATGCTGTGAGCTCTCCTCCAAGCAGAAAGTGCACTGCGAAGGTATGGACCAAAGACCAGGTGGCGGCTTGGCAGATGTCTTGCAGGGGGACCAACCGCAGGGGTGTCACCAAGGCCGTCATAGCGCGCACATTATGCGCGGTGACATGACACTCCAGAGACAGTCCAGCCTGCTCATAGGCAAAAGAGATGCAGTCTGCCACCCAGGTGGACAGGGTAGGCTTAGATTCTGCAGCCCTGAGCCTGTTGATATCATAAGAGATAAACAGCTGTGACGAGCGGTGATGGGCCCTTGTCCTCTTGAGGTAGGTCAGTGCCCTTTTGCAGTCCAAGGTGTGAAGCGAGGCCTCTGCCCAGGACGGGTGAGGCCTGGGAAAGAAGGCGGGAAGGACAACCTCTTGGTTAATATGAAAAGCGGATACCATCTTAGGCAGGATTTTCGGGTGAATCTGGAGGACGGCCCTGTTTAGGTGGAACCTGGTGTAGGGGACATGGGCCACCAATGCCTGCAGCTCACTGACCCACCTGACCAAAGTGAGCACTACTAGGAAAACTACTTTCCACAAGAGGAACTTGAGATAGCACAAAGCCAGTGGCTCAAATGGGGGAACCATCAGCTTCACGAGGATAACAGTCAGGTCCCACGCTACCGGCAGTGGGTGGACAGAAGCCACGAGAGGAAAAGCCCCCTCATAAAACGGCCCACAAGGGGGTGCACAGAGATGGGCTGGCCGTCAATGAGATGGTGTTGCACAGCCAGGACGCTGAGGTGCACCCTGATGGAATTAAATTTTAGAACAGCCCGGGAAAGGTGCAGCAGATACTGGAGTATGTCTTGCACCGAGCAAGAAAAAGGGTTTAGATTCCTGTCTGCACACCAGACTGAGAATCTACGCCATTTGATGGCATAAACATGCCACGTTGAGTCTTTATGAGATGCCAGTAGGACGTCCTCCATGTCCTGGGAAAGGTGGAGGTGTGCTAGGGCTAACCGTTCAGCAGCCACGCCATCAGGGCGAGAGACTGGAGGTTGGGATGGAGAAGTGACCAGTCCTTCTGTGAGAGCAAGTCCGGGGCATGGTCCAGGGGTATCGGGAAAAACAAGGGGGAACAGCTGCTCTTGCAGGAAACACAGGAAAGCAACAAAGGGCAAGAGTCGTCGGTGGGTGTAAACAAATTTTTATTAACCCCTACGCGTTTCGGCCGTAGCCTTCTTCAGGGGGCACACAGCTAAATGACATGCAACATATAAAACATATAAATATATTAAAAATATTAAAAAACATATTTGCCTATGATATTGGACCAATATTATAAATAAATACATAAAAAACGTATTCATGTACATGTGCTCACAAATCCAAAATTTTTTTTAAAAAAACATACATCTATAATGAACGAAGAAAAAAAGAAAAAAAGAAAAAACAGGGTGGAATCACGGAATAGATAAACAATAAATGTTCAAATAAAATAATGTATATTCAAAAATATATGATAACAAACTTGTTATATGATATGGGACAAAGGGAGGGAGGGAGGAAGGGAGGGAAGGTGAGGACAGGGAGAAGGGGAGGGAATGGGAGGAGGAGAAGGAGGGGGGAGGAGGGCGGGAGGGGAGGAAGAAGGACGATGGAAGGAGGGGAAGGGGGAAGGGAGCAGGGGAAGGACGGGGGGCAAAAAAGAGAGAGAGGGGAGAGAAGGGGGGGGAGGGGAGGGGGGAGGAGGAGGTAAGGGGAGAGAGGAAATGGATGGGGAAAGAGGGGAGGGGGGGAGGGAGGGAGAAAGGGGGGGGAAGGGGGAGGGGAGGGGCGAAGGGTAGAAGGGGAGAAGAAGAGAGGGAAGGGGAGGAAGGGGGAGGGGGTGGGGGATGTGGAGGAGGAGAGAAAGATACTTGATTAAATGACTTACATGTGTATGATCGATGAGATCTGCAAACCGTAAATTATATTCACCAAAGCAACTAAGATACAAATAACATATATTATAAGTATTGTTTGATGGATAGAGGAGGGGAAGGGGGAGGGGGGAGGGGGAAGGAGAGGAGGGGAGGGGGAGGGGGAGGGAGATGGAGGGGACAGGGGAGGGGAAGGGTGAGGGGGAAGGGGACTTGTGTGTGCACTTTAGCCAAACAATCTGTGAGCCTTAAAAATGAGATGATCTGTTGTAAAGTATGATAGGTCAGAAAATGGCTTTATAATAATACTAGATAATAGATTGTACTTAAAAGCAAAGTGACAATAAATTTTTGCTAAGGAAATAAAGAAGATTCACTTCTTACTTACATATAAACCTTCTATTGTGTGTCTATATCATCTGCAAAAACACTGTAAAAATAAACATATTGGAAAATTCATCTATATAAACTATTGAAGTAATTTTTGTGTAATTTGAAAAATTATATATACGTGAAAAATATATATGTTATGTTACTTAAAAAATATATATGTGTATGAAAAAGATATATAAAAATGATAGAGGAGACTATTATCACGATAGACCGATACAACGCAGTGTACTCAGACTTGGTACTAAATTTTATTCAGTGAAAAAAGGGGGGAATGTTGAGTCTAAAAGCCTAACTTTGATTATGAATCATTTTATTCAAAGGGGGGGGGGAGGGGAGAGGGGAGGGAGAGGGAGATGGGGAGGAAAGAGGGGGAGGGGAGGAAAGGGAGGGGGAGGGAAGAGGGGGAAGGGGGGGGGAGAAGGGAGAGGGGGGGAGGGGGAGGGGGGGAGAGAGGGGGAGGGGTAGGGGGAGGGGGGAGGGGGAGAGAGGGGAGGAAAGGGGAGAGGAAGAAGAGGGGAGGGTAGGGGTGGTGGGTAGGGGGTGGATTAGATCAATTACGCTATGTTAAGGCTTAATAGAATGTTGCATCTTTTGTGACAATTGTGTTGTAATGCTCATATGTAAACCTACTACATGCGAACTTCAATACGATCCTGAAGATGGCTAAAAAATGTGTATGGAATGCTCTTCAAAAAATATATAGGTATATAATACTTGAAAATCAGTCTTAATAAAAAAGTGAATGATGTACAGAGTCTAAATTCAAATTGTTGAGCCTATAAGACTAATGTGATGCAAAGAGAAATCTATATTATTTCACAAAAAACGGACCTAATGAATACAATGTAGGAGATAGATAGGCAACAAATATAAAAAACATTAAACCGTTGCGAGGACATGACTTTCGAGATTTATATTAGATAAAAACGCACCTGTTCGAATCATGAAAAACTTGTTCCTGGAACAGCAAAGGATATGTCAACTGAAACGGTGTCTTTAAAAACGCCGATTTGCGCGCCAAATTTGAATGACGTCAAATGAAGGGGAGGAACTAAATTACGTCAATCCTGACTATATTTGGACCAATTGAATTAAAAAAGAGAGAGACTGAAGACACTCATAAAATGACTGCGTAATCTTTTAAAAAAAAAAACAAAAAAAAAAAACAGCTAACTTGTTATGCACCTTTGTAAAACTTCTGTATAAGAAACTAGTACTGTCTATGGGATCTGTTAAAAAAAGAGGCACATTGGCTGCAAAATAAATATTGTGAAAGGGGGACTGGATTTGAAGACAAAACTCGTTTTGTTTAGTGATGGGTACAACTATTTAAATGCATTGTGAAAACTGAAACAAAATCTGTTAAGAACTGCGCCAAGTATTATTAAGAGACTTTAAAGGGACTAATTAGAACACGATCCAAAGAAGAAGACATGATGTATGTACTAAATTATTAGCTCTGAAAAACGGTTGAGGGTGACGTGATAGAAAAGGGGATAAAAACTCGTAACATAAAGACAAGGTCATGAAGGTATCTTGCGGCAGGGAAACGTGAAGGGGGGGGGGGGGAGGGGAGGGGGGGAGGGGGGGAGGGGGGAGGGGGAGGAGGGGGGGGGAGGAGGGGGGGGGGAGGAGGGGGGGGAGGGGGAAGGGGGGGAGGGGGGAAGGGGAGAGGGGGGAAAGGGAGGAAGGAGGGGAAGGGGGAAGGGGGGAGAGGGAGAGGGGGGAAAAAGAGGGAGGGGGAGGGGAGGGGGAGGGGGAGGGGGGAGGGGAAGGGGGGAGGGGGGGAAAAGAGGGGAGAGAGAGGGGGGAGGGGGGGGAGGGAGGGGGAGAAGGGGGGGGGGGAGGAGGGAGGGGAGGGGGGGGGGGAGGAAGGGGGAAGGAGGGGGAGGGGGGAAATGAATTGCATGCTCGATAGGGTAATTAGTAACAAAATGTGTAGTGAATAAAGGCATCGATTACTATCATTATAAATAATAAGATTGCTATTAAAAACTAGTGACAGAGGTATAACGTTAATCAAATGCTTTCCAACTTTAAAGGTTACAATTATATTAAAAACATATTATAAAATATATTATTAGATGCATAAGAATGAATAAGCATATAAATGTGGACATTGAGGACCAGTTAAAATAAGCCTAGTAATATAAAAAACGTGAATAATAAAAAACCCATAAATTACTAATAATAACTAAAAAATGATGCCTATGAAAATCATTGAATCTAACCATAGCTAAAACAACATAAATGTACACAGATATTGCTTATATAATGAACAAAAAGGCTTGATAAAAGTGTGATGATCTTATTACACAAGGTCATTACAAAATATATAAATCATCGTGTGAACTAAATAAATATAATGAATAATTTAATGAAAAGACAAATGAACAGATATAAATTACATAAATAAAATGCATCATTGAAAATTAGATGTACGTTGTGACTCTTCATTTGTGAGCTTAGATAAATAAATAAATAACATAAATATTAAATCTTATGTTAATTAAATACAAATAAAAATGTGAATAAAATTACTTTCATAAAAATATCGTTAGATCTGTTTCTTGGTTAAGGCCATATGGCTCCAGACTATTAAATTCGTAAATAAAACGTTGTTCCAACTTTAATAACTTATTGTTAACATCTCCACCCACCGACGACTCTTTGCCAGGGGTATCGGGGCCATCAGTGATAGCTACAGGAGTAGGGGGGAGCCACGCCTTCCAGATCAATGATGGAGCAATGAGAATTACCGAGGCCCGGTCCAACTGAACCTTGAGTAAGATCTTGTGGAACATGGGAGTAGGCAGGTATGCATACACTATGCTCCCAGATCAAGACAGGAGGAAGGCATCTGCCGCTACCCGGTCCGGAGTCAGCCTCTGGGAGCAGAAGCGCAACAGCTGTGTGTTCTCGAGGCTGGTGAAATGGTCCAACATCAGGGTCCCCTAACTTTGAAAGATGGAGATAGCTACCACTGGGTTGAGGTGCCATTTGTGGGGCTGAAGGATTCTGCTGAGTCGATCCACGAGCAGATTGTCCCAGACCAGCAGGTAGACCACCCAGAGGATCATGTCATTCTCCGTGGTGAAGGTACAGAAGCGGACCACCTCCCAACAGAGGAGGTATGAACACATTCCCCCCTGCTTGTTGATGTAAAACATCACTACTTGGTTGTCTGTTTAAACAAGGACTCCCTGATTTGCCAAAGCGACAGAAGACCATCGCAGTGGACTCCCCAACCGAGCTTGGAGGCATCCATGGTAAGAATGCATTGGGCGGGCAAGGCCTGGAAGGGTAGGCCAGCCATGAGATTCTGCATGCTTCGCCACCAGGCGAGGGAGGCCGCAAGAGGCTGGGTGACCCAGACCTGATCCTCCAGTTGGCCTGTGGACAGAGTCCATTGAGAGTCAAGGGTCCACTGGGCCAGTCGCATGTGACTCGTCGAGGCCATGTGCCACAATAGGTGCAGCAGGAGACGGGTGGATGCCATTGAGAGAGACTGTACATCTTTTGCTAGGGTCGCCAGATGCAGAGCCCACTCCAGAGGGAGGAAGGCCCTGGCCTGGTTTGAATCCAGAAGAGCTCCTATGAACTCCAGGCACAGGAACAGCTGCATATTCGACTTTGGGAAGTTGATCATGAACTCCAGATGATGCAGCACCACAATGGTATGGCGGGCCGCATGGCAGACCTCCTCTGGTGAGCCACCCTTCAGGAGCTAATTGTCCAGATAGGGGAAGATGACACCCAGCAAGCAGAGGTGAGCAGCAACTACTGTAAGGCACTTGGTGAACACCTGTGGGGCCGAGGAGAGGCCAAAGCAGAGCACCTTATACTGGCAATGGCAGCCTCTGAAGACGAAGCAGAGGTAGTGATGGTGCCGGGGATGGATCAGGATGTGGGTATAGGCATCTTTGAGATCCAAGGAGCATAGCCAATCTCCCCACTAGAGGTAGGGCAGCAATGTTCCAAGGGATAACATCTTGAACTTCTCCTTGACCAGCAAGTGGTTTAGGTCCTGCAGATCCAGGAAGGGCAAAACGTCTCCTGTCTTTTTTGGGACAAGGAAGTACCGGGAGTAGAACCACATGCCCCAGAGGGGCCGAGGGACTGGCTCTACCGCCCGATCCTCGAACAGGAACTCTCTGTGCAGTGAGGTCATGGGACGTTCTCCTGGGAAGAAGGGGAGAGGCATCTGGTTGAAGTGCAGAAGGTAACCTTCCCACACCACCTGCATCACTCAGACGTCATTGGTGATGCCTAGCCAGATGTGAGCGAAGTAAACCAGATGTCCTCCCATATGCTTTGGGCCCTGATCCTCGGAAGGAAGAAGGGGTATGCTCAAGGAGTCAAAAGCCCCCCCAGGCTGCGACTCGGGCACTGTTTGGGGCTTGGGGGCTTTCTGCTTATAGGGGCTGTGACCCTGGCCCTTGGCATGCTGACCCTGTTGTGGAGCCTGATAGGCCAGAAATTGGGGGTATTGTCCATAAGCCTTTTTGCCTTCGGGAGGAAGGGATTTTTCCATGAAGCTTTCCATCTGGAAGGGTCAGCAGTATTTCGGGACAGCCTAGTCCTGGTCATAAACACTAACTCCAACTCGGTGGCCTTGTTGGTCATAGGTTTGCCGAAGAGGTTCTCTCCCCAGCAGGGGACATCAGTCAGTTTGTTCTGTACCCATTGCTCTAAGTCCGAGGACTGTAGCCAAGCAAGGCGAAGGACACTAATGCACACCGCAGCCACACGAGCCACGGACTCAAAGCCATCATAGGCCACTTGAGTCTGAAATTTGGAGCATTCCTTGACAAAGGATACGAGGGCCCGGAAGTACTTGAGAGATTCACCTTCCAGCTCAGCTGAGAACCTAGCGAGCTCCTTCCTCAGGTACATGCCTATGTGCAGCTGGTAAGCCTGAATGCAGGCTGCGAGCATCGAGCCCTGGTAGCACTTTCTGCCAAACCTGTCCATAGTGCGGGTCTCACTACCAGGGGGTACCAAGGAGTGCTTATTTTGATTCTTTATACAACGCATGGCAAACTCCGCCACCATGGAGCTGTGAGGCAGCTGTGTATTTGTAAAGCCTGGACTCTTGCCAACTCAATACCGGGAATTGAGTCACCAGCTCACTATTGGCATTGTCACTGGGCTCTCCCACATCCTCAACAAGCAGAACTCCGGGATGGGAGGTATCAGCACCGTCACTGCCTCTCTTGAAGGAGCCTCATACTGGAAAAAGTGTAGTTACTCACCAGTAACAGGTGTTCTCCGGGGACAGCAGGAATCGGTCCTCACATATGGGTGGTGTTGACGCCGACGGAGCCCGTGCAAAAGCATCTCCCCAGCTTTCAAATAAAGCCTTTAGAAGATGCACCACGCAGGCGTAGTCCACTTCCCACCCAAGGGTGCCATCTTGCCTCAGTCCAATGACATAGCTAAGATGGCAAAAATAAAAGATGGTAAAGAAGCAACTCCAAGGGGAGGAGGGAGAGTTGTGAGGACTGATTCCTGTTGTCCCCAGAGAACACCTGTTATAGGTGAGTAACTATGCTTTTTCCAGGAACAAGCAGGAAGTCAGTCCTCACATATGGAACTCCCCAGCTACAGGCTATTGAGAACCTGTACAAATATGTCACAGCAACCTGCAAAGGTGATATGTGATCCCTAAGAGAGACTCTCACCAGACCCAAGTGTCTGGCAGAGAACCAGCACTCCGATAGCCTGAACACAGAAGAGTAGGAGGGCAGGAGTTGCCTACATCCTGAAAAAATTACGGAGTACGACCTGGCCGAAGGTGCTGTCCCTTTGGGACTCCCTCTCCAGACAATAGTGAGCTGTGAAGGTATGGACCAAAGACCAGGTGGTGGCCTGGCAAATTTTCGTCATAGGGATCGAACACATATTGGCCACAGAAGTAGTCATGGCTCTGATGCGGTGTACTGTGACCCTCTGGTCCAGTGGCGTCCCCACTTGCTCAAAGGCAAGGGTAATGCAGTCCGCCACCCAGGAGGACAGGGTTTGCTTAGTCACTGGGAGCCCCAGACGGCTGGGGTCATAGGATACGAAAAGCTGTTGAGCTTTGCGGTAGCCCAGAGTCCGTTGCAGATAGGACAGGGCTCACTTGCAATCCAGAGTATGGAGAATGGCCTCCACCCTGCCGGCGTGAGGCCTGGAAAGGAGGTGGGGAGTACCACCTCCTGACTGAGGTGGAATGGGAACACCACCTTTGGCAGAAACTTGGGGTGTTTGCGGAGCACCACTCTGTTCTTGTAGAACCTGGTGTAGGGAGGCTCTGCCATCAGAGTTTGGAGCTCACTAACTCTGTGAGTTGATGTGAGTGCTACCAGGAAGGCGACCTTCCAGGAGAGGTACCGTAGGTGGCAAATAGCTAAAGGCTCAAACAGAGGCTTAGTGAGTTGTGAGAGCACCACATTAAGGTCCCATTCTGCCGCCGGAGGGCAGACAGGGGGTTTGGAGAACATGAGGCCCCATAGGAACCGAGACATGAGGGGCTGAGCTGAGAGGGGCTTGCCCTCGACAGAGTGGTGATGGGCCATGGTTTCGCTAAGGTGTACTCTGACTGAGTTGGACTTCAGCGGAGCAGGTATTGGAGTACCACGTGCACTAAGCAGGAGAATGGGTTCATCCACTTTTCTGTGCACCACAGTGAGAAATGTCGCCATTTGAAGGCATATGCCCTTCTCGTGGAGGACTTCTGAGAGGCCAGGTGGATGTCTTACACGTCTCGTGGAAGATTGAAGGGAGCTAGCGCTACCCTTTCAGCAGCCAAGCCATGAGTGAGAAGGACCCCAGGTTGGGGTGTATGAGAGAGCCCTGCTCCTGTGACAGTAGTCCTGGGGCTAGGCCCAGGAGAATCAGCGGTACCGATAATGGGGAAAGGAGCAGCGAGAACCAGGGCTGTCTGGGCCACCGAAGGGGCTATCAGCACTAGCAACACTCTATTGCATTGAGACTTTAACAGGGTCTTGGCAATCAGTGGCACTGGAGGAAAGGCGTACAGGAGGCCTTCCTTCCATGGGATGAGGAATGCATCCGCCGCTACCTGAGATGGGTGCGGATGGCGGGAGCAGAAACGGGGCAACTGCGCGTTGTCCAGGCTGTCGAACAGGTCCATTACTGGGACGCCCCAGAGCCGGAATAGCCGTGAGGCTACTATTGGGTGAAGGCACTACTCGTGTGGCTGGAGTACTCTGCTCAGCTTGTCCGCCAACACATTGTCCTGGCCCATGAGGTAGACCACCCTCTGCATATGGCATAAGAGCAGAGGGCTACCGCCTCTTGACAGAGGAGGTACGACCCCGTTCTCCCCTGTTTGTTCAAGTAGAACATTGCGACCTGATTGTCGGTCTGGATCAGCACCACGTGGTGCTGCAGCTGGTAGCTGAAGGCTCTGAGGGCCAGGAATATGGCCCTGATTTCCAGCAGATTGATCTGCATTTTGGTTTCCCTCTATGACAAGCAGCCGTGTGTCTGGAGGCTCTTGCAATGCACTCCCCAGTCCATCAGAGAGGTGTCTGTGGTGAGGACTTTCGGGGGGGGGGGGGGCCTGGAAGGGCATCCCAGCCTGAAGGTGACCTGGATTCTGCCACCATCTGAGGGAGTCCACCAGCTGGTGGGTTACATGCACTCTGTCCTGGAGCCTGCCTGTAGCTCAGGTCCACCGAGAGCAGAGGCACCACTGGACTGCTCTCATGTGTAGGCGGGCATCTGGAGTCACATAGACCATGGAGGCCATGTGTCCCAGTAGGTGGAGAAGCCAGGAGGGCATTGTTCTGCACTGTTGCATCTCTGAAGCTAGTTCCCTGAGGCGTACTGACCTCTCCTGAGGGAGAAAGGGTTTTGCATGAAGGATGTCCAGCTGCGCCCCTATGAACTCTAGACTCTGAGCGGGAATGAGGTGGGACTTGGGGTATTTTATGACAAAACCCAGGTGCTACAGGGCGTTTATAGTGCATCCGGTGGCACATTGTGCCTCTGCAGCTATGTCCCCCTTTATGAGCCAGTCGTCTAGGTAGGGGAAGACAAAGGCCCCTTGAAGCCTGAGGTGGGCTGTGACCACCGCAAGGCATTTTGTGAAGACCCTTGGAGATGAAGCCATCCCAAAGGGCAGTACCCTGTATTGGTAATGCTGTCCCCCAACATGAACTGGAGGTATTTTCTGTGGCTGGGATAGATTAGGATGTGAGTGTAAGCATTCTTTAGGTCTAAGGAGCAAAGCCAGTCTCCCTGATGGAGGAATGGCAGCAGTGTTCCAAGGGAGAGCACCTTGAACTTCCTGACCAGAAACCTCGTAGGTCCAGGATGGGCCTGAGGCCCCCAGTCCTCTTGGGGATAAGAAAGTACCTGGAGTAGAAGCCAGTGCCCCAGAGGTGTTTTGGGACTGGCTCCACTGCTCTGTCCCGGAGAAGTCCTGCTAGCTCGGTGAGGAGCAGAGTCTGGTGGAGGAGAGGCCTCATGGGGTCTCCTGGAAAGAACGGGGGTGGCATCTGAAGAAGGTGGAGGACGTAACTCTCCTTGACACAGAGTAGTTACTCACCTGTAACAGGTGTTCTCCAGGAGCAGCAGGAATCAGTCCTCACATATGGGTGACGTCGGCGCTGACGGAGCCCCCATGCGGAGCATTTCCCCAGCTTTCAAAGAAAGCCTTTGGGAATGCAGCGCACATGCGCGGTCCCCTTCCCGCCCAAGGGTGCCATCTTGCTCAGTCTGATGACATAGCTAAAAGACAGCACAAAAACAAAATGAATTATATGACTGCAACTCCCAGGGGAGGAGGGAGGGTCGTGAAGACTGATTCCTGCTGCTCCTGGCGAACACCTGTTACAGGTGAGTAACTACTCTTTCTCCAGGACCAAGCAGGAAGTCAGTCCTCACATATGGGACTCCCCAGCTTCAGGCTATCAGGGACCCAAAGCTGAGCAATGAGCTCCCTCTAGAGCCCCAGCATGCGTGAAAGAATCTTCTCTGAGAACGCCCCCATATGGTAGCCCAATACCAGGGCCGGAGGGTAGGAGTTGCCTATACCTCAAAGAGATTACGGAGTACTGCCTGTCCGAAAACACTGTCCCTGCGGTGGGCCGCAAAAGTGTGGCTTGAAGACCAAGCAGCGGCCCGGCAGATGTCTGCCAGCGGAACAGAGCAGAGATGAGCTACTGACGCGGCTTTCGCCCTGACACGGTGGGCTGTGATTCGACCCTGCAAGGAGAGGTCGGCTGCCCTGTACGCCCAGGCGATACAGTCTATCACCCAGATGGACAAGGTACACTTGGAGACAGGTAACCCCAGCTTATTAGGGTCAAAAGATACGAAGAGCTGAACAGCTCTTCGGTGTCCCTGCGTACGGTCAAGGTAGAAGGACAACACCCTCCTACAGTCTAGGGTATGCAAGACCATTTCAGCCCGGCTGGCATGCGGCCTGGGAAAGAAAGTAGGAAGAACCACCTCCTGATTGAGATGGAAGGAGGAGACAACCTTTGGAAGGAACTTTGGGTGAGTCCGTAAGACTACCCTGTTCCTATAGAACCTTGTGTATGGTGCCTCTGAGACCAGAGCTTGTAGCTCACTGACTCGCCTGGCTGAGGTAAGAGCTACCAAAAACAACGCCTTCCAGGAAAGAAAGCGTAAAGGACAAGTAGCCATAGGCTCAAATAGCAAGACCACATTCAAATCCCACTCAGGTGCAGGTGGACAAATCGGAGGCTTGAGCAAAAGGAGGCCTCTAAGGAAGCGGGCCACTAAAGGGTGGCCTGACAGAGAGTGACTTTCCACCGGTGAGTGGTGCACTGACAGAGCACTGAGGTGGACCCGAATAGAGTTGGATTTAAGGCCCAGGTCGGACAGGTGAAGCAAATATTACAGCACCACTGGCACCAGGCACGAAAAAGGATCCTCCTTGTGCTGAGCACACCAGGTGGAGAACCTACGCCACTTGAGAGCATAAGATTTTCTAGTGGAGTGCCTCCTAGAGGCCAAGACCACCTCCTCCACCTCCCTAGGTAGCAGTAAGGGAGCTAGAACTAGCCTTTCAGCATCCAGGCCATCAAATTGAGGGACTGGAAGTTGGGGTGCAAGAGAGATCCCTGATCCTGAGATAGGAGATCGGGTTGCACCCCCAGAGGAAGTGGAGTGTCCACAGTCAACTGCAGGAGGAGTGGAAACCACGGTTGCCTCGGCCATCTGAGAGCTACCAGGATCACCGAGGCCTTGTCCCGAAGCACCTTGAAAAGGGTCCGGGCCACTAGAGGCATGGGAGACAAAAACCGACAAATGAAGTCCGGACTCGATATCGGTGTACCGGGCCCAGGCAGGAAAGGGAACAGGCGTCGAACCGAGTAATTACACAGATCCACACCGAAAAATCAACTTTTTCACGGGTGACCATGACACATGTCCGTTGGGCTCTGCGGAAAAAAGAAGACTGAGCAAGATGGCACCCTTGGGCGGGAAGGGGACCGCGCATGCGCGCTGCATTGCCAAAGGCTTTCTTTGAAAGCTGGGGAAATGCTCCGCATGGGGGCTCCATCGGCGCCGACATCACCCATATGTGAGGACTAACTTCCTGCTTGGTCCTGGAGAAACCTGTAATACCCAGGCATCAGTGGTAATGGCTGTCCACCTGTGGGCAAACAGGGCTATGTGCCCTCCTGTGGGCAGCAAAGGATCCCCTGGGGGTTTGGGATCGTGCCGAGACCATCAAAAGGCTGAGCTGGTGCCTGGGGCTTCGGGGCTTTATGCTTTCTGGGCCATGACCCTGGCCTTTTTGTTGCTGGGTCTGCTAAGGGCCTGAGAAGGCTTGGAAGTGCACAGTAGTACTGAAGCCTCCTTTCTTCCTCGGGAAGAAGGGCTTTTTCTCCAGAGTTTTCTTTTGGGGTTGCATCAAGGTCTTTTTTGAGAGCCTGGTTCTCGTAACATACTCATTCTCTATCTCTGCTGCTTTGTCTGCCATGGATTTCCCGAACAGGTTTTCACCTGTGCAGGGGACATCGATCAGTTTGTCCTGTACCCATTGTTCCGGGTTGGACGACTACAACTATGCTTGGTGTTGTGCACCGATGCCTGCAGCGGCCACCCTAGTCGATGACTCGAAGCCATCATAGGCTGCTTGGGACAGAACTATGAACATTCCTTTACTGCCGAAGTTAGGGACTTGAACCTCTGTAGGGGTTCTCCATCGAGGCCTGATGAGAATCCCCCGAGCTCCCTCGACAGTTCCTTTAGGTATATGCCGATGTAGAGCTGGTATGAGTGGATTCAGCATGTTGGCATCGAGCCCTGAAACGCCTTTCAGCAAAGGGGGTTGAGGGTTCAGGCCTCCTTGCCAGGTTTTACTGAAGAGTGTGTCTTTTGACTCTTAAGCTGATGCATGGCCGATTCCTCGACTATTGAGTTGTGGAGGAGTTGGGCCTTTTGGAACCCAGGGCTCCTGCATACCCATTACATGGCGTTGAGGCGCCTGCTGACAATTGGTACTGACACCGGTATTTTCCACATCAGGAAGAGGAGACAGTTGATGATCGGGGGCACTGGGACCATAAGGGCTTTCTTCGGGGGTGCCTTGTATTGGAGTATCTCCAATTCCTCGTTTCGTGGGTCCTCCTTGGCCTCGATCACGCGAGCCTTTGCCACATCCCTCACAAAGTCGAGCAATGCAATGTCTTCGGGTGGGGAGCAGCATCAGGTTGTCAGGTCAGAGGGCACGTCACAAGGTTGCCTCGTGTCCGAGGGAGACTCTTCGTCATCGGTCTGACATTAAAACTCAAAATTGGAGTATGAGACTGACGCGCACATCACCTTGGTCAAGGACCACTCTCCATGGTGCAGGACCTCTAGAGGATCGTCTGTCTGAGCTACGGGTGCTTGCCATGGACGATCGGTGTGCCGAAGAATGAGATCTGGACCTCGACTGGGGGCTCTCTCAAGGCAGATGGCGCTCGAGGACCAGCTCAATTCTGGGGATGCCCTCGATGTCGAGGGTCCCGTCACCGGAGCAGATGAACTGGACGAGCTGGACATAAGGGCCTACTGCATGGCCACTAGGGCAGATATAGTGCTTTCTAGGACTGCCATTCTGGTCTCCATGCCAGTTGGCTCCACAGCCTTCGACGTGGGCACCAAGGACTTCAAAGCTCAGCGTCAATACTGTCAAGGGGGAATACTCGATGAGGACAGCCTTGGAGGTGCGAGGCCAGTCGGCGGGAGCAGACGATTCCTTGCAGGGCAACTTGGAGGGCCGCTCCTGCCCTGACTCCTCAGACTCACACCTGGGCTGTGGGACCTGGAGTGGGATTTCACCTTCTTCCCTGATCCATCCTCCGAGGCGGTCTTCGAGGAGTTGTTCTTCTTATGCTACACTTCTGGGGACTTCCACTCAGAAGAGTCGTGGCTGCAGGACTCTGAGGAGGCTCTGGCTTCATGGAGCACTGAGGTATTGGAGGGGACCCCGGAGCGTGGTGTTACCAGAGACTCTGGAGCGGAGTCAGACTTATGAAAAAATGTTTTCCTGCTGCTGATGGCGACTCTTTAAGGCCTTTGGGGGTCATTGTTCTCCAGAGTTCGCAGTCGGAGTCGTTGTGCTCTGGGCCAAGGCATCGGAGGCAGCAGTCATGTCGATCAGTAAATGACATAACTTTCCCACACCAGTCAGACTTTTTGAAGCCACTGGAGGCCATTGAAAAAAGGAGGTCCCTGCCTCTCGGTAGAGGTCCAAGGTCTTCAGCTGAAAAAGGGTGTGAATGCTGGTTGAGGTGGACCGCGATAAAAAAAAAGTGGAAAATGGATAAACGAACCCAAGGAGCGATGGAGAGGAGAGCTGGCTCAAGGGTGGGAAGGAACCGGTATGTAAACCGGACAAAACTTGGAATAAAATCAGACTTTTTCTGGGGGGAAGAAGGACAACATCTGAGGGGCTCCGCGGAAAAAAGAAGACTGAGGCAAGATGGCACCTTGGGCGGGAAGTGGACTACACATGCATGGTACATCTCCCAAAGGCTTTCTTTGAAAGCTGGGAAAATGCTTCCATGTGGGCTCTGTCAGCGCCGATGTCACCCATATGTGAGGACCAACTTCCTGCTTGTTCCTGGAGAATGTGGTATATACCAAAATGTTAAATAAATCAATAAAATCAGCAAAAATACACATACATATTAGCTCTATCCCAGTAGCATATGGAAGCAAGTACCCCCAAACTTCAGAATGCAGCTCACCCTCCAGTTCCACAATGAAGGCCAGGGCCTTCAACATTCCCTAGACAAACTTGAGGAACACAGGGTTCTCTGGCATTCCTGAGGGGGAGACAGGTCAGAGGAGACACTGCTGTGTAACCTAGTGTCAGGGGACTCGTCGTTGGTCTCCCAGTTCGACACAAAGCCGGACAAGACCTCGAGTCCTGGACAGTCATCGGAGTGATGAGCAGCTTGCATCGTGGGAGAACGAGGTGTCCACAGAGTCGACTCCGAGATGCTCGGGGGCAAGTAGCACCTCGAGCAGGAGGCCAACCCATGCGGCTCCGAGCGAGTCGCGAACCATTCTAACACAGGTTGCACATCCTCCGAGGAAGTCCTCACAGTGGAGGGTCCCGATGTCTGCACTGATAACCCATTGAGCCTCGAGGAAGGCAGGCAGGTTGTATTCCAAAGCCACCATCCTGGTTTCGATACCAGTAGGCTCCACAGCAACTGGTTCGGTCTTCTATGGCATTGAACCCAAAGTTGGATGCCTCAATGGGGAATCACCAATGGCTGCCATCACCATCATGTCGAGGACTCCAAGGCCAGGGGACAAGAAGTCTTATCCCTGGCTCCGAGATCAGATTTCCACTTGGACGATGTCTTGGACCCATGGGGGAGATCCTAAGAGGACGAGCACCAGTCCGAGACTCCATGACCTCGGGGCTCGGATCGAACATGTGCGCGCGACTCCAAGTCATCGGACGCGGACTCTGAGGGTAGCAATTCGAGACTCTATGCTGGAACTGCAACAGAGGCTTTCAAGCCCCCTGCTGCTTTTAACGATTCCTCCAGCTCTTGCTTGACATCTGCAGGCAGAGCGGGCAAGTGGAGTCATCATGATCCGCATCGAGGTACTTGCAGCAACTGTGGCAGTCCGCGATGGACATAGTACAGAGGCATTTGCCACATTGTTTAAATCTGCTGAAGACATAGCAGGGAATATGGCACCCGCAAGGTCAAACTCAGACGTCTCAGTCAGGCAGGGCATGAGAAAAGAACTGCGCACCAAAAAAGGGAAAAGATAAAGGACCCGAAAAAATGCAATGTTGAGGCAAGGGTGGACTCAGACAGTGAGAAAGGTTGATTGGGAACCAACCGGCAAAAAAAAAAAAAAAAAGAGTGAAAAAACGTTGAGAGAAGGGTTAGAAAAATCGACTTTTGCTGGGGATGACAGACAGGATGTCTGCAGGGCTCCATGGAATAAAGAAGACTGAGGTAAGATGTCACCTTTGGGCAGGAAGGTAATCACGCATGTGCAGCCTAACTCCCAAAGGTTTTCTTTGAGAGCTGGGGGTAATTAACGTGCGGGCTCCATCGATGCCGACGTCACCCATATGTGAGGACTGACTTCCTGATTTTTCCCGGAGAAATGAAAATACACCTCAGCCAGATCCAGAGAAACCAAGAACTCCCTTTGGATCAATGCTTTAATTATGGAGCGCAGGGTTACCATCCACTCATTAACCCCACTGAGGTCTGGAATGGGCTGGAATAACTGTCCTTTTGGGTACCATAGTATAGATGGAATATCTGCCCTTGCCCTGCTCATCCAGGGGGACAGACACCACCGCCTTTAGGCGTAGTAACTTGTCCAAGGTGTTCCAAACAGCAACACTTTGATTGTAAATCCACAAGGGGCGATGATGAAGGCATCCGGAATCGGCTCTTGCATTTCAGGACAGCAGAACTGAATGGTGTCCAGCATCCAGCGATCCTTGGTAAACAGGACCCCATTCTTAAAAGAAAAGGTGAAGCCTGCTTTCAACCCTTAGGAGCCAGGGAATGGGTCCCCAAACTTTCATTACGCAACCCAGGAGGGTTCTCTCCTGGAGGGGACTGTGTCCCTGGGCCCACACGCTCCACAAAAGGACTGAGAATGAGCCTGAAGCCTGGGAGAAGAGAGGAAGAAAGGCTTTCCAAGCTGGTAATGACCTCCCAAGGTTCTGGCCAGCACGCCCTCGGTGGACGCTGACAAGAAAAGGGCGTCAGTCCACTTTACAGGCCCCCTGGACCTGTCTTCCGGATGGCGGAAAGATTTTGTCTCACCCAGGTCCTTCACCAGCTTCTCCAAATAGGCTCCATAAAGAAGCTTTCCCTTAAAAGCAAGTTGGGCCAACCGGGCTTTGGAAAATGAGCCCGCTGCCCAGTACTGGAACCAATTCCAATGCCGTGACACCATTGTCAGGGTACCATCCCTGGCCACCAAATGTACTAGGTCATACATGGCATCAGAAAGGAAGGCTGTAGCCAACTACAAAAGGGAGTAGTATTATCTGGCATAACAGACTGGATCCACTGAAGCAGGGCTTGAGACGTCAGACTGACACATACTGCCAGCTACAGAATAGCAACTGCTAGGGCAAACTGGATCTTCAACAATGAATCCATCTTATGGTCCAAAAAATCATTTAAAGCTAATTTGCCTTCCACAGAAATGGTAGACAATCTGGTAACAGCTGTGACCTGTGCATCCATACTGAGAATACCAAACCACTCAATGCACTCTTTCTCTGGGACAGCGCAGATCTTTACACATCCTTAATCCTGTAGGCCGGGGAGTCAGGAGAGTCCCACTCTGACCAAATCATAGCCTTGATCACCTCTAGGAATGGGAGGACAATAGTGGATTTCTGTATCCCTTGAAGGAGTTGGCTGTACCTTCGGCTCCTGCTTCTTGCCAGAGGCATCCATCGAGTTCAAGGCGGACTAGACCCTGGCAATCAACACTGCTAGCTCCTTTTTCCAGAATAGGAGGGTCACTCCAGCCTCTTTGCAATCTTCTGAAGCGTACTTCTTCATCCATGTTAGAGCCCAGTACCAAGCCATCTGAATCCAAGTCAAAGACAAAATCTTGAACAGCTCCCAGCTATTCCCCATCTCAAGGAGGTGACCCTCGCCAGGGATGCTTAACAACAGGCAATCGAACAGGGCTGCCACTCTCAGCCTGCTCCACATGAGACTGCGCCTGGGGTCACCCAGAGGGTGCAGAGTCCGAATTTCCACACCAGAATGACCAGGCCTGCTGCAAAAAAGAAAAGAATTCCAGAGAGGACAATCCGGAGTCTGGAAGCTCTCCTCTTCGAAATGCCCCCCCCCCTTCTACATTAAGAGGCACATCCGCTGCAGACACCCTAGAGGACGAGGAGCAGCTCACAGCACGGTCGTCAGAACCTCTGGCCGGCTGGATATCCTAACCCATAGCGCCATCTGTCATCTCCTGCCCTGAGGCAGGCAAGGATGGACTAACTGCATCCCCCGGCAGAAAGGGGGGGGGGGGGGAATAGGCCATTCAGGGACGACTCCGAAGCTGCCATGCACAAAGAGCACAGTCCAGAATCCAGAGATGAGGCACTTTGCTTGCCACAGGTCAAACATTTCCTGGAAGAAGACAGAGTTAAGGCAAATATCACAACGGTGTGTGCTAAGGCTGTAGTGGCCCAAAGGCACACATTAACTGTGCTTTTACTGCAGCATGCATTAACTGTACTTTTATTGCAACATGCGTTACAGGCACTAGAGTAGGAACACAAATTGGAGCCACCCGGGCGGAATGTGCACAAGGACCGCATGACCACCAGGTGCACAACTGGAGAAAACACTACTAGCGCATGCAGAAAACTGTGAGAAACCCCCACACAGTGCCAATGGTCATCAGCAGTCCACCCCGAATTGCGTCCCCCATCAACATAATTGGGAACACCTAACAAGGACAATGACGTGGTCAAGCCTTAGTACTCACCCCCTGAAAGCCCCAAGCAGAGGATTCGTGCTAGGCTCAGCTCTACTTCCCTGATACTGTTTCTCTGGCTTGGCAGTACTGAATTTAAGGTGACTGGCAGGCAGATTTTTCTGAGAGTCTTCTGCAATCTTTGAGAGAGAGCAGGGGGACAGAGGAAGAATGAGGGAGCGATGAGGTTGTGTGAGGCTGTGGAATTTTCCATCCTTCCAATTTTCTAGTTGCTCAAAGGCTCATATCCAGGGTAAGAGCGTGGAGCTGAACCAATTTTCCATCCTCCTATGGCTACCAAAGAGAAGCCAGACTAGTGAAGTCTCCCACGTCATGCTCAAGTGAGAGAGTCACCCTCAAAGTGGTCTGCCACAAGCATTTTTATCAATGTTTTCCTCTCGATTCTTCAGATTTTCTTCAGAGAGGAGGAAATCATCCACCATCTGCTGGAGACAAAGAAATACTGAAGGGACCTCTGCTGGCTGAGGCGAATAGAGGCATGGGAGTGATGTCATTGAAACCTGGGCTTTTCATTGGTTCTTTGTCTCCACCAATCTGCTGGTAGGGGAACACAACCCACTTATCTGGACTGGTATAGCAGGACAATATGGAAACACTCAATTGGGATAAGCTAATGAATCACTAAACACTATCAAACATCCAACTTCTGGGAAAACCGTCACTACCTCTCGATGTAATCATACCTGCAGCAGAGCTCAACTTCCCTCGAGCAAAGCAGGTAACCCAGGCATCCATATAAGTAGGAATCTAGTCAATGACCATGTGTTAAGATCCAGCCTAACTTGCTTAGTCTATCTACGATACAGTTTTGTTGCCAGGCATAACTGCATACCTGCATCAAATGTCTGCCTGACTGTAAGAACAGCATACCCGTTTTGCTACCTGTCTGCCTGTTAGAGCTGCTTACCCGTGTTATATACCTGTCTGCCGTAGATCTGTGTAATCTGTGTTACATGTATGTTTGCCTGTTGGAACCATATACCCATGCTAGATGCCTGTCTGCCTGTTAGAATGGTGTAATCTGTGCTACATGACTATTTGCCTGTATAACTGCATACCTGTGATACATGCCAGACTGCCTGTTTGAACTGTACAACTGTCTTACATGCCCCTCTGCCTGTTGATCTGCACACCGGTAGACCTGCTGGGATAACACTACTTACTCACTCACTCACTGGCCAGCCCATACGCTTCCCTCGACCACGCACAATAAGAGATACCAAAATGGCCTCCCCCCTCACTGCCGTAGTCGGTTGTTACCTCCTCCTCTCAGGTTGGCTCGGTAATTCTCTGGCATTATCTCCCTCACCCAATCAAATTCCAATCCTACAGAGTCACGTGAGGAGATGGTCAAGTCCTCCCCACCACAAGATAACTACACATCGCACTCCAACACTCTAGGAAAGCCAAACAAGGGGAAGGCTCCCACCCACAAAGCCTAAAATGCGCCCTCATAAATGCTCGCTCAATCTGTAAGAAATGGCCTGTTATCTCAGACTTAATATCCTTCCATGACCTCGACATACTCCTGATCACGGAGACATGGCTATCCAGTGATGACAATGTCCTCCTCAACCAACTATTACCCTCCAACGTCTCAATACATACATGCCATAGGGACAATAAAAGAGGGGGAGGAGCGCTTATCCTCACCAGGACAGACCTCCACTTCCATGTGATTGATTCCACTAGCACAAACTACCTTGATACAATCACTATAGCCAACAAACACTGCTCCATCAACCTGCTGTACAGAGCCCCTTCAGCCTCCCCGGATGATCTCTCAACTATAATAGACCTCGCCTCTAACACCCGTAACCCAAGCACACCATGCTGGATACTAGGTGATTTCAATCTTCCAGCCCTGCAAGACAATCAAGCGTCTGCCTTCGTTGAAGCTCTCGAGGAGCTGGGGTACAAGCAAATAGTCAAGGAATCTACCCATGTGAAGGGAAACATATTAGACCTGGTATTCGCCCCACAGTCAGCCTTTGACCCATCCCAGGACCCCGTGCTGTCCACTACTGCAGTACCCTGGTCTGACCATAAGCTAATTAACTTCCAAATACCCATGCACAACAACCGACCGAAGAACAACAGAAACCCGAGCAGCACCACGAAGACGCCAGCACGAAGTTTCCGACCGTTCAACAAAGAATTTATCCTGACCAAAACCTGCTCGCTCCTTGACTCGACAGCACTCAACCTCGATGAGTTGATCTCCGGCTGGAATAGTAGACTCAGCGCTATTGCACAACGGCCACCATCTAACAAACCACCAAGGAAACGAGCTACTGCACCCATGGTACTCCTTGGATCTGCGATCATCCATCACCCATCTACGGAAGCTGGAAAGATGCTGGCGTCGATCACACTCCATGGAAGACCAGAGGGCATACAACCTTCACCTGGTAAACCACCGCCAAGCAATCACAGAGAAAATGAAGCTATTTCACATGGACACCCTAAAACGATCGTTAAACAAGCCACAGATAAAGTACAGTTACTTACCTGTAACAGGTGATCTCTGGGAACAGCAGGAATAAGTCTTCACATATGGGTACATCGGTACCGACGGAGCCTGCGCGGGAACGCTCCCCAGCATCCAGGAAAGAAAGCCTTTGGGAGCATCCCACGCGCATGCGCGCTGCCTTCCCGCCCATTTACTTCCCTCTCATCAGTTGGGTTTGTAGCTGAGACCGAAGGAGGGAAATAGACAAATTAGAGAGAGAGAGAGAGAGAGCAACTCCTACGGGAGGTGGGTGGGTTGTGAAGACTTATTCCTGCTGTTCCCAGAGATCACCTGTTACAGGTAAGTAACTGTGCTATCTCCAGGAACAAGCAGGAATGAGTCTTCACATATGGGGACTCCCAAGCTAAGATGCCTGGAGGAGGCCCCAGCATGTTGCAATGTAAGATGGGCCATGCTTATCCCTCAAACCTCAGGCATCCAAGGGATGGAGGGTAGGAGTTGAACTAGAAAAGAAAAAGAGATGCTGTGGAACAGCTTGACTAAACAAGGTATCCAGAGGGGAGACCTTGTGTAAATCATAAATATTAGAAAAAATATTGGGTCCCAATTTTCTAATGTGGATCTCACTCAAAAATATTGCAAAAATACTTGTTGAGGGTAATATGGGTCTGTGGTTGAGAGCCAGTACATTGTCCTCAAAGAAATTCCCTCAATGTGAAGTAGAGGGAAAAAAATAAATTTTGCAATACAGGAAGAGATAAGAAGCCTTAATGGCCAGAACTAACCGCAGAAGAAAATACTGGGGGAGTTCAATGAGGTTGGACTTTGGAGAAATAGCTAAAGCTGCTGTAAAGTCCAAAAAATTGAACTTCTTGTCCTTGGAGCAGAAAAAGGTCCTAGGAAAGAGTGGAGATACTCTGACTTGTTTGGAGGAAAAAGGTAGAAATACCCTTTGCAGAAAAAAAGGGGGTAGGTCTCTAAGACCCCCTTTATTCCAAAGAAAGACAAAGACATTTGTACTAGGCGTTGAGCCTCCAATTTCTTGAAGATCAGTAAAGTCTTTCATAAGTGATATCACTTATGATAATGACCTTACATGTAGAGCTTCAGATGTGAGGTAACCTAAAAGGTAATAGAAGGTATTTCCTCATTTACCATAGAAATTGGTTGTCCATTGAGTGTTATGGTATGCTGGGGCAGCATTAATATGGACAGTAAACCAATATTTCAAAGTCAGATGTTGTATAGAGATTGACCCAATGACGAGAAGGATTAAGACCTACTTGAGAATATTGATGGAGAATCTCTGTTTGGTTAAATATGGAAGAACTAACAGAAAAAGTTTAGTGGAAACTGGTATTATGTTCTTCACTTACAGGGATAGGACTAGACTTCTTGAAAAGATCTAGCCCCTGAATAATCAGTTTTCGAGACGTACGTGAATGAGTGCAGAGGAGATCCTTAGTCTTAAGACAGCAAGTCTGGATCCTTCTATAACTTCAAATAGTAGCTGGAGAAAAAGACGCAATATAAGGGGATACCATGTTTGCCTCTCTATGGGGGCAATATGAGTATCATGTGTTCTTTGTTCATTATAAGCTACCATGAAGTATAGGAAAATAGAAGGAAAGTAGTGAATAAGGACCAACTGCAGTGAAAAAAATGCATCCCTGTTGTGGAAGTTCCAGTGAGATGTGGAACAAACCAGGGAATTGTGCAAGTTTCTACGCTTTCACGTGGTCTAAACCCTGATTACTTTTTCTTAAAAGGAATATGGTAAGAGTAGGAAAAAAACAGTCATGTAGGAGCATGACTGGCAGAATCTACCAGCTGAAGCCCTTCTTAACCATCTGGAAGCTACCTACTAGGGGTAGCTCTGAAGCTCTCTGGCAAAGGCCTACGGTTGCAGAGCTTTGTTGTATAATTGCAGAGAGCATGTTGTAGGTTGCTTAGATCTGGTTATTGAATTGCCAGTGTGCAACCTAATCTATTCTGTTGGAGCCAAAGAGAATTGAAGATGGCTAAGAATAGTAGACAGGCCTGATGCCTGCAACAATAAATAGTCCAAATGGGTTCTGGACCTCTTTTGGAATTATCTGTTATTAAGGCAGCATAAAAAGTTAGGTCCTATAGATTGGAGAGGACCGACAGACATAATTTGGAGTAGTGATACCCAATTTCTGTCTGAAAAACTGCCTTAAAAAAGTATCTGAGAAAGTTAGGAATTATAGCAGTTACGTTTTTTTAGGCGACAGTTTGGGTGGAATCAGAAGAGACTATAATTTTTTGATGCTTGCACATTGTTCTGGAAGATCAAATATGACACGATAATTTGTTTTGTAAGGAAACTGTCATGACAAGACTTGCCAAAAAATGGAAAAGAAGCAGACGGCACAGTTTACAGAAGGCAAATAAGGTGAGTTCATAAATCTTGCCATTTTATTTTTTAAAAGTTGCTCTAATTCAAGATAAGGAGAAAACATTGCATGCATTTCTTTTTCTTTTATAATGCGGAAGAAGAAAAACAAGGGCATAAAATTCAAGCAATGACACCAGCACAAAGTTAAAGGCCCAGGCTAGAACTCAATGCATGACTTAAATGTTTCATTTAATACTGAGATAATTTTACAGTGCCATGTAGTCTAATATATAGATACGCCTCTTCCCGTTGTAGTCTTGTGCTTTTTTCTGTTTACCCTCCATGGCCCATGTTCCCTGTAGAGTAGTTATCTCCAAGTTGTGGTGTCCTGTTCGATGTAATTTCAGTTTGTTCAATGTAAACCGCCTTGATATCATGAAAGGCGGTATATAAGAAATGTTAAATAAATAAATAAAGATACACAGAGAAGAAGATGAACCGCAAAGGGGGAGAAAAGACTCTGTATGGAAACTACTTACTGGAGTAGGTATTGAAGAAAATCCTATGGCTTACAGAATAAGCCCTCCAATTGATTAGTAGTACTCTTAGAGACTGAATGTCTGGGATAAGAGGGATAGAAAGTAATACAGAGTTGAGAAGACTTACAGTTTGGTAAGTCCTTGAAGAGATAGGATCCCCTTGCAGTTAAAAGTAGGAGATATCTTCATACAGGAAAACTGTCAAGGTGAAGGGTATAGGTCACCTTGTTGTTAGTTGTCAGTGCTCCTTTTGTTTTAAAAGGAGAAACCTGTTATCTCTGGGGTATGATAGTCCTTAAAAGCCCTTAGAGCTAAAAGGATAGATTTCTCTTGTAGCAAGAGATTCATGCCCAGTTGAGGACTGAGTCAATATATGACTGATATCTCAGCATGGATGAGATGAATTTTAGATGCTTCTGTTGAAAAGAAGTATGCTCAAAAGTTCTAAACCTTACACAGAAAGTGAATAAAACATCAGAAACCCTGCGACTGCTGGGTTTGCTGAGCCTGTTGAGGTTTTGATTTTCTTAGCCTGGTGTGATGTTGCCCATCTTTGGGAACATCTGCATAATGGGTAGAAGATGGATAAAACTTTTTTCCCCTAGGGGGATAAAGCTTTTTAGAAGATTTCTTATTAGCTGGGATAGAGGAAGGTTTTGACAATCCTCTGAAAGTAATATCATCAGTGTTTAACTGGTTAGCTTGAAATAAAGCATCCTTGTTAAAGAGATTTTCACCAGTACAAGGAGTATTCCCCAGCCTTTCTTGTACCCATCTGTCCAAGTCTGAAGCTTGGAACCAGGCCATGCGTCGTGCTCCTATGGCCATGGCCGGATTTACCTATACGCCATGTACGCCATGGCGTAGGGCCCACAGCTGGCGAGGGCCCACAAAAATGTAACAAGTTAGCTTATTTTTAAAATAAAATAAAAAAAAAACTGCCAGCTGCCGCCGCGGGGCCCCCTCTGCTGCCGCGGCAGCATGGACTGACCCGCGGGGGCCCCCTCTGCAAGCTCGCTCGATCAATCGATCCCTCCCTCCCTGCAGGCTGTGAGAGACGCGAAGGCAGACTGTCTCCCTCGTGTCTCTGTTAAGCCCGCAGGGGCTGATGGGAAATTTCCCATCAGCCCCTGCGGGCTTAACAGAGACGCGAGGGAGACAGTCTGCCTTCGCGTCTCTCACAGCCTGCAGGCAGGGAGGGAGGGACCGATCGATCAACGGATCAAGCTTGCAGAGGGGGCCCCCGCAGGCCAGTCCATGCTGCCGCGGCAGCAGAGGGGGCCCCGCGTCGGCAGCCGGCAGGTTTTTTTTTTAATTAAATTTTACTTTAGGCCGGGGGGGGGGGTAGGACTGGTAATGGGCTATTGGGGGGGCTGGGGCTGGAAATGGGCTGGGGGGGTTAAGGCTGGAGGTGGGCTGATGAGGTTAGGACTGGTAATGGGCTCGGGGCTGTTGGGGGGGTTAGAACTGGTAATGGGCTTTGGGGGGGGTTAAGACTGTTAATGGGCTGTGGGCTGATGGGGGCTGTCTGGTAATGGGCTATGGGGGGGGCTAGGACTGGAAATGGGCTGGGGGGTTAAGACTGGAGGTGGGCTGATGGGGTTAGGACTGGTAATGGGCTGTGGGCTGATGGGGGAGGGTTAGGACTGGCAATGGGCTATGGGGGGCTGACTGGAAATGGGTTGATGGGGTTAGGACTGGAAGTGGGCTGATGGGGGGTTAGGACTGGTAATGGGTTATAGGGGGGGCTTAAACTGAAAATGGGGTGATGGGGGGTTAGGACTGTAAGTGGGTTGATGGGGGGCTAGGACTGGTATTGGGTTGGGGGGTTGCTAGGACTGGAAATGGGCTGATGGGTGGCTAGGACTGGAAATGGGCTGATGCAGGGACTAGAAGGGAATGGATGCTGGGTGAGGCTGGAACTAGAAGGGAGCTGATGTTGGGGGAGGATTAGAATGGGATGGGGCTGGAAGAGTAAAATGGAGAAGGGAAAAAATATTTGTGTGGGAGGGATAAAAAATCTACAATTGGCCGGGTATTGGGAGAGTAAGTGGGGATTGAGGATGGAGGGGTAAAATTTGAGTGGATGAAATAGGAATGAGGAAAGAGCAAAAGGAGAAAGATTAGTATGTTAAAGCAGATGTAGAGAGAGAATGGAAAAAAACTAGAAGAGAGAAGAAAGGACAAATGGACAGCAGACGATGGAGAGTTAGCAGAAGACACGAAGAAACCAGAAGAAAGTGGCTGGAGCAATTGTAGCTGAAAAAAATGCACAAAAGGTAGAAAAATATCTCTTTATTTTGAATTTATTAATTGGAATATGTCAGCTCTGGTAAATGTGCATCATTAACGTCTGCGCTTTGTTTAGTACAAGAGCAAAGTAATGTATAGTTTTATTTCTACAGTGTTGTACATTCCAAGTTTGGCTTTTGGGATTCCCAGTTTAATTATTGTCTTCCTGTTTCTAAATTGTGATTACTTGTTTGGTGATGGTCTATGTTCTGCATGTGTAACTGAGCTGAGGTGTTCTGTTTATATAATTCCTATTTGACATTGCCACTTGTTCTCTTTCCCCAGTAGGTCATGTATTGTTCTCTGAAATGTATTGGTTTAATATTTGCAGTGTTGCCTTTGATTGGTAGAGTATGGTGCTTTGTGAGTCCTGGTAGTGCTGTTAGGATACGGCGGGTTTGCTATGGGTTCTAAATGGGCAGTGTTTGTAGTAGTTCCTAATGTGTCTGGCAGTTGGCACTGGATTATAGTAATGTAGAAATCTTTTAGTCTTTCTTTATCCATGCACTCATTAAGAGGCATGTTTACTAAAAGTTAGTATATGGTAACATTATGCAAATATTTATGCAAATGAGGCCCTTATGCAAATGAAGCCCCGCACCCCCCTTGGGCCGCCCCTGCTGGGGGCCCACAATTTTTGTTGGCGTAGGGCCTCACTCAAGGTAAATCCGGCCCTGCCTATGGCTATAGCAGAAGTTCTGCTAATAGACTCAAAACAGTCCAGGGAAGCACGATTAAGGAACCTAGAGATATTTTGAGCATGATTGACTAGTAAGAAATAGTCTGCTTTTTTATGCTCTTGAAAAGAAGGGTTCAAAAGCTTTAAGCTGTTTGTAACCTCTTCAAGAGATAATCCCATATAGAAAATGAGATAATTCTTGCTGAAAGCATGGATGCCTGGAAGCATCGACGCCCAAAGGCATCTAAAGTTCTAGACTCATGACCTGGCGGATGAGAAGAGTGCTTTTTTGCACTCTTAATACGCCTCATTGCTGATTCTACAACAATAGAATGATGAGGAAGTTGAGTCTTTTGAAAACCTGGAGAAGGTGGCACCTTGTAAATGGAGTCAAGTGTCTTAGAATGTGGTGATACCATTAAAGGAGTTTCCCACATTCTTAAAAGGAGATCTTGTAAGATCTGATGCAAAGGAAGCATGATGACCTCCTTTGGAATACAGGGGGACTGCAGGGTCTCTGAATCCCCTGGCAAGGACTCTTTACCAGGTATAGAAATGGCAAGTAACTTTGCCATATCAAGCAAAAAAGCTTGAAAAGAAATCTCCCCTGAGGAGGATCCTCTAAAATGAGGGGTAAAGGCTAGATTTGTGGAAAAATCAGCCTTGGTACCGATGGATTCATCGCAGTCATCGGAATCGGAAGACTTGAAAGGATGAAGCATCGGATTTTCTTTAAAGCGATGTCTTCGATACCCGAAGTTGATACCGAGACGAGTCGGTACCGAATCCTCCATGCTAGAAATGGATTCCAGGCTCGGCATCGAAGGAAGCGAGTCTGTTGAAGCAAGCATGGACGGTACCGATGCCGATACCAGTACCGAAGCCGATACCGGAGGAACGGTCTGCAGCAACTCCAGCGGTACTGAGGTAACCGAGAGCGCTAGACTACGTTCATCGGTGAGAAGTATTTCATCCATCACCATAGCCGATGCCGGGGTGTCGATAGCGCCCGAAGCGGCCACAACCACCTAGCATGGCCCCGGTATGTTCTCCGAGGTAGGAACCCCGGGAACAACCCGAAACCCCGTTAATGCTTTGGAGCCCGAAGACTCCTGCCAGGGCTTTATTGCCAAGATGTCCTCGAGGGCAAGGCCGGAGCCATCTCGATACTGGAAAGGAGATCTACCACTCGAGGATTGGCTAGTCTTTACAGACTTTTGTTTGGTTACCTGATCCTGTGGAGATATTCTAGCTGGTGAAATTGAGAGCGATGTGAACCGGGTATCGAGTTGTGCTGGATTCTGAAGATTTCTTCTGTTTGAAGTCCAGCAGGAAAGACACTCCAGTGAGCAGTGGTCAGGACCCAAACATTTAAGACACCAAGAATGGGGTGTCTGAAAAAATATTTGGACCGCCACACTTAGAACATTTTTTAAGGATAGTGGCTGGCTTTTCCATAATGGAAAAATAGAGGCCCAGTGGCCTAGCAAACCGTCAGACACTAAAAAAGGAAAAATTGCTGAAGGAAGAAGAAATTCTTTAGAAAAAAGAAAGAAAAGCACCGGCGGTACCGGTGACGTCGGGGGAAGGCAGACGCGACCACAAAAAACTAAGAATAAAAAGAACAATTTTCTGCGGTGACAGGAATACGTCCTGCCGGCTCCGCGGAAAACTGATGAGAGGGAAGTAAATGGGCGGGAAGGCAGCGCGCATGCGCGTGGGATGCTCCCAAAGGCTTTCTTTCCTGGACGCTGGGGAGCGTTCCCGCGCAGGCTCCGTCGGTACCGACGTATCCATATGTGAAGACTCATTCCTGCTTGTTCCTGGAGATAAGGCCAACGCATGCTTACAGTCCAGCTTATACAAGGCCACTTCACCACAGTTTGCGCAAGGCCTGGGAAAGAATGTCGGAAGGACAATGGACTGTTTGAGGTGAAACACCGAGACCATCTTCAACAGAAAGCGGGAGTGTGTATGGAGCACCACCCGGTTCTGGTGAAACGCGGTATGCAGAGGGTGAGCAACCAAAGCTTCTACCTCACTGATGCATCACGCTGACTTAACAGCCATCAGGAAGAGGACCTTTTAGGTCAAGAACTTCAGCGAGTACGAACCTAAGGGTTTGAAGGGGGAATGCATCAGTTGGCAGAGGACCATATTGAGGTCCCAAGCGACCTTAGGGGGCTTCAGCGAAGGCCTCTAGAGGAGCAGGTCCCTCATAAACTGGGCCACCGGTGAATATAATGAAACAGGCTTTCCCCTAACAACAAAAATGGTAAGCCCCAATCACGCTGAGATGGACTCGCACAGTTAGATTTCAGCCCAGAGTTGGAGAAGTGCAGGAGGTACTCCAGCAGCTGCTCCAGTGGACAGGAGGAGGAGTCCAGGGCCCTAATCGCACACCACACAGTGAACTGCTGTGACTTGAGTGCATAGACTCTGCGCGTCAAGGCCTTGCGGGACTCCAGCAAGACGTTGATGACACCCTCACAAAGGTCAAGCTCTGTGAGAACTACCCTCTCAGTATCCAAGCCTTGAACGGATATTGGGATGAAAAAGGGAGCAGCCCTTCTGCAAGATGAGCTTTGGGTCAAAGCCAGGCGAAGAAGCTCCTTCCGCGAGAGTGGCAGCGGGAACCAGGGTTGTTGAGGCCAGTATGAGGTGACAAGAACCATGGAGCCCCTCTCAGCCTGGAGCTTCAGGAGAGTCTTCACGATGAGTGTTATCGGGGGGCAGGCATACAGTCGGCCCTTACCCCCAGGGGAGGAGAGAGGCATCCATGGACAGGCGACCACTGGCTGGCCTCAGAGCAGAACCGAGCCACTTAGGCATTCTTCTCTATGGCGAAGAGGTCTACCACTCGAGTGCCCCACTCCTGAAAGATCCGATCTGCCACTTCCCTCTTGAGAGTTCGCTTGTGAGGCTGAAGTGATCCGCCAGGTCTTTGAGCTCTCCAGGCAGATAAGTCGCCCTGAGGTCCATGCTGTGGAGCAAGGTAAACTTTCAGAGGCGAATAACTTCCCAACACAGGAGGTACGATCCAGTGCCTCCCTGCTTGTTCATGTAGAACATTGCCACCTGGTTGTCTGTTTGAATCAGGGCCACCTGATTCTCCAGGTGCACACAAAAAGCACGAAGGGCGTTTGTGATGGCCCTGAGCTCTAAGAGGTTGATTTGATGGAGAATCTCCTGCGCGGACCATAGTCCTTGCATGATGAGGCCATCCAGGTACACACCCCAGCCAAGCTCTGATGCGTGCATCATGAGCAGCTTGCAGCAGGCCGCGGGCTGAAACAGAAGGCCATGCAGCAGGTTGTCCAACCTAAGCTACTAAGTCAGGAACCACGCCAGCGGTACAATGACCAGCATTGTCTCACAGACAGCCTGATGCTTGCTTCCACTGCATGGACAGTGTCCACTGGGCCTGCCACATGGAAAGGCGGGCCTAATGAGTGACATGTACCATGGCAGCCTTGTGTCCAAGGGCACTCAATAGCCGGTGGGCCGTGGTATGGTGCTGGCTTTGCAGTATGCCCACCACCTTGACGAGGTGTAGGCAGTCCACCGACAAAGGCATGCACCCGAAGGTTAGCGAGGAGGGTCCCAATGAACTCTAGCCGCTGCGTTGGCTGGAGATGGGACTTCGAGTAGTTGACCACAAAGCCAAGGCCTTCAAGCACTTGAGCACAGCAGACTGCCAGATGCCAGCAGGTGTTGTAGCCTTGATCAGCCAGTCATCCAGATACAGGAAGACAAAGACCCCCCCCCCTAGGTCCAGATGGAGGCTACCACAACCATCAAACACTTTGTGAAGACCTGAGGGGCCGCGGCGAGCCCGAAGGGAAGCACACGGGTACTGGTAGTGCCGGCCACCCAGCATGAATCAAAGGTATTGTCTATGATGCGGGTGGATCGGAATATGCTTGTACACATCCTTCAGATCCAAGGAGCATAGCCAATCGTCCTGTATGAGATATGGGAGTAGCGTCCCTAATGAGACCATTTTGAACTTTTCGTGCACCAGGAACCTGTTGAGGTTTTGCAGATCCAGAATCAAGACAGAACCCGCTGGTCTTCTTGGGTACCAGGAAGTACCTTGAGTAGAAGCCCTGCCTGATCTGGGCCGGGGAAACTGACTCAATAGAGAGGTCGGAGAATAGGGCCTTGACTTCAATCTGCATGAGGCTTCGGTGCATGGGATCCATGGGGTATTCTCCGGGAATGTACGGAGGTGACAGCTGGGCAAAGTGCAGCCGATATCCACTTTGGACGATCTGCAGTACTTAGGTGTCCAAGATGACAAGGGGCCACCGGTAGGCAAAGTGTATAAGCTATTCCCCCTTCTGACCTGCGGGGGCACCTCAACATGCAATGGGCGGTTGGTTATGCTTCTAATGACCCTGTCAAAATCCCGCACCCAGCCTGGGCTGAAGGGCGGGATGGACCTTCAAGGTCTTCTCTCTCTGCTGAGCATAGGGGGTCTGTGCATTAGGCTGCACCTGCGGCTGGGCAGTGAAGCACTGGCACGGACACGGATAGAAGGCCTTCTTGGCATGGTGTTTTTTCTCTGCTGGGTCCGCGGTCTTCCTGGAAAGCCTGGTGAGAGAGTTAGCTGCTCTTTCTCCAGCTCCTCAGCTTTCTCCTCCATGGGCTTGCTGAAGAAGTTCTCGCTCCAGCAAGGGACTTTAGAAATCTTGTCCTGGACCCACTGCTGCAGGTACGAGGACTGTAGCTCTGCCATCTGGCAGGTGTGATGCCCACCGTTGCCACTCTGCGGGCAGATTCAAATGTGTCGTAGGAACCATGCACCGTGAACTTCAAGCAATCCTTCCCATGAACCACTAAACTCTGAAAGGACTCATGACGATCCTTAGGAACAAGGGCAGCAAAGTCCTCCAGGTCCAGCATGACATCTTTGAGGGACATGCTCATATAGGTCTGGTAGGCCAGGATCCGGGTAATCAGTATGGACCCCTGGAAGCACTTCCTTCCAAAGGAGTCCTGTGTCTGACCTCACGACCTGATGGTACAGAACCGTGTGTTTCCTTTCCTTCACGACCTGATGGGACAGAACCGTGTGTTTTAGCACTCTTCATGTGTTTCAGGGCTGACTCAACCATGAAAGAATTGTGGGGTAACTGTGTCTTTTCAAACCCTGGGACCTTCTGGCTCCATATAGGGAATCCAGCTGATGGCTAACGACAGGCAGTATGAACAGTGCCTCCCAGAGCCACAGCAGCAGTCACAGCATGACATGGCAGATGGGAACGGTCACTGCCTCCCGTGGGACCGAGGGGTACTGGTGGAGTTCCAGTTCCTTCGCCCTTGGTTTCTCCTATGATTCCAGGGAGAACAGAATGGTCTTGGTCATGTCTCGCACGAAGTCCTGGAAGGTCACGTCTCCTGGGGGCGACTTGTGCAGCTCAGGTGGGGGGGACAGATTGAATGGAAGGTCCAGGGACCATATGTCTGATACCGTCGATTCCACCTCAGTCTCCCATTCAGAATCGGATTACAAGAGGAAGTAAAAATAATGTTGAAATTCCTCATCCTGCTGGTTCTAGGGCTTGGAAGAGGGAGTGTGTTGATGATTCTTGTGCCGCCCGCTATTCCGATGGCGATGACCCTGGGCCTCTGACTCCAACACACTGGAGAGGGAGTTGGTTCCGGCAACTGGGGTCGATACAGATCTCCCACCCGATATCCCAGACTGCAGGCAGGGCAAGAGTCTCCAGGATAGGCTGGAAGGAGTGCAGTGATGACGCATTCCGCGCCATGAAGCCTGCATTTCGCAAGGATTTTACCACTGCCAAGTGAGCTTCCAAGGCTCTGTGTTCCTCCAGAACCATCACCTGCGAGGGGACCGATGTCACTGCCATCGTCAATGTTACCTCAGGTGGGGACTCCACGATGATAGGAGCATTGGGAGACATCTGGCAGTGGATTCTGCCATTCTGGTTGGGTCCTCCCGCCAGGGAAACTTGGCCGACCACCCTCGGCCATCGCTGTTTACATCTCGTTAAGAAGGGCTGCAGGGGCACTGCATGCATAACTTTTACCACTGCTCACCCTTCAATGTCGATGGGGTTTCAGCCTCTACTCGCCACTCGGACCCTTCAGCTCCGACTGAGCACACTGCTCTTTCTTCTTGGCCGCATCCGAACATTTTGCAGCATAGATGAGGGGATCGGGGCTGAGGATGCTGAATCAGAGGAGCCGAAGAGGGACTCCCGCTTTTCCCGACCTTTCAGCCCTCTGAGCATCATCTTCAAGCAGGATTCGCAGGATGCCAGCTCATGGTCAGGGCCAAGGCATTGCAAGCACCAATTACGACAGTCTGTGATAGAGATAGTTTTTGCCACATTTGGTGCATTTCTTAAAGCCACTAGCTGGCTTAGACATGCTGAAAAAGACCACCTCAACAAAGTCAAACTGAAAAACTGCCGTGGGTGAGAAACCACCCCAAAGGGGGGAAAACACGCAAAAGCATTGAAAAACACAAAAATAAATCCTGAAAGGGGAAGCAAAAAACAGCTAACCGATGACAGGCGAGAAAATAAGTGAACTCCTCAGCCACGAGGACCAGGAAAAAAACCTTTTTTTCCAGACTGCAGGAACACTTCCTAGGGGCTCCACGGAAAAAGACGACTGGAAAATAAGGTGCTGTGGCGGGTGAGAATGCAGGTGCACATGCACGGTGTACCTCCCAAAACCTTCCTTTGGAAGCTGGGGAGCATTCCAAGTGGGGCTCCTTCGGTGACATCACCCATATATGAGGACTTAGTTCCTGCTTGTTCACAGAGAAATGAAGCTACAATGTAACTCATTTAAGACTATTAAGAGAAAATATTTTTTCACTCAGCGTAATCAAACTCTGGAATTTGTTACCAGAGGATGTAGTAAAAGCTGTTAGTGTAGCTGGATTTAAAAGAGGTTTGGACAAGTTTCTGGAGAAAAAGTCCATAAACCACTACTAAAGAGGACCAGGGAAATCCACTGCTTACCCACTGGACAAGCAGCATGGAATCTGGACACCTTTTGGGAACCTGAAAGATACTGGGATCTGGATTGGCAACTGTTGGAAACAGGATACTGAGCTTGATGGACCCCTGGTCTTACCCAGTATGGCATTTCTGTTCTGATAGGATTTTCGGCCAATGGCATCTAGTGATTGTTGTTCTTTGCCCAGTGGTGTCTGGAAGGCCAATCTAGAGGTTTTGACTTCTTAAGTACAGCTTCAGAAACCGCTGATTGATGAGACAGTTGCTGGTGGTCAAACCCTGGTGTCAGCAGCACGTTATACGTCAGTGCATGCAACCTCTCGGCAACTTGATCTTAAGTAGGATTCTTCCAGATGGAGGCTTGTACATCTTGAAAATCTGATGGACTGGCAGGGCTAAGACTTGTTTGGGTACACTGCAGGCTTTGAGTATGAACTGGAAGTCACGCTTATTGGTAGGGGTCTGTGAATCACTCAAGCCAAGGCCCTGGAGATTTTCTGCAGGAATTTAGGATAGGAAAGAACTCCTGGCACTTCCTCAGAAGGCTCTAGTTCTAGCAGGGGCTCTGGGAAATCCTTTTCAATCCTGTAGCATTCATGTGAGAGTAAGGAACACTGAGCAAGGAGCATGTTTCATCATCCAACGATGTGGGGGTTTGCCATTCGACTATGGGAAGTGAATGAGGGTGGCTGTGATGTCTGGGGTCCACAGGTGTGTCCACCAAGGTGCTGAGCTCAGGGGTCCCCACTCTGTCATGGGCAGAACTAAGTATGACTACGCTGGCCTGAACAAACTGACAGAGCAGCAAAAAGGCGGCTTATAGTCATTACTGGCTTCGGGGTGGACTGTTTGGGTATAAGTGAGGACAGAGAAGGAGCATTTTGCCTCTGGGACCTCCAAGGCGGTTCCTCTAGCTCTGGGAGGTCAGGCGGGTGGGGGGAGCTTGGCTGTCTTACCTGCTGAGCCGTCCCCTGTCTGCAGTGGACTGTTTGTGATGCTTAGTTTTATCCTTTACCTTTTCTCCAGCTGGTCCCCTGTCCACTAACACTTTCAGGAGCTGTGGAGGGGAAGGGGTGGAGCCACTGACATGGAGTCGCAGGATCTGGGCTGACTGTGAAGAAGCCAGTGCCAGTAGGGAGTCTGGCTCCGAACACGTGGCTGCCCTATCAGCCCCCAATCATGCTTAGGGGTGACTGCAATTTGTTGCGATGACATTTTATTTGTTTGCTCTGTCAGGAAGCTAATGATTTCCAATCCTGCCCGAAGCGAAGTCAAGGTTGGGTGAGGAGAAGCACTCCCAAAGCCTTTTTCTGACTCGCCAGTAGCGGCAGTCAGCCCTGTTTCCTGCTCATGGTTTTGTCAGCAAGAGGGGGACCTCACGGTTCATATGCTGCCAGCCACGGCTTCCGCTGAAGAGAAAAAATGAAATTGGAGCTACAGTGAGGATGGAATAACCAAAACCATGCAATCTGGAAGAATTAAAATAATAAAACTATGGAGCACGACGGAGAAGGGAAAAGCCGTGGCAACCCTATCCATGGTTAGAGAAAGAACTGAAGAGGCAGGAAGGAGAGCCCATGCTCAGAGAAGTCCAAAAGACTTCGCCGAGCTATGGGAGAACCCGGCACACAGGTGCCGTCTGGGGGCGACACCTATGGAGTGTGGCTGCATTCCCCTGCTTGTCTGCAGAGAAATGCATTTCAGTTTCTCTTTCTTCAGTGTCTGTTTTGCGGGTTTTCCATTTAAATTTTTGTCTGTGTATTTTTTTCTAAATTTGTAGTTTCTTATTCTTTACTAGGCAACAGTCTAGTTTTCTCCATGTGCAGCCGAACATGTTGGTTCTTTATAGGAATCTGTAGAAGTTCGACTTAATCTCTTTTTCCAACTAGAGGTTAATGGTGTTTTAGAATATTTTCAGTGCTGATTTTTAAAAGATAGGGTTGAGTTTTTAGATTTGGTGCTGGTGTTGAGTGTCCATTTGCAGGATTTTGTGTTATGATGCACAATGGTTGACAATAGAGGGAACTGGTGGTATTGTCACTGATTTGAGACCAGAATTTGAATGGAATCTTTTTTGTCTGTTGAGTTGTAAAGTGAAAAACCCTGAGAGAGGCTTTGCTTTTGCTGTTTCTACAATTAGCTGCTTTCCTGGATCTCTGTTCGCCGCAGCTGGAGCTGGAGGTGGAGCATTTGCAACAATGTATGGATTTGCATTCCAGTATCTTTCTCGCACCATGGACCCCTATTTGGAGAAGGACTACCTATCAACTATTACATGATTCGCTGAAGATGACATGCAGTATCTAAGACCAGCCAATCACCGTGCCGCGACGAGGAGGTCAGGACAAAGAGTAGTTACTCACCTGTAACAGGTGTTCTCCAGGAGCAGCAGGAATCAGTACTCACATATGGGTGGCATCGACGTCGATGGAGCCCCCATGCGGAGCATTTCCCCAGCTTTCTAAGAAAGCCTTTGGGAATACACCCACGCATGCGCGGTCCCCTTCCCGCCCAAAGGTGCCATCTTGCTCAGTCAGATGACATAGCTAAAAGACAGCACAAAAACAAAATGAACTATGTACAACTGCAACTCCCAGGGGAGGAGGGAGGGTTGTGAGGACTGATTCCTGCTGCTCCTGGAGAACACCTGTTACAGGTGAGTAACTACTCTTTCTCCAGGACCAAGCAGGAAGTCAGTCCTCACATATGGGTGACTCCCTAGCACTGGGCTACCAGGAACCCAGGCTGAAAAAGAAACTCCCTCTGTGAAGCCGTAGCATGAAGGAAAGAATTTCACTGAGACCAGAACCCCTCGGCAGCCCAACAAGAGTGCAGGAGGGTAGGAGTTGCCTAAACCTCAAAGAGATTCCGGAGTACTGCCTGACCAAAAGCACTGTCCCCACGGGACTCCCTCTCCAGGCAGTAATGGGCTGCAAAAGTCTGGCTTGAGGACCAAGTTACAGTCCTACAGATGTCTGCCAATGGTACAGAGCGGAGATGAGCTACTGATGCAGCCATGGCCCGGACACGGTGGGCTGTAACTCGACCCCGCAAGAGAAGGTCTGCCGCCCTGTAAGCCAAGGTGATACAGTCCGCCACCCAAATGGACAAGGTACGCTTGGATACCCCCAAGTTGTTCGGGTCAAAGGAGACGAAGAGCTGAGTAGCCCTTCTATGACCCTTAGTACGCTCCAGGTAGAAAGACAAGGCCCTTCTACAGTCCAGGGTGTGGAGGACTTCTTCAGCCCTGCTTGCTTAGGGCCTAGGGAAGAATGTTGGAAGAACCACCTCCTGGTTGAGGTGTCTTGAAAGACTAGAAAAGGGAACTGTTACTTCTGGAGAAAGACACAGAGGGACGAAAGACACTTTTGCATACTTTTTACTTGGGAATCAGTTTTAGACTTGCAGAATCTTTGAATACTTCGTGGGAACTTTAACTTAGCTCCCTGACATTGGCAGTATTGCTTTCTGCAGTCTCTAGCCCTGCTGCCTGACTCTTTCTTTCTAAAAGACTGTGTGTAAGGACAAAGACTAACCTTGGGAAGCAGTGAATCTCTCCCACAGACCTGAAGCTTGGTGCTATCACGCAGCTCGGCTGGACTACCTGCAGCTCGCATTGGACCTCTGCCATACTTTAGACTTTGTGCCATTCCTGAGACGACTTCTCGCACCCAGTCACAATTATTCTTCTGGCAAAAGGAGTGGAGGAGTAGCCTAGTGGTTGGGGCAAGGTACTTCAGGCTGGAAGGTCGGGGGTTCAAATCCCACCAGAGGACAGCAACCTTGGGCCGGAAGGACTGGGGTTTCTAGTCCCACAGGTGCTCCTTGTGGTCTTGGGCAAGCCACTTAACCCTCCATAGCCCATGTTCCCTGTAAAATAGTTATCTCCAAGTTATAATACCCTGTTCAATGTAATTTCAGTTTGTTCAATGTAAACCGCATTGATGCAGAATAGCACGGTATATAAGAAAATGTAAATAAAAATAAATAAATAAAAGTTAAGGTACTGGCCTAAATTCTCCTGGGTACATGGGTCTAGTCTAGACTGACAGATAATTTGCAGTATGTCTGAGGCGCAGAGCAAATCAATGATGTTGGTTGCTAAAACAGTGATTTATGATCTTAGTAATTGTAAACATAGGGCTATATAACTTGCTCCCTCAGATAGAAAAATAATGCAGATATAGAATAAATTAGTTATCAGCAATAAAGTCTAATTTATATATATAACAGAGGGTTAGTTCCTTTATATGAAGTGGTTCATTTGCCAGATGGACCTATAAAACCTTGGGAAAAGTGAGAAGTAGTAAATACCTCTGGACAGAGCCTGTGGGCACATGCCCAAAGGGGCGTGACGCCCGGAGGTAGTTTTTCTGAATAGGAGACTTTATGAGGAAAAGAAAGAAGAAGGTAGTGCCAGCGGCGTCGGCGAAGTCTATAGAAATTGTTGGACCAATGGATCAATATGTTAAGCTGGCTATCCTGGTTGTGTCCACCCCTGGTACAGATGTTTTGTCAGACTCTATAAGTACTATTTTGGATATCCTCTCACCAGTAAAGATGGATCTTCCCCCCTCAGTCAGGAAGTTCAAGTGGATACAGGAGCCACCCCTGTTTGTGTTGAAGGTAGAGCTCTGTCTCCAATTCCCTAGAGGACTCCTACCAATTTGGACAATAGTCTACCCAACCAAGCTTTGGTTAAGATGCAAGTACCTTAACATTTTTTAAGTTCAGGGAAGAATGTTGTCTCTAAGGATATTTTGTTGAGAGATATATGGGAAGTTATATCTCATACAGAGGTTTCCTTGCGCTCCTCTCTTTCCAAAATCTCACAATTTTCCTCAGATGTGGCCGCCAAAATATCTGAGCAAGACGTCCATACTACTACTTGTAATTCTGTTGTATCTAAATTGGAGGGGCGGATGTCGCTTGCACAAGCTGCACTTTCTTCTTCTGTGTGGAATAGTTTGGTAATTCATCACCAATTGGAATCTTTAGAAAATGCAGCTCAGGCAATCTCTGATTTCTAAATTTTCCCTGTACACATTATCTCTCTCCTCTTATTTTGTTTCAAAAGTACTGCAAAGATATTATGATTAATAATGTGGAAGCGATTAAGTTGTCTATAGCATATTATATTGCTCAAGGGGTCAAGATGGAGGCTCTAGAAGAAAGTGATCTTGCTCAACTTTAATGAGACTTTTGGAAATCTCATGTGATGTTATTTCGACTCGAGCTACTTTAGTGGTTTCATTTTTGTCTGCAATGCAATGTGTGCCTTCGAGTCAGTCCTGACTCCTGGCGACCCAAAAGCTCCTGGGCTTTCTTGGCAGTGTCACCGGAAGTAGATTGCCAGGCCTTTCTTCCGAGGCAACTATTGAAGATAAAAATATGGTCTTGAGATTATATTTAGCAAACAAAATGTAGAATTTTGTGGTAAACCAATTCAGATATTTCCCGCTATGTTAATAGTTTGTTCAAAGGTATACGAGGTGTGACAAAAAAGAAACGAGACTGTGGCAGCCACGCCCATGACTCAATGCCAGTTGGCTAACCGTTTATGTCACTGTGTTGTGCAACATCTCGCCACTATTCTGCTATAATATTTTTCATCTTTCTCTCTGTTTTTCTTTTTCAGGTTTTTTTTTTTGTAGCACACTGCTCCATCGCTTTGTCACGCAACTGGAGGTTTCAGAAATATGGAGCAAAGAATCAACTTGAAATTTCTGGTTAAGTTGGAGAAGGGCCCAGCTGCATGTCTCCAACTTCTCCAAAAGGCTTATGGAGAAGATGCAATGTCAAGGCTGCGAGTCTGAGTGGCACAAATGCTTCAAGACTGGCCGCGAGGAGGTGGAGGATGACCCCAAGTCAGGACTGGCTGCGAGGAGGTGGAGGATGAACCCCAAGTCACGACAAAGATGGCTGAGAACATTGACAGAGTGAACCAACTGGTGCGGAGTGATCGTAGATTGACGGTGCGGATGATAGCTGAGGAGCTCAGCTTGAACAGGGATTCAGTGCAGACCATCATAGTGCAGGAGCTGGGGATGCGGAAGGTGTGCGCCAAGATGGTGCCCAAGCTTTTATCGGATGACCAGAAGGAGCACCGGGTCAATGTTTGTCTAGACTTGCTAGAGAAGATCGGAGAAGATCCAGAGTTCGTTGGCCGAGTCGTCACAGGAGATGAGACTTCCAGTACGAGCCTGAAAGCAAGAGACAGGGCCTGTAGTGGAAGACTCGACTGTCACCCAGACCAAAGAAGGTGCGCATGTCCAAATCAAAGATCAAGGTCATGCTGATCGCATTCTTTGACCAGAAGGGAGTGGTTCATCACGGGTTTGTGCCTGAGGGTCAGACAGTCAACCAGCACTTCTACCAGCAGGTCCTCAATCGCCTCCATGACCGGGTTCGGCACAGCAGGCAGGCTCTGTGGAGAGTCAAGTCGTGGCTGCTCCACCACGACAACGCACCCGCACACACCGCGCTCAGTGTGAGACAGTTCTTGGCCAACAAACAGATCGCAGCTCTCGACCACCCTCCTTATTCCCCAGATCTCGCACCGTGGGACTTCTGGCTCTTCCCCAGGCTGAAGACTGTGCTCCAAGGAACTCATTTTGCCTCTGTCAAAGAGATCAAGGCCACTGTGACGAGGGAGCTGAGGGAGGAGGTCTTTACCGAGTGCTTCTGTACGTGGCAGAAGCGAATGCAGAAGTGCATTAACTCTGGGGGGGATTACTTTGAAGGGGACAATGCGTAATTTCTCTTTAGATTTTGTAATAAAACATTTATGGGACAGTCTCGTTTCTTTTTTGTCACACCTTGTACAACAAAAAAAAAAGATGTCTGTGCAACTTTGATGTAGTAATTTCTTAGAAAACAACAAAATATGACCTGGACAGGATTAATGACACCCTTCACTAATATTTGGTTGCACTACCCTTGACAATGATGACAGTATCCAAACGTTTCTTGTAACCATCTATAAGTTTCGTACATCTGTCTGCTGGTTGTTTCTCCCACTCTTCAACTGCGATTTGTTCCTTCTCATGAATGTTTCCAGGATTCCGTTTACCAATGGCAGACTTCAGCTCTTTCCAACGGTTCTCAATTGGAGTGAGATCAGGATTCATTGCTGGCCAGTTTAAAACACTCCATTTGTTCCTTTTTAACCTTCTTTTGTACTTCTGGATGTATGCTTTGGGTCATTGTCCTGCTAGAATACCCATGACTCTCGATCCAGACCTAGCTTTCTGACACTAGGTAGGATATTTTGCTCCATAATACCTTGGTAGTCCTCTGACTTCATGATTCCTTTAATACGTTCCAGGCCTCCAGTTCCAGAAGCAGAAAAAAATCCCCACAACATTATGGAACTGCCACCATATTTAACTGTAGAAAGGTGTTTTTTCCTTATAAGCTTCATTTCTTCGTCTGTAAATGTATTACTGGTCTGCACTGCCAAAGAGCTCAAGTTTGGTTTCATGTGTCCACAGAATATTTTCCCAGAAGGATTGTGGTTTCTCAAGGTGGGTTTGGGCAAAGATCAGGCATGCCTTTTTATGTCTGTCTAAAAGCAATGGGGTCCTCTTTGGCTTTCGCCCATGAAGTCCTTCTTTGTTTAGTGTGTAGCATATGGTGCAGGTTGAAACCACCACTCCAGATTGCTCTAGGTCAGTCTTAAGCATAAAATATGGAACATTGCCAGGACATGATTTTTCCTAATAATTAAAGTGAAACCCCAAAAATTCTAACTATCCTAGCCTATCTCAAATAACTATATAAGTTTTTTTGTCGGAGAGTCCACCTTGAGAGATCACTCTCTCCTGTAGTGGGTCTTCCTTTTTACTCAAATATTTCTAAAAACTGGAAACCAGCTTTTTCAACGTGAGAAACACTCACCTGAATGTTCCCACAAAAAAACACTCAACCCGCTCCCTGTTCCGCGGTTGCTGAGATAAAGCTTAAGCCACAAAAATGCAGTGACTGCTGCTCCTCCTTGTGCGCTTCACTTTATGTCCGTGACAGGTTAAAACACACGCTGTGTTTCAAACCTTAGTCCTTTCATGGCTCTTTCTCAAGAATTGTATCCCAATCGTCTTTCCGGTTCCGGTTTATATTTTCTCTACTGAATCATCAGCAATTAAGTTGAATCTTGACTAATACAGCATCCGACAATCATTAATTCAAACTCAATGAGCACCCCTCCTCAGTGTAATGTCCACCATTCCACCTCCAAGGGGGTGTTCAATAGTTTTTTGAGGGAACATTCAGATGAGTGTTTCTCGCATTGAAAAAGCTGGTTTCCAGTTTTTAGAAATATTTGAGTAAAAAGGAGGATCCACTACAGGAGAGCGTGATCTCTCAAGGTGGACTCTCCGTCAAAAAAATCTAGGCTAGGATAGTTAGAATTTTGGGGGTTTCACTTTAATTATTAGGATATTTTAGTGGTGAATTCCTGGGGGTTTATTAGTATTATTTGTAATCAGGACATGATTTTTGGCACCCTTATAAATAATAAAAGTCAGTCTGAACAGAAGAACCACATTTCCACGGCAGTAAAATTAGATGCAACCGTGATCAATTGTTGGTACTCACATGACTTGAATCAATCAATGAATGATGGCTCTAATGTTTAAAATGGCCACATTCACTCCCTGTCCATTTTCACAATGGTGAAGAGAAAAGAGCTGCCTAAGACAGTTAGAAAAGACATTAACACCAAACATCAAACTTCAAAGGCGTACAAGGCCATCTCCAAAGACCTTGAGATTCCTGTGTCTATGATTTATAATGTTATTAAAAGATTTCTACTCATGGAACTGTCAAGAACCTCCCAGGATGTGATGGGAAGAGGAAAATTAGTCTAAGAAGTCTTTGAAGGTTAGTGTGAACTGTTGGAAAAATGCCACATACAACATCCACAGAGCTTAAGACTGACCTGGAGCAATCTGGAGTGGTGGTTTCAATTCGCACCATAAGCCGCGCACTAAAAAAAGAATGACTTCATGGGTGAAGGCCAAGGAGGACCCCAGTGCACAAAGACAGACATAAAAAGCCATGTCTGAACTTTGCCCAAACCTACCTTGAGAAACCACAATCCTGGGAAAATGTTCTGTGGACAGATAAAACCAAACTTGAGCTCTTTAACAATACAGACAGCGTAGTTACTCACCTGTAACAGGTGTTCTCCAGGGACAGCAGGAATCAGTCCTCACATATGGGTGATATCGGCGCCAATGGAGCCCACATGGAGCATTTCCTCAGCTTGGGACATGCTACCATGCATGTGTGGCCCCCTTCCCGCCCAAGGGTGCCATTTTGCTCAGTCAGATGACATAACAAAAGAAAAAAAGGACTTAAACAATGTAGGAAGGCAACTCCAAGGGGAGGAGGGAGGGTTGTGAGGACTAATTCCTGCAGTCCCTGGAGAACACACCTGTTACAGATGAGTAACTATGTTTTCTCCAGGAACAAGCAGGAAGTCAGTCTTCATATATGGGACTCCCTAGCTCCAGGCTGCCGAGGACCGAGCAACAACAGAACCACCAGCGACCCATCGGGTTGCCGTGAGTTGCAGAAGATGGGTTCCCACTGAGAGACTCTGCAAGACCCTAGTGTCCAGCGATACTATCAGTCTGGTAGTCTGAACACAGAAGGGTCAGAGGGCAGGAGTTGCCTACACCTCGAAAATATTACAGAATACTGCCTGCCCGAAGGCACTGTCCCTGTGGGATTCGCTCTCCAGGCAGTAATGAGCTACAAACGTATTAATTTAAGATCATGCGGCGGACCTGCAGATTTCCAGCACTGGCAATGAGTGGAAGTTGGCCACCGATGTAGCTATGGCCTGCACGCGATGTGCAGTGATCCGATGCTCAAAGGAGAGGCCCACTTGCTCATAGGTGAGGGCAATGCAGTCCGCCACCGGGAGCCCCAGTCTACTGGGGTCATATGATACAAAGAGCTGAGGAGCTCTACAATGGGCCTGGGTCCTCTGCAGGTAGGAGGACAGGACCTGCTTGCAGTCTAGTGAAGGCAAGATGAGTTACTCTCTGCTGGCGTGGGGCCGTGGGAAGAAGGTAGGGAGGACCACCTCCTGGTTGAGGTGGAAGGTGGGTACCACCTTGAGAAGGAATTTGAGATGTATGTGGAACACTACCCTGTTCTTATAGAACCTTGAATATGGCAGATCCGCCACTAAGCCCTGGAATTCATCACTCTCTGAGCAGACATGATGGCCACCAGAAAAAGGTACCTCAGATGGCAAGTGGCCAGGGGCTTGAACGGCAGCTTGGTAAGTTTTGAGAGCACCACATTAAGGTCCCATTCAACCGCCAGAGGGCGGAGAGGGGGCTTCGATGGTAGGAGGCCCTGGAGGAACCTGGACCACCAGGGTCTGTTTGAGAGGGATTTTCTCTCTACAGGTTGATGGTGAGCTGCTATGGCACTCCAGGTGTACTCTCACAGAATTAGACTTTAGGCCGGCGTGCAAGAGGTGCAGCAAGTATTGTAGCACTAGTTGCACATGGCAGGAGAAAAAGTTCACCCTTCTCTCTGCACACCAGATGGAGAATCTCCTCCATCTGAAAGCGTATGCCCGTCTGGTGGAGGGTTTTCGGGAGGCCAACAGGATCTCCTCGACTTCTCCTGGGAGACTGAAGGGAGCCAAGGCTACCCTTTCAGCAGCCACCCCGTCAACGCTAGTGACCCTAGGTTGGGGTGCAGGAGGGAGCCCTTCTCCTGGGACAGAAGGTATGAATCCTGACCCAGCGGGACTGGGAGTGCCACCGACAGGGAGAGCAGCAGAGGGAACCAGGGTTGCCAGGCCCATCTGGGGGCAATCAGGATCACCGATGCCCGCTCATTCTGGATTTTGAAGAGAGTCTTGGCCACCAGAGGAGTTGGTGGGAAGGCACAGAGGAGGCCCTCGGACCATGGGATCAGGAAGGCATCCACTGCTATTCTCTCCGGGTGCGGATGGCGTGAGCAAAAGTAGGGAGGCTGCATGTTGTCTGGGGAGGCAAACAGGTTCATTTCAGGCCTGTCCCAGAGGCAGAAGAGTCGCTGCACCACCTTGGGGTGCAGACGCCATTCGTGTGGGCAGAGGACTCTGCTGAGCTCGTCTGCCAAGCAGTTTTCTGGCCTGGAGGTTATACTGCTCATAGGCGCATTCCATGGCATACCGCAAAGGCGAGGAGAGCCACCGCTTCCTTTCAGAGGGAGAATGAACCTGTGCCCCTTGCTTGTTCACACAGAGCATGGCGACCTGGTTGTCTGTCTGGATCAGCACAGGACGGTTGCACAGAAGTGGTGGAACATTCGCAGGGCTAGAAAAATGGCCCCGAGTTCCAAGAGATTGATCTGCAGGAGAGACTCCTCTTGTGACCAGCTGCCTTGATTGCAGAAGTCTCCGCAATGTGCTCCCGAACCCAGAAGGGAGGCGTCCATGGTTAGGACCATCTGTGGTGCAGGTGCCTGGAATGGCATCCCCTCCTGGAGGTGGCATAGGGACTGTCACCAGTTGAGGGAGTCCACCAGTTGGCGGGCGACTCTGACCGTCGCGTAACCTGCCCATGGCTTGGGTCCACGGGGAGTGGAGGCACCATTGGGCTGCCCACATGTGCAAGGGGGCTAGGAGCATGATGTGAACTGTTGAGGCCAAGTGGCCCAGCAACTGAAGCAGGCGGCGAGCCGGTACAGACTGGCAAGTCTGTATCTCTCTCGCTAGATGCACGAGGCGAAGTGCCCTCTCCTTTGGAAGAGAGGCCTTGACCTGTAACGTGTCCAGCTGGGCACCTATGAACTCCAGGTTTTGGGCTGGAGAGAGGTGGGATATGGCGTAGTTGATGATGAACCCCAGATTCTGCAGGAAGCAGATTGTTTGCCATACGGCATAGCTGGCCTCAAGGGCCGTGCTGCTTCTGATGAGGCAGTCGTCCAGATAGGGGAAGACGAAAGCCCTTGTAAGTGCACGTAGGCAGCTACGACCGCCAGGCACTTTGTAAAGACTCTGGGCAAGGAGGCTAAGCTAAATGGAAGTACCCTGTACTGGTAGTGCTCACCTCCTACCACGAACCTAAGGTACTGTCTGTGGGAGGGGTGGATCAGGATGTGGGTATATGCATCCTTTAAGTCTAAGGAGCACAGCCAATCTCCCTGGTGGAGGCAGGACAGCAGAGTTCCAAGGGAGAGCATCTTGAACTTCTCCCTCACCAGAAACTTGTTCAAGTTTCGCAGGTCTAGTATGGGCCTGAGGCCTCAAGTTATTTTGGGGACAAGGAAATACCTTGAGTAGAAACCTTTTCCCCACAGTTGTCTGGGTACAGGTTCTACTGCCTTGTCCCAGAGCAAACCCTCGAGTTCTGACAGGAGCAAGGTCTGGTGAAGGAGAGGCCGCACTGGCTCTCCTGGGAAGAACTTTGGAGATGTTTGTTGGAACATGAGGCGACAGCCCTCCTTTACTACTTGTAGGATCCACTGGTCCATGGTGACCCTGGCCCACCTGTGGACAAAAAGCACCAGGCGGCCCCCTGTGGGCTGGGGAGGGTCTCCCAGGAGAGAGGAGGCCCTGCCCAGAGAGTCAAAAGCTCCACCCAGGCTGGGTGGGAGCTAGTGCCTGGGACTTCTGGGCCTTTGGCTTCATCGGCCCATGGTCCTGGTTCTTGGCCTGGGGGTCCTGTTGATGTTGTCCTGAGAAGGGCTGGTAGTGGCCCTGGTGGAAAGGCCCCTTCTTCCTTGGAAAGGGTGGTCTCTTTCCTGATGGCTTTTTATGGGGAAGGGTCGAAGTTTTCCTCGAGAGCCTTTGCCTGGTTATGACCTCAGCCTCTATCTTGGCCGCTTTGTCGGCCATGGGCTCGCCAAACAAGTTTTCCCCGGTGCAGGGGACATCCAGCAATTTTTCTTGCACCCATTGCTCGAGGTCAGAGGTTTGTAACCAGGCCTGACGCCTGGCCCTGATGCCCACTGCTGCTACTCTTGCTGCAGATTCAAAGCCGTCATAGGCGGCGCGGGAGAGGAACTTTGAGCAGTCCCGGATCCCAGTGGTCAGGGCTTGGAACCTCTGAAGGGGTCCCCTGGTGAGGCCCACAGAAAAACCTGTCAGTTCTTCGATAAGGCCCATGAGGTACATACCTATGTACAACTCATAGGCTTGTATTCGGCAATCCAGCATGGATCCCTGGAAGTACTTGCGCCCGAGTGCATTGAGGGCTCTGGCTTCCCTGCCTTTTGAGTTTTTGCATCGAGGACTCCACAACCATGGAGTTATGCGGGAGTTGGGACTTTTGGAAAACTGGGCCCTTTTTGATGCGGTAGATGGCATTGAGGCGCCGGCTGACCACAAGCACTGAGGCCAGAGTCTTCCACATCCGCAGGAGCAGGCACTTGAGGATGGACTGCACCAGCACTGTGAAAGTCTCCTTTGGCGGGGACTCATAATGGAGACTCTCCAATTCTTCAGTGCGTGGTCCTCTTCTGACTCAATCGGGACCGAGAGGGCGCGGGCCATATCCCATATGAAGCCGTGGAAAGCCACGTCCTCGGGTGGGGAGTGGCACCAAAGTTCCAGAGGGGATGGCTCCAAGGGAATATCTCTGTGTCGAGAGGTCTTGGGGTAGGCCTCGACATCAGTTTCCCAGTCGAAGCCCGAGGGTGTCGAAGATTCTTAGGCTCGGGGCTCTCGTGCCGCGATGCCGGCCCTGAGTAACTGGGGTCCCCCGATGGGTCTTGGGTCGGACTCCTGGAAACTGGCCAGGGAGGACCAAACACTCAAAGATAGGGACCAAGACCTCGATCAGTGCTGAGAACTTGTCAGAGGCCAGTGCTCTCTGGGCCTGGCTCGACGCCCAGGGACTCCCCCAAAGTAGGGGGCCCAGTTGTCGGGGTAGATGATGCAGGCAACCTGACATCACCTGCTGCAAGGCCAGGATGGCAGAGATATTCTGCTTCAGGGCTTCCATCCTGTACTCGATACCAGGAGGCTCTGCAGCTTTCAGCGTGGGCACTGAGGGTCTCGGGCCCAACGCCGGCACTCTTGCAAGTGCATCCTTGATGAGGAGTGCGGCCTCGGGGAGCCTCACACGGTCATCAGTGGCCGAGGATTCCCTCTTAGAGACCTTAAAGGGAAGCTGCTCGGAGTCACCTGGGTCCCTCCAGAGGATCTTACCAGGTTTCACCGGTGGAACCTCGACTGACTTTGAGAATTGTTTTCTTTTTCTTTGAAGGGTCCGGCGTTTTTAGAGAGGAGCTGCCTCTGCGGGACTCCAAAGACACCCGGGCCTCATGGGATGTGCTCAGCTTGGGGCTCAGTGTCGGGGAAGCCGGTGCCGAGTCGGACCACAGGAACAGCTTCTCCTGCAATTCCGACTGTTTCCTGTTGGTTCTCAGAGTCATGGCCTGGCACAGGTCGCAGGTGGCACTGTTGTGGTCTGGGCCGAGGCAGTGCAAGCAGCAGTTATGGGTGTCTGTGACAGAGATGGTCTTGACCACAGCGGTCGCAAACCCACCGCGAGACATGGTGGGAGACACACGGTCAGGGTCAATGACCCCCAAGTGAAAAAAGTCACGAAGGCTGGTCGAGGCAAGCCTCGTCAAAAAAGAAGGGAAGAGCTGAGGATGGCACCGGCTCGAGGCGGGAAGAGGAACCAGTATGCAAACTGGGGAAAAAACAACTTTTGTGGATAGTTTTTAAAGGAGTTTTCTGGGGAAACTGGACATACGCCCGTAGGGCTCCGCAGAAAAAAGGAGACTGAGCAAGATGGCACCCTTGGGCGGGAAGGAGGCCATGCATGCATTCCCAAAGGTTTTCTGTGAAAGCTGGGGAAATGCTCCGTGCGGGCACCGACGTCACCCATATGTGAGGACTGACTTCCTGCTTGTTCCTGGAGAACAGCGATACATTTACAGGCAAAGAAATAAAGCTTATAAGGAAAAAAAATACCCTTCCTACAGTTAAATATGGTGGCGTTTCCATAATGTTGTGGGACTGTTTTGCTGCCTCAGGAATTGGAGACTTGGAACGTATTAAAGGAAACATGAAGTCAGAGGACTATCAAGGTATTTTGGAGTGAAATGTGCTACCTATAGCCCAATTCCAAAACGTGCACGTTCTAGCTGCAGACATGTCTAAACCAAAAACATGCCACCCTTGAACCTAATGTCGCATCCATGAGTCTGGATGTGCCTGCTGGTCTGGAATTAGGGAGATAGCCTTGTTCAGCGGGCACATGCAAGCGCTATCCAGACTACCCCATGCCTTGGACACAGGTAAATAGTCTGGGTATCCCAATGCCCACCTTGTTCTGAAATGTTATAAGTGTCTGATGCTGTCCATCTCCATGCAGCCACACCTCTGCTGATAAAACGCACATCTCCTAAGCTGATGCTAACACTGATAGTGTTATATCTATGTAAACAAGATATGAATACTATTGAAATGGGTATGGGCATGCAAACGAGACTATGTACACTTGCCTGTTGAATGCTAAGAACAATATAAAGTTATCCAAGTGCACCAAGGCTACTATAGCAAGTGAAATGTGAGATGTTTGTCTTGACTGCAAAACATACATGGTATTTGCAGAACACCTTAGGTATTTCTGCAGTGGATATGGCTACGAATAGTATTTGTAATGCCAAGTATGGACCAGAAAAGACCAAAATGGGTCCCTACAGCTACATGTCAATGCATATGAAGGGAACATGCAGCAGTGAAAACATGAGCAATACAGGCCCATATGTACTATCAACTTTCCTTCCAGATGTGCACAATGTTAGAGACTTCTGTTGGTGCATTTGGATATGTATTTGTGCTGTGTGCACTGCAGCATGCCCCCCAACTCTGAGGATCTCCCACCATAGCCAGGGACATGCCCTGCTATGTTGCTGCAGAGCATCGTGTCATGATGCATTGCCCATTCACACTGGCAAATGGCGATGCTGCGGTCAGTCCTACGGTCCAGGTACTGTCCAGGCATACATGTTCCCCCAGATTTGCAGAGCAACATACCAGGGTCTCTCATGCAGCCCTCATACATCCAATACACATACACACACACTCTTGCTTGCAGTCACAGATAACATACCTCTTCCACGACCACGCCCTGCACCTGTACACAATTGCTGCTATAGCATATTTGCATGGCATCTCAGGACTACACATCTGATTTGCATTTCCCATCCAAACATATACCATCCCTACAGCTATGCTCCCATTTGTCTAAGGTGCCGGCTTTCTCTTGGCCCACGGCTCCTCACCCGGTAACCGGGTCGGGAGCCGCTTGTCATTCACAGCCTTTTCTTTGAAGAACTTTGCCTCCCAAAAGCCTCCTCTGTCCTCTTGAGGTGAGGGCAATTGTTGGGGAGGGGCCTCTCCGGCCAGCTCAAGAGCTGCTTCCTGCTCTCTCTGCTAATAACTAACAATGGAAAGGGAAAAACAAATTAATACCAGCATAAACCAAAATTAAATCAGAATTAAGAGAGAACTAAAACAAATCCCTAACTCTCTCCTTAGCTGTTCCTCCAATGAGTCCAGCACTCTGGCTCACTGCTTCCTCCAGCTGCTTGGAGTCTGAGCATACTGGAGATGGTGGGCGGTGCCAGCTGGTTAAGTGTACTGGTGTCATCAAAAAGATGACATGCTCAGTCTCCAAGCTGTTGGAAGGAGAGCACAACCCAGAAGTACGGACTGGACTGGAGGAATGATAAGGAATGACTATTGCAGTTCAGCACATTTCTGTCAGGGTGTTTCTTACTGCTACTTTATCTTACAAACATCCCTCACCTGTACATTTTATTTATTACCACTGCATCTTCTGCTCTCCCAGACAGCAGATGCACCAGATCAATAAAAACATGTCATGGCCATTTATCTCTATGGGATGCAATGGAGTTCGGAGCAGGATTTTTTCTAAGTCCAGTACTTATTCCACATTTCAGCAGGTATAATGTATATGTATGGGTGAAATGCTGGGAATGTACACGGGCCTTTCCTGAATATGCAGTGTATGTCTCCGTGCCTGACCACGCCCCCATTCCGCCCCCTCCCGCCCACTTTCTGAAATGCCCATTTTAGTGCCATGTACGTGCAGGGCCACCTGGTTTCAGAATACACATCTAGACCTTTTTGATTGAATAACATCAATCCCATACATACAGAGGGCTTATTCGTGTTTCAGAATGACCTCCCTAGTGTTAGAAAGTTAGGCCTGAGTTGAGGATCATTGTCGTGCTGGAGGACCCATGACCTAAGACATACATCCAAAAGGACAAAAGAATGGTTAAAAAGGAACAAACGGACTGTTTTAAGTTGGCCAGCAATGAATCTTAATCTAATCCTAATTGAGAGCCTTTGGAAAGAGCTGAAACCTGCCATTGGTAAAACGAATCCAGGAAACATTCATGAACAGAAACAAATTGCAGTTGAAGAGTGGGAGAAACTACCAACAGACAGATGTACGAAACTTATAGATGGCTACAAGAAATGTTTGGAGGCTATCATTGCCAAGGGTAGTGTGACCAAATAATAGTGAAGAGTGCCATTAATCCTGTCCAGGTCATATTTTTTTTTCAGAAATTCCTGCGTCTAAGTTGTACAGATATCTTTTTTTGTTGTTGTATACCTTTGAACATACTATTAAAATATTATGATGACATACAGTTGGAATATTTCCAATTATTTCAGAAGATATTGTATACAACATACCTAAAATGCAATGGTGACAATAATGTTGAATACAACTTTACCTACAGGACCTGACTGTAACTTGCCTTGAACTAGTACTGGAGAGGCATGAGCTAAATAGTAAATATGAGAATAAGAGAAACATGGGAGGTAGCTAGAGAGTAGATAAGGGTCTTAGTAATCCGCTCAGAATAGAAGGGACAAATGTTGCTGATGTTAGAGAAAAACTACAGGTTTTTGCCATCTTTTGGATGTGTGAGGAAAAAGAAAGAGAAGAGACATAGTAACATAGTATATGATGGCAGATAAAGACCAGTATGGTCCATCTAGTCTGCCCAGCAAGGCGGCAAGAGTAGGTGCACCCGCCTCTCTGTGCAGGTCACCCCTCCCCATGCCTTTAATTAGGGGTGTAGGTCACCCCTATTTGTTCAGATATAAGAGATAGGTATGTTCATTTTGATTTTATCCTGTTGCTATAAAGGGATCCACTGTGTCAGTCCCATGCCATTTTGAATTCTGTCTTTGTATTTGCTCCCACCATTTCCATTGGGAGCGCATTCCAAGCATCCACCATCCTTTCAGTGAAAAAGTATTTCCTGACATTGTCTTTCAGTTTACCCCCTTGCAGCTCCATGTTATGCCCTCTAGTTCTACAGCTTCCATGTCTTTTTGTTCATTAATACTCTAAGTATTTAAAAGTCTGATGGATGGATATCTCTCCTGTCCCTCCTCTCCTCCAGAGTGTACATATTTAGGTCTTCAAATCTCTTCTCATATGTCTTCTGACACAGGCTCCAAATCATTTTGGTGGCTTTCCTTTAACAGCTTCCAGCCTTTTTATATCCTTTGCAAAATATGTTCTCCAAAACTGAACACAATATTCCAAGTGAGGCCTCACCAGCGACTTGTCCAGTGGCATTAGTACCTCTTCCTTTCTGCTGGTAATTCCTCTCTATATGCAACCCAGCATCCTTCTGGCCTTTGCCACTACCTTGTCATACTGTTTCACCACCTTGAGGTCCTCAGAAACAATCACTCTGAGGCCCTTCTCCTGGTCCATGCACTCCAATCTCTCACCCCCTATTGCATACAATTCCCTTGGATTTCTGCTTCCCAAGTGCATGACACTACACTTCTTCACATTAAATCTTAACTGCCAAGCATTAGACCATTCTTCCAGCTTTTGTAAATCTTTCCTCATGTTCTCCATTCCCTCAGGGGAGTCCACTCTGTTGCAAATTTTCATGTCATCTGCAAAAAAGACACTTTTCCATTCAGTCCTTCAACGATATCACTCACACATATATTGAGCAGTACCGGTCCCAGGACTGAACCCTGAGGGCACACCGCTAATCACGTCCCTTTCATCTGAGTGAGTTCCATTTACCATCACCTTCTGTTCTCTGTCAGTAGAAACATAGAAACATAGAAACATGATGACAGAAAAAGACCACAAGGCCCATCTAGTCTGTCCTTCCATAACAACAACTACAACAGTCCACTTTCTACCTTTAGAGATCCTCTGTGTTGGTCCCATGCTTTTTTGAATTCAGTTACTGTCCTCATCTCTACCACCTCCACTGGGAGACTATTCCACGGATCCACTACTCTTTCCGTAAAGAAATATTTCCGCATATCACTCCTGAATCTATCTCCCTTCACCCTCATCCCATGTCCCCTCGTAGCAGAACTTGCTTTCAATTGAAAGAGGCTCTCTCCCTGAACATTTATGCCACGGAGGTATTTAAACATCTCAATCATATCACCTCTATCCCGCCTTTCCTCTAAGGTGTACATATTAAGATCCTTAAGTCTGTCCTCATATGCTTTATAATGAAGCCCATTAATCATTTTAGTAGCAACCCTCTGCACCGACTCCATCCTGTTCACATCCTTTTGAAGGTGCGGTCTCCAGAATTGCACACCATACTCCAAATGAGGTCGCACCAAAGACTTATACAGAGGTATTATCACCTCCTTTTTTCTGCTAGCCATTCCTCTCCATATGCACCCAAGCATCCTTCTAGCTTTTGCCGTCGCCTTTTCTACCTGTTTAGCTACTTTAAGATCATCAGACACAACCACGCCTAGGTCCCGCTCTTCTTTAGTGGACAAAAGTACTTCACCTCCTATACTGTATTGCTCCCTTGGATTGCTGCAGCCCAAATGCATGACCTTACATTTTTTAACATTAAATCCCAGCTGCCAAATTCTAGACCATTCTTCAAGCTTAGCTCCATTCTTCAAGCTTAGCTCCAGAGTAACCAATTCCTGATCCAGTTCACCACCTTGCTTTTCGTCTCCAAGCTGTTGACTTTATTGATAAGCCTCCTATGAGGAACAGTATCAAAGGCTTTGCAGAAATCTAAGTAGATCACATCCATCACATGCCCTTGATCTAGTTCTCTGATCACCCAGTCAAAGAACTCAATCAGATTTGTTTGGCAAGATCGTCCTTTGGTAAACCATGTTGCCTCAGATCATGCAACCTGTTGGTTTTGAAGTCATCCACAATTTGCTCTTTCAGGAGTACTTTTCCCGCCACCAAGGTAAGGCTTACTGGCCTGTAATTTGTCACTTCTTCCCAACTACCACTTTTGTGAAGAGGTACCACATCAGCCCTTCTCCAGTCCTATGGAACTTCTCCTGTCTCCAAGGATCTATTAAAAACATCCTTTAACGGCCCTGCAAGAACCTCTCGAGCTCTTTCAATATCCTGGGATGTATCCCATCTGGTCCCATTGCCTTGTCCACTTTCAGTTTTGCAAGCTGTTCTAACACATCATCTTTTGTGAATAGTGTGGTATCTACTCCATTCCCATTTGTATATCTGTCAATCATCAGGATTTTCTCTAGTAAAAACAGAGCAGAAGTATTTGTTTAGCATTTTCGCTTTTTCAATGTCACATTCCTCAAATCCGTTCCCAGCACTTTTTGACTCTTACAATTCTACTTCTGATTTTTCTCCTCTCCTGAATATACCTGAAAAAGCACAGTTACTTACCTGTAACAGGTGATCTCTGGGAACAGCAGGAATTAGTCATCACATATGGGTACGTCGGTACCGACGGAGCCCGCGCGGGAAAGCTCCCCAGCTTTTCAGATTAAAAGCTTTTGGGGCCTCCCACTGCACATGCGCGCTGCCTTCCCGCCTTCCTGACCAGCTCTCGTCAGTTCGAGTTTAAAGCTGAGACAATAGAGAGAGAGGACAGGAAGATAGATAGATAGAGATACAACTCCTAGGGGAGGTGGGTGGGTTGTGATGACTAATTCCTGCTGTTCCCAGAGATCACCTGTTACAGGTAAGTAACTGTGCTATCTCCAGGAACAAGCAGGAATAAGTCATCACATATGGGGACTCCCTAGCTAAGATGCCTGGGAGATCCCCCTCCAAGGGTAAACCATCTTCGCATGGATCTCAGGCATCCATCCAGGGAAGGTGGGCAGGAGTTGTTTAAGTATGGAACAGGTGTTTGAGGACAGCCTGACCAAACAAGGCATCCCGGCGGGAGTCCTTGTCCAAGCAGTAATGGGCTGTGAAGGTATGAACCGAGGCCCAAGTGGCTGCTCGACAGATCTGATCTATGGACACAGAGTGAAGATGAGCCATAGAAGTGGCCATGGCTCTCACATTGTGAGCTGTGACATGGCCCTCCAGAGAAATGTTCTTACTCTGGTAAGCAAAAGAAATACACTGAGCGATCCAATTGGAAAGTGTACGCTTGGTGACTGGAAGTCCCAAATGAGAAGGATCAAAAGCCACGAAAGGTTGGGAAGACTTTCGATGTGGTTGAGTCCTGTTGAGGTAAAAGGCAAGAGCTCTTTTACAATCCAGAGTATGAAGGTTCCTCTCTGCACTGGATGCATGAGGAGCCGGGAAAAAGACAGGTAGATATACCTCTTGATTAAGATGAAAAGGCGAGACCACTTTGGGCATAAAGTGGGGATTCGTCCTAAGGACCACCTTATCATGATGAAACCTAGTATAAGGTGGATGAGCCACTAAAGCCTGCAGGTCACTGATGCGGCGAGCCGAAGTGACTGCAATAAGGAAAACAACCTTCCAGGAAAGAAATTTGAAGGAGGTAGAGTCCAAAGGCTCAAAAGGTGGCTTCATAAGCTGACCTAGAACTAGGTTCAAATCCCATGCTACCGGAGGAGGTCGGATGGGAGGTTTAGTTAGAGTCAGGCCTCTCATGAAACGTGCAACAAGAGGATGAGAGGAGACAGGTTGTCCATTTATAGGTTTTAAGGATGCTGCAATAGCACTCAAATGGACCCTTACTGAATTCGTCTTAAGGCCTGCATTAGAAAGATGCAGGAGATAGTCCAAGAGGGAATTCAAAGGAAGTGCTAGAGGGTCAAGACCCTGCTGAGTACACCAAATGGAAAAACGTTTCCATTTGAAAGCATAAGAACGCCTCGTGGAAGGTTTCCTAGAGGCATGAAGGATATCTGTCACAGGTTGAGAAAGATTAAAGTCTTGAAGACATAGGCCTTCAGTAACCAAGCTCTGAGATGTAGGGATTTGGGGTTTGGGTGCCACAAAGTCCCCTCCCCCTGAGACAGAAGGTCTGGCGCAGCTCCCAGGTCCAGGGAGGATCCCTGGGAGAGATGCAGAAGTAGAGGGAACCACACCTGGCGTGGCCAGCGGGGAGCTATGAGGATCATAGTCCCGTGATCCCTCTGGAGCTTGAACAGAGTCTTGGATATTAGAGGAATGGGTGGAAAGGCATAGAGGAATTCCTGACCCCAATGCAGGAGGAAGGCATCGTGGGCCTGAGCTCCCTGACACTGAGTTCTGGAACAGAACCGGGGAAGTTTGGCATTCCACGGACTTGCAAAGAGGTCTATGTCCGGGGTCCCCCATTCCTGAAAGATTCTGCGTATCTGGTCCATATGTAGGGACCATTCGTGTGGAAGCAGAACTCGACTGAGTCTGTCTGCACGAGAGTTTTGAACTCCTGGAAGATACACTGCAAGAAGGTGAATTTGATGCTCTCTGGTGAAGGCCCATAATCTGAGAGCTTCGTTGCAAAGCGACAGAGAGCCTGTCCCTCCTTGTTTGTTTATATAGAACATGGCTACCTGATTGTCTGTCTGAACTAGGACAGTCAGGTTGACAAGGAGGGTATAGAAGACCTTGAGGGCAAGGTAAATTGCTCGCAGTTCCAGGAGGTTGATATGAAGGGTGGCCTCCTGTGGAGACCAAGTGCCCTGAGTGGAGAGGTTCTGAAGATGAGCTCCCCACCCTGTCTGGGAGGCATCTGTTGTGAGGGTTGCTTGGGGCAACAAAGGTTGGAAGGGGGCCCCCAACAACAGATTCTTGGTGGATGTCCACCATTGGAGGGACCAAAATAGACGGCTTGAGGTGAGTATTTGGTCGGAGAGCGCTCCAGATGCTTGAGTCCACTGGGTGGCCAAGGTCCATTGAGCTGCTCTCATATGCAGACGAGCGTAGGGCACCACATGTACCGTGGAGGCCATGTGGCCCAGAAGTTGCAGCATTTCCCGGGCTGTCAAATGACTGCTGGACTGAGCTTGGGAGGCCAAACTCAGCAGGCGTTGGGCCCTGACCTGAGGCAGGTAGGCCCTTGCAGTGATGGTGTCTAACTGGGCCCCTATGAACTCGAGAGACTGAGTAGGGATTAGTTGAGACTTGGGAAGGTTTACTACCAGTCCTAGATACTGCAGAAGACGCCTTGTGCGGTCCAGGGAAATTTGGGCCTGGGACTGAGAGGGAGCTCGGATGAGCAAGTCGTCCAGGTATGGGAATATGAAAATTCCCAGGCCTCTTAGAAAGGCAGCTACGACTGCCATGCATTTGGAAATGTTTTCCCTGAAACAGAAATCGAAGGTATTTTCTGTGGGATGGGTGGATGAGTATGTGTGTATACGCATCCTTTAGGTCTAGAGAACAAAGCCAATCCTGACTCTGAAGGTATGGAAGGAGAATGCCCAGAGAAAGCATTTTGAATTTCTCCTTGAAAAGAAATTTGTTCAATTCTCTCAGATCCAGAATTGGTCTGAAGCCCTCTGTCTTCTTTGGTATTAGAAAATAAGGGGAGTAGAATCCCGTCCCCTGTTGAAGAAGAGGGACCTCCTCTATTGCCCCTTGGGCAAGGAGGGAGGAGACTTCCTGACCCAAGAGGGCCAGGAGAGATGGGGGAGAATTGAACTGCCTCACCATAGTATAAGGAGGAAGGTCGGAAAAATGGAGTTTGTAACCCTCTCTGATGATAGAGAGGGTCCATTGCTCTGATGTAATTTGCTCCCATCTGGGAGCAAAGTGAGCTAACCTTCCGGTAAGGTGAGGGGCTCTGGTTGTTCTAGAGCCAGAAAAGTTAAGTTCTCTAGGGGCAAGTCAAAACCCCTGAGGGGGTGGAGCCTGCTGAGGCGTAGCAGACGCCGCAGGCTTTGACCTTGCCTGTTTAGGTTGCTGACGTTTAGCAGCAAAACGAGGCTGAGAGGATTGTTGGCCAGTATTTGTGGAAAATCTGGACTTCTTGTAATAAGGCCTCTTAAAAGACTTCTTCTTGGCAGGAGTGGAGGTAGACTTAGAAAGTCTATCTAAGGTGGCATTTTCTGCGTCCATTTGAGTGGCCTTAATTTGCCACTCCTCACCAAATAAGTTCTCACCTGTACAGGGCAGATTTCGTAAGCCATCTAGGACCCAAGGTTCTAGATCAGAAGCCTGGAGCCAAGCAAGACGTCGGGCTGCTATAGCAATGCCCGAAGCCCTACCAGCACCCTCAAAGGAATCAAAAGCTGCCCTGTTGGAGAACTTTGAAATATCCAAAAGGTGTTTCACTAAGGAAATGAACTGCTCCCTCTTATCCTCAGGGATAAAGGGGGCAAAATGCCGAACTTTTAGAGCGATTTCACTGAGAAACATGCCCATGTAAAGACTATAGGAATTAATCCTGGCTATAAGCATAGTAGCCTGGAAAATTTTCCTGCCAAAAGAGTCTAGAGTCTTACATTCTCGCCCTGGAGGAGTAGAAGAGTGCCTTTTGGTACTCTTTATCTTCTTCATTGCAGACTTCACCACAATAGAATGGTGAGGCAACTGAGTTTTTTGGAAACCAGGAGAAGGGGGGACACGGTACATGGTGTCCAACCTGCGAGAAGAAGGAGACAATGTTAGAGGAGCCTCCCATAAGTCCATCAAGTGTTCTTGAAGGATTTCATGGATAGGCAGGGTAACTGCCTCTTTAGGAGACTTAGAGTATCCTAAAATATCCAGTTTCTTTGATCTGGGTTCCTTTTCAGAGGATGAAGCAATAGAAAGACCTTTAGTCATTTCTATGATGAAGTCCTGAAAGGACAAATCCTCTGGTGGAGACATTCTCCTTTTAGGAGAAGAAGGCTCCTCAGGAAGATCAAGGGAGAACTCATCAGAATCATCAGAGGAGTTAAAATCCTCTGAAGAAGCAGAGTATCCTCTATGTGCTTCCAACGCACGATACGCATACCGTTCGGTATCGACATCGGGCGTACCGGGTATGGGATCGGTACCGGGCAAAAGCCCGGATCCGGCATGCGGAACCGATCTGCGTTTGGAAGACGATGGCCTCGGTTCCGGTATGGAAGCCATTACCGGAACCGGACCCGGTACCGCTGGCTGCGGTACCGAGGGCGTAGCAGCATTAATAAAAGCCAGAATGGCCTGCTGCATGACTTGGACAGTATTGCCCATAGACGCCACTGCTGCCTGGATGTCGGTACCGGTAAGGGCCGGTACCCCAGAGCAGTACAACAGGTGATCTGTCGAGGCCACGCCATCGATGTCAACCTGTGACCCCATGATTGCTTTGGAGGCCGGAGCCTCCCGCCGGGGTTTTTTGGCCTGGGCAGAATCCTCGAACTCAGAATTGAGAGCCTCTCGATCTTTAGAAAGAGATTTGCTTTTAGAGGATTTGCCCACTGGAGTTTTGGTTACCTGAGATCCATCCGGAGAGGAAGACCTGGATGACTGTGATGCTTCTGAAGGAAACAGCACATGGAACTTGTTGGCCCGGTTCTGCAATCCACGTTTCGACATCTGGGAGCAGGATGGGCAGTCCGGTATGGAATGGTCAGGTCCTAAACATTTAAGACACCATTCATGGGTGTCTGTAAGAGGAATGACAGCACTGCACTTGGTACACTTTTTAAAACCAGGAACTGGCTTCTCCATGAGGAGAATTTGTGTAGGCCTGAAGGCCTAACAAAGTACCAAGCTGTGCTGAAGAAAAGAAAAATATTTTTTTTTTTCAAAAGAAAGAAAGAGAGACCGGCAGTACCGGTTTCAGAATGGGGAAGGCAGGTACGCGGTCTAAAGAAAACAATAAAATTAACAATTTCTTCAGCGGTGACAGGAACACGACCTGCTGGCTCCGCGGAAAAAAAGAAACTGACGAGAGCTGATCAGGAAGGCGGGAAGGCAGCGCGCATGTGCAGTGGGAGGCCCCAAAAGCTTTTAATCTGAAAAGCTGGGGAGCTTTCCCGCGCGGGCTCCGTCGGTACCGACGTACCCATATGTGATGACTTATTCCTGCTTGTTCCTGGAGATAAACTGTCACCACACTTCACATCTTTAGCCATCTTTTCTTCTGCTATCCTTATTTCTCTTTTTTATTTATTTAACCAGTTTTCTATACCACCTTATCCTTCAATCAAAGCGGTTTACATTATGTAATCACTACAAACAGGTACTGGATACATTCCCTTGTCCCCAAAGGGCTTACAATCTATGTGTACCTGAGGCAACGGAGGGTTAAGCGGCTTGCCCAAGGCCACAAGGAGTGCCTATAGGACTAGAAACCTCAGTCCCTCTGGCCTGAGATTGCTGTCCCCAGGTGGGACTTGAACCCCCTGCCCTCTGGTCTGAGGTACCGTGTCCTAACCACTAGGTTACTCCTCCCACTCTCTTAGTTTGATCTTGTATTCTTTTCTGTGTTTTTCTTTATACAAGCTTCTGAATTTTGTGAAAACTGTGTTTTTTGCCTTTATTTGTGCAGCCACTTTAGAGAACCAAATATGTTTCCTTTCCTCTTGTTTTTATTTACTTTCCTTACATTATGTATCTGTTGCACCTTTTATTGCCTCCTTTAGTTTAGCCCATTGCAATTCCACTTCCCTTATCCCCTCTCATCCTGCCAACTCCTTCTTCAGATACTTGGCCATTTTACTGAAGTCAGTGTTTTTAAATCTAGGATTTTGAGCTTGATGTGATTGGATTCTACCCTGGCTTTTTTATCAAACCACACTGTGTGATGATCGCTGCTGCTCACATGGTCACCCTCCGTTGGTGAGCACTTAATCCAGCACAGAGCTCTCCCTGGTCGGTTTCATCACCATTTGTTTAAGTAATGCATCTTGGAAAGAATCCACAATTCTTTTACTTCTTTCCAGATTTGCAGAAGGAACATTCCAATCCACATCGGGTAGATTAAAGTCACCCAAGATGATCACTTCCCCCTTCATGGCTATCTTTGCAATATCAACAATCAATTTGCTATCCATATCTTCAGGGTTCGATTCCCACTAGCACTCCTTGTGGCCTTGGGCAAGTCACTTAACCCTCCATTGCCTCGGAAGAAAGGCCTGGCAATCTACTTCCGGTGACACTGCCAAGAAAACCCAGGAGCTTCTGGGTCGCCAGGAGTCAGGACTGACTCGAAGGCACACATTGCATTGCATCTTCAGTTTGAGTTGGAGGCCTGTAGACCACAACAGTATGGATGACAGTGCCATCTCCTCTTTCCAACACAATCCATAGCGCTTCTTCTTTTCCCCGTGTCCCCTGCATATCAGCAGCTTTAATACTGCCTTTGACATATAAGTCTACTCCTCCTCCTTTTCCACCCTCTCTATCTCTTCTAAATAGATTATAGCCAGCTATGTCTATATCCCATTTATGCGACTCGTTAAACCATGTTTCTGTAATGGCCACAATGTCCAAGTCCATTTCCACCATTAGACAAAGATGACCCTAAAGTTGCCAATCGAGGTAAAAGTGAGGAGTAAAGTGTCATCCACAAAAATGGAGGGAGGGAGGAATTAGGATTAGAGGGAAAGATATGGAGCTAATTTTTGGCCATGTTCAGTTTCATACAAGGGGTGGGATATCTAGCAGCAACATCAGACAAGCAAATAGGGTCACCTCAAACGGGGCACAATCATGTGGCATAAAAAGCGTAGTTACTCACCTCAAACTTGCGCTCCGGGGAGAGCAGGAATCAGTCCTCACATATGGGTGACATTGGCACCGATTGAAGCCCTCGTGGAAGCATCCCCCCAGCTTTCAAAGAAACCCTTTGGGAGGTGCCACCATGCATGTGTGGTCCCCTTCCCACCAAAGGGTGCCACCTTGCTCAGTCAGATAACATAGCTAAAAGACGGCAAAAATAAAAGATGGTAAAGGAGCAACTCCAAGGGAAGGAGGGAGGGTTATGAGGACTGATTTCTGCTGTCCCCGGAAAACATCTGTTACAGGTGAGTAACTAGCTTTCTCCAGGAACAAGCAGGAAGTCAGTCCTCACATATAGGACTCCCCAGCTACAGGTTACCGAAAGCCCATAGCAAAAACAGGAGCTCCCTCACGGGGAGCAGCAGCAATTTAGTCCATGTCCACAGACCACAGTAGGACCCCTGTGTCCGATGAAACCAGCACTCCTGTAGCCAGAACACAGAAGGGTCGGAGGGTAGGAGTTTCCTAAACTCCTAAAAGGTTATGGAGCACAGCCTGGCTGAAGGCACTGTCCCGTCGGGGCTCTCTTTCCAGGCAGTAATGGACTGCAAATGTATGGACTGAAGACCAGGTGGCAGCCCGGCAGATGTCCACCATCGGGATGGAGCGCAAGTTTGCCACCAAAGCCGCCATGGCCCTGACACAGTGCGCCGTGACGCAGCCTTCCAGTGGGAGCCTCGCCTGCTCATATGTGACGATGATATAGTCCACCACCCATGTGGACAGTATACGCTTTGTCACCGCCAACCCCAGCCTACTGGGGTCTTAGGAGATGAAAAGCTGAGAGGTTCTGCAGGTGGCCCCGAGTGTGTTGGATATAGAATGACAAAGCCCTCTTACAGTCCAAGGTGTGGAGGACCGTCTCTGCCCGACTGAAGTGAGGTCTTGGAAAGAAGCTAGGGAGCACCACTTCCTGGTTGAGAAGGAAGGGCGACACTACCTTCGGCAGGAACTTGGGGTGTGTGCCACAAGGGCCTGAAGCTTGCTAACTCTGCGAGCGGAGGTAAGCGCAACCAGGAAAGCCACCTTCCAAGAGAGGTAGCGAAGTGGCAGGTAGCCAGTGGTTCGAAGGGCGGGCGAGTGAGCTGCCCCAACACTACGTTGAGATCTTATTTGGTTGCCAGAGGGTGAATTGGGGGCTTTGATAAGAGCAGGCCCTGAAGAAAACGGGTCACCAATGGTTGGACTGAGAGGGGCTTACCATCCACCAGATTCTGGTGATGCATCGCCAGGGCACTAAGGTGCACTCGGACGGAGTTAGACTTCAGCGCGGACTGAGAGAGGCGGAGAAGATACTGTAACATCAGAGCCACCAGGCAGGAGAAAGGGTCAGCCCTGTATTCGGCGCACCAGAGAACCTGCGCCATTTGAGGGCATAAGCTTTCCTAGTAGAGGCCTTGTGAGAGGCCAGTAGAATGTCTTCCACTTCAACCGGAAGGTCGAAAGGGGCCAGAGTCACCCTCTCAGCAGCCAGGCTGTCAGCGACAGGGAGGTGCAGGAGAGAGCCCCCCTCCTGAGATAGGAGTTCCGGGGCGGTCCTCAAGGGGATGGGGGTCTCCACCGTCAACTGTAGAAGCAGTGGGAACCACAGTTGCCTGGGCCACCGAGGAGCTATCAGGATGAGAGAGACCCTGTTATGGAGAGTCCTGAACAAGGTCTTGGCAATCAGCGGCGTAGGAGGGAAGGCGTACATGAGGCCTTCCGACCATGAGACCAGGAACGCATCCGCTGCCGCCCTGGAGGGGGGGGGCCTGCCGGGAGCAGAAGCGGGGCAACTGAAAGTTACCGGGCTGGTAAACAGGTCCATCACGGGTTCCCCTAAGAGTCGAAAAAGTCGACTGGCTACCCTGGGGTCCAGCTGCCACTCGTGCGGCTAGAGAACTATGCTGAGCCTGTTGGCCAACAGGTTGTCCTGGCTTGGCAGGTAAACTGTCCGTAGGAGGATACCCTGTTGGATTGCGTACGAGCAGAGGATCACAGCCTCCTGACAAAGGATACGAGACCCCTTGCCTCCCCTGTTTGTTCATGCAGAACATCGCCACCAGGTTGTCCGTCTCAAACAGCACCGGCTGATGACGCAGGTGGTGACAGAAGACCATCAGGGCTAGGTGTATGGCTCAGAGCTCCAGGAGGTTGATCTGCTGGGTGCTCTCGACTGGTGACCAGTTGTCCTGACTGCGGAGATCTCCACAGTGGGCTCCCCATCCGCGCAGGGAGGCATCCATGGTGAGGACCTTTGAGGGGCTTGTGGCCTGAAAAGGCATGCCCACCTCAAGATGCTGCGGAGACTGCCACAAGACCAGAGAATCCACCAGTTGGTGGGTCACAGAAACTCTGCCTCAGAGGCGGCCCGTGGCCTGAGACCATTGGTCCCGGACACTGTTCCCTCTAAGCTGTGCGCGTGTGCGCGCGCACACACTTCGCTGAGCGAGCGCACATACTTTACAACAGAGCGCACAAAACTTAGGGTTCTGATTATGATAGAAAACACAGATGTCTTAAAATGTAAAAGTTGTGATTGTAATTACTAGAAATTTTCCTCTTCATTTAGTAATCGTCTATTTTCATTTAATTTGATTAAAATCAATGTGGTGTACATACTGTATTCTGACGTGTAGTCAAATTTTAAAGTATATAACTCTGAGTGTCGTTATGTGGCGCACAAAAATTTAACCTTCCTTCAAAAGCTGCACAGCTGATATTTTATGAGCACACAGCCTACAGAAAATTAGAGGGAACATTGGTCCCGGAGACACCATTGCACCGCCCTCATGTGGAGGCGAGCATCGGGGGGGGGAGGGGGGTGACATGGACTGTGGAGGCCATATGCCCGAGGAGGCGCAGGAGAAGCCGAGCGGGCACCAAGGGGCGGCACTGTATGTCCAAAACCAGAGTCCTGAGACGATCTGCTCGGTCCCTGGGCAAGAAAGCCTTCGACTGTAGAGTGTCGATCTTTGCCCCAATGAACTCTAGAAACTGTGTTGGGAGGATGTGAGACCTGGGGTAGTTTATGACAAACCCCAAGTGCTGCAGAACCTGGAAAGTGCGTACGGTGGCCTGCTGCACCTCTGAAGCCGTGCCTCCCTTTATGAGCCCGTCATCCAGGAAGGGAAATACGAAGACCCCCTGGAGCCGGAGGAAGGTGGCCACGATTGTCAGGCATTTTGTGAGAACTCTAGGGGCCGAGGCTAGGCCGAAGGGGAGCATCCTATACTGAAAATGCCTGCCCCCCACTACGAACCGCAGGTACTGTCTGTGGTTGGGTGGATGAGGATGTGGGTATAAGCATCCTTGAGGTCTCCCTGCTGGAGGTAGGTCAGCAATGTTCCAAGGGAGAGAATCTTGAACATCTCCCTCACCAGGAATTTGTTGAGGTTGCGCAGGTTGAGGATGGACCTTAGGCCCCCTGTTCTTTTTGGCACAAGGAAGTAGCTGAAGTAGAGCCCCTTGCCCATGAGATGGTGGGGCACAGGTTCCATCGCTTTGTCCTCGAGAAGATCTGTCAACTCCTTCAGAAGGTGGTCCCGGTGGAGGGGACACCTGAAGGGCTCTTCCAGGAAACAAGGGGGACGTGTCTGAGCCAGGAGGAGGAGGTAACCCTCCCTGACTACCCTTAGTGCCCACCTCTGGGCTTAGAGGGCCAGACGTCCCCCTGTGGGCTGCTGATCTCCTTGGGGTAGATAAGAACATAAGATATGCCATACTGGGTCAGACCAAGGTCCATCAATCTCAGTATCCTGTTTCTAACAGTGGCCAATCTAGGTCATAAGTATCTAGCAGTCTCCCCAAAAGACACAGGTTCCTCAATGCTTGTATTGGGTCAAGCAGTAATATCCTTGGTCCCTTTTAATAATGGTTTATGGACCTTTCCTCCAGAAACTTGTCCAAACCTTTTTTAAACCCAGCAATACTAACAGCTTTTACTACATCCTCCGGTAACAAATTTGAGTTTGATTACACCTTAAGTGAAAAAATATTTTCTCTTATTAGTCTTAAATAGGTTACCCTGTAGCTTCATTGCATGTCCCCTAGTCTTTTTATATTCTGATGATGTAAACAATCTATCTACGTTTACCCGTTCCATTCCATTCATTAATTTATAGATCTCTATCATATCTCCCCTCAGCCGTCTCTTTTCCAGGTTGAAGAGCCCTAACCTTTTTAGCCTCTCTTCATAGGAGTATCCTTCCATCCCCTTTACCTTTTTGGTGGCTCTTCTCTGTACCTTTTCTAATAACGCTATATTCTTTTTAAGATACGGCAACCAGAATTGCACACAATATTCAAGGTGTGGTCGCACCATGGAACAATACAGAGGCATTATGGTATCCTTTGTTTTATTTTCCATTCCTTTCCTTATGATACCTAGCATTTTATTTGCTCTCTTGGCCGCCGCTGCACACTGGGCAGAGGGTTTTATCATGTATCCACGATGACACCTAGATCTTTTTCCTGGGTGGTGGTTCCCAATGTGGAACCTTGCATCGTGTAACTATAGTTTGAGCATAGATAGCCTACGCTCAAGGAGTTAAAAACTCCCCCCTGGCTGGGCCAGAGCTGGTGCTTGGGGTTTTGGAGCCTTCTGCTTACGTCGGCCATGCCCATTGTCCCTTGGCCTGCTGACCCTGTTGGGGAGCTGGGGAGGCCTGAAAAGGCAGGTAATTTCTGTAAGTAGATCCCTTCCTCGAGTAGTAGGACTTTTTACCCGAGCTTTTCTGTCGGGGAGGGGCAGCGGTCTTTTTAGAGAGCCTGGTCCTCTTCCTGAACTCGGTCTCCAGCTCGGCAGCCTTGTCGGTCATGGGTTTGCCAAAGAGGTTCTCTCCTTGGCAGGGGACATCGACCAATTTGTCCTGAACCCACTGCTCGAGGTAAGACGACTGTAGCCAAGCTTGGCGGCATACACCGATGCCAGCCACCGCTACTCGAGCTGCCAACTCGAACCCGTCATAGGCCACTCGAGACATGAATTTGGAGCATTCACAGACAGCTTTGGCCAGGTTCTTGAACCGCTGCAAGGGTTCCTTGAAGAGGCCAGCTGAGAATCCAGCGAGTTCCTTCGCCAGGTCTCTCAAGTACATGCCCATGTACAGCTGGTAGGCCTGGATGTGGCCAATGAGCATTGAGCCCTGGCAGCACTTTCTGCCGAGGGTGTCCAGAGTGTGGACCTCCCTGCCAGAGTGCACCAAGGAGTGCATCTTCTGGCTTTTCAGCAGATACATGGCCAACTCCATCACCATGGAGTTATGCGACACCTGTGACTTTTGGAAGCCCGGGCTCCAGCGGACTCGGTACATCAAGTCGAGCCGTTTGCTTACCACCGGCACCGAGGCTGGTGTCTCCCACATTCAGAGCATCAGCCACTCCAGGATGGGAGGGATGGGCACCATGAGCGATTCCCGCGGAGGGGCCTCGTACTGGAGGATTTCCAATTCATACGCCCGAGGGTCCTCCTTTGACTCGGTCGGGAATGCCAGGGCCTTAGACATGTCCTTAGACATGTCCTTGACAAAATCAAGGAAGCCCATGTCCTTGGGCGGGGAATGTTGTCGAGGCTCTGAGACAGTAGAGTCCGATGGAACATCATGCTGGCAACGAGTATCGGGGGACTGCTCGTCCTTCGTCTCCCACTTGGAGTAGTCCATTGAGGACTTGTAAGAGGGCTGCTCCGCGGGCCTCCGACGCCCTGTGGCCGGTGCACAGCAAACTTGCCGGGGATGACTGTGGTCCCGTTGAGCAGGACTCGGATCGCGACCTCGGCTGAGGATCGACTCAAGGTCGAAGGACCTCGAGGAAAAGCTTGGCCTCTGGGGACATCTTGGACGTTGAGGGCCCAGTGGTCGGGGCAGATGAACCGGTCATGCCGGACAACAGCGCCCGTTGCTGGTCTATGAAGGCAGACAAACTGCGCTCCAGGGCCGCCATTCTGAACTCCAGACCAGAAGGCTCCGCAGCCTTCGTCGCAGCACCGAGGGACTCGGATAGTGTCTGAGGACCGAGGCCAGTCCATGGTTGGATCTTTCTGGGGGACCTTCGCAGGCCGCTCCTTCTCCGATGCCTCAGATTGCGGGACCAGGCCCGGGGAGCACCCAGCCGGTCGGAACCATCCAAGGCCGCCACCTTCGAGGGTTTCTTCTTTTTCTTCCTGGGTTCCCTCGAGGGGGACCCCCTTTCTGAGAACCCACGATGCGGCTCAGGCTCAGAAGGTTCTGCCAGAGATGTCGGGGCCTCAGATGAGGCCCTGGCCTTTGGAGGAACCGGGGACTCGGGGGAAACACTTATTGTGCTGCTGCTGGCAGCTCTTTAGGGCCTTACTGGACATCCTCTTGCAGAGACCGCAGGCTGTCGGATCGTGGTCTGGCCCAAGGCAGCAGAGACAGCAGTCGTGTATGTCGGTCAAAGACATAATTTTAGAGCACCAATCCCATTTCTTAAAGCCACTGGTAGCCATGGGGAAAAAAAGTACCCCTGCGGGGTCGAGGACTCTCTGGGCTGCCAGTGGAAAAAAAAGGCGCGAAGAAGCCAGGAAAGAAAAGAATTTAAGACTACAAAAGAGGACCGAACTGGATGCCGTGGCAATGAGGCCGGCAGGCGGGAAGAGTACCGGTGCAATACTAGAGGTGAGTATGAAACTCGGAGAGAAAAAAAAATCAACTTTTACCGGGGACAAGCCAGACGAACGTCTGAAGGGTTCCGCGGAAAAAAGGAGACTGAGCAAGATGGCACCCTTGGGCGGGAAGGGGACTATGCATGCGTGGTGGCATCTCTCCAAAAGACTTTCATTGAAAGCTGGGGGGATGATTCCGCGAAGGCTCCGTCAGTGACGATGTCACCAATATGTGAGGACTGACTTCCTGCTTGTTCCCAGAGAAAAACCTCATGTTGTTGGCCTGCACTAGGATGCTGTAACTTGGGCTTCGTGTGTACTGGGGCCGCATCACAGCTGATGCTACATATGAGCCTGGAAGGAGGGCATGGGAAATGAAGTAGAACTAAGGTCATGTGCTTTTCTGCCTCGCTAAAATGGGGTAAAAGCCATATAATGATTTGTACCCCTGTTGGGCAGGGAAATAGCTACAGTACCTGAAATGTAATTCACTTTGAGTGCAGATTTGGAAAGGCGATAGGGCATAAGACCTCTGAGGTACAGTTAAAAGACACGTAATTGACATTTTTTTTTGTAGTATAGTTATAGTCTGCAGCTGTGTAGTGGTCTGCTTCTCTATGGTTGCACAGAATAAAAAAATGAAAAAATTCACCTGTTCATTGCTAGTTGAGGAGATACTGGATTCTGCCTCCTCTTCACCTTTGTCCTCATTCTTTGACTTCCAAAATCTTCCTTCACGGAGGAAGCGTTGATGCAGTTCCAGTTCATCGCATGCCTTTTTCCAGCCTATGCTGCGTTTCACATGCAGCTGGTGCACATTTACTGTGATGTCTTGAATATTTTCAGATGGAATCCATGCCCTTCAAGAAGGATGAAAAATTAACATTATTAAGAGTGTAATTGTAAAGTGGGTTTCTAGGCAGGAAAGATATGTAAGTGCATATGCTACACCTATTTTACAAAGGCAACTTGTGTATGTGCTTTTATAAAATAGCCTCCCTTAAATCTGCTGCCCAACGTTACACCTACTACAAAGTAGCAGTAACTTTCTGTACAAATGTGCCAATAAAATTGGCATGAGTGCATTTTATAAAGTACACACAAATGCCAACCTTCTCCCCACTCTGCCTAGTCTCCACCCCAGGAATGCCATATCACACAGAAACAGGAACTATATTTTCTGAGAGCCTATTGTAATGAACATGCATCCTAGGATAATAGAATAAGTGTCTATTTGAACATGTAAACCCTTGTTGCTCATTTGTAACAGGTGTTCTCTATAGACAGCAGGATTGATCAGGCACACAACTGGGTGATATCAATGCACATCACTAGTGTGCAACAACTTTCCCATAGCTCTGAACTTAGTGCAAAGTTCTGAAAATATCCAGACCTTCCCGGACACAGCAATCTCCTCAGCACTTCGGTTAGTTCCATTATTCAAGAAAGCGTAGTTACTCACCTGTAGCAGGTGTTCTCCGGGAACAGCAGGAATAAGTCCTCACATATGGATGACATCACTGACATAGCCCAACACAGAATGCTCCCCAGCTTCCTAAGGAAGCTTTTGGGAGGTATGCTGTGCATGCGCACCTGCCTTCCCTGCCCGCCGCGGTGCCATATTCTCCAGTATGATAACATCGCAGGAGCCAAAGAGGCAACTCCCCAGGGAGGTGGAAGGGTTGTTAGGACTTATCCCTGCTATTCACAAAACAAGCAGGAAATAAGTCTTCACATATGGGACTCCCAAGCTCCAGGCTACCCCCATCGGGAATCCTCATCCAGACAGTAGTGGGCTATGAAGGTATGGACCGAAGACCATGTTGCAGTCCTACAGATCTCTTTTGTGGAGACAGAACGGAGGTTGGCACTGATGTAGCTATCACATGGACATTGTGAGCTGTGACATGACCCTCAAGACTCAGACCAGCCAAGGAATCTGCATGGGCGATGCAATCAGCGAGCCAGAGGGATAATGTGTGCTTCAAAACCATGACCACCCAGCCTATTGGGGTTGAAGGAGACGAACAACTGAGAGGATTGATGGTTCGTCTCCATGCGCTCAAAGTAGAAGGCCAATGCACACTTGCAATCCAGCGTGTGCAACGCTGCCTCAATGTAATTGGCGTGAGGCCAGGGAAAGATTGTCGGAAGAACAATAGACTGTCGGAAGCCCAAGACCACCATCGGCAGAAAACACGGGTGCATGCAGAGCACCACCTGGTTCTGGTGGAAACTGATATATGGAGGGTGTGTGACCAGAGCCTGGAACTCACTCAAATGCTGGGCCAACGTGACAGCCACCAGGAAGTGGATCTAGGAACAAAGCCAGTCGTCTTGTAGAAGGAATGTGAGCAGCATCCCCAACAAGCCCATTTTGAACTTTCTGCGCACCAAGAACTAGTTGAAGTTTTGCAGATCAAGAATGGGGCAGAACCCGTCAGTTTTTTTGAGGACCAGAAAGTTTCTGGAGTAAAAGCCCTGCCTGATCTGGGTCAGGGGAACCAGCTTGATGGCAAGATCAGCCAACAGGGCCATGACCTCGGTCTGCAGGAGGATCCGGTGCGCAGGGTCCATGGAGTACTCCCCAGGATTATAAGGAGGCAACAGCTGGGTGAAATGCAACCAACAGCAGCTTTGGACGATCTGTAGCACCCAGGTGTCTGAGGTGACAAGAGGCCACCTGTGGGCAAAGGGGACCTCGGACAAAGGTTGAATGGCTATGCTCCTCCACTCGGCTTGGGTTTGGGGGTCTGCTGTGCCTTCGGGGTTTCTCCCTCCTCTGAGTGCGGGAGGTCTGGGCCTTAGGCTGCATTTGCAGCTGGGACAGAAATTAACTCCGTAGGCATGGGAGGAAAGCCTTCTTCGTTGGCGCCTTCTTCCGCTCGGGATCCGCAGGCTTTCATGAGAGCCTGATGAGGGTCACCTGCTCCTTTTCCAGCTCCTCAGCCTCTTCTTCTGCGGGCTTACCAAAGAGGTTTTCACCCCGATAGGGGACGTTGATGATCTTGTCCTAAACATACTACTCCATATCAGAGTATTGCAATCGGGCAATCCGCCACGCAGTGATCCTACAGCTGCTACTCTACAGGCAGATTAAAAGGCATCGTAAGCGCTTTGGACCAGAAATTTAGAGCAATCCTTGGCCATGAGCTATGAGACCTCAAAAGGACTCACAGCGGTCCTTGAGGATGAGGGAAGCAAAGTCCTCATGTCCAGCATAACATCTTTAAGGAACATGGCCATGTACGTTTGGTAGGAAACACAAGGAGGAGCAGGCCTCCTGCGGGCAATATCAACAGACACAAGAGGCAGGAGACGTCGGATGAACTAATGAGTCTTTATTTGATAAGGACCCCAATGCGTTTCGGCAACGCCTTCCTCAGGGGAATTGTCACTTAAACAAACAATAAAAACAAAATCAAAATCACATTAATACGGAAAAACAATTAAAACCAAGCGGCATGAAGTTAAGTGTATAACAACATGTATCATTCATAAAACACTTCAACTTAACCACCTACATATTATATTATATATAAAAAATATAAAATCATAACTAGACTATGCAACACAGATGAACGTAGGGCTGAAAACAGAACACAGACAACCAATATATATTAGTCGTGAACATAGTTAAACAGATGTAACTTAATATTGATGAGGAAAAAATACTTCCTATATATCTGATATAATTAAATAACCAATAATTATAACATGTAAAACCATATACATAGTGTAAAACAGGAGGAGAAGAAAGAATTAAATGTATTGCTTAATATTATATATAAAAAATACTCCTAATAATAAACTAAAAGGATGAAGATATAAATAAACATAATTAAATAAACTAAAACAACATGGTATACTATTGTGTAAATAAATCATAAGCATTGTAATTACGATAAAAACTGCAACTTAAATGGCCATATACAGGATCTCTAAAAATCAAATAAAAAGAAGATCTATAAAGACCCCAAATTTACAAAAATTATGGGCATAACACTGACAAAAATATAAGTAAAAACGGATTATAACCTAAGCATAAAACTGTATGCCTGCCGTTCAGGAGCTCTACTAGGGCACTGCTTGTTATGTATCTTTCTAGTTGAATCGGCAAAACTGAACGAACCCGTTGATTCTATGGCTATTATAAGGTAATAATCAGGTAAAAAATAAAAAATAAAAATGGAGTAATCAGCAAAGCTTTAATATAACTGAAGTAAAATCAGTGAAAAGAAGAGAAGATTAAAAAATACGATTATATCAAAGGCAACACGGAGTAAATGAATAAGCTGGGCAAAATACGATTCTCTTTTAAACCAAAAATAAACAAGTGCCTGCTGACAGATAAGTATAGAATATGTATAACCCCGCATAAAATTGTATTCCTACCGTTCAAGTGCTCATACAAGGGCACTGTTTGTTTGTATATATCTCTTTCTATTTGAATCGGCAGAACTGAACGACCCCGTTTGTTCTATGGCTATTAGAAGAATAAATTGTGAGAACATGTTATAAAACTAAAAACATCCCAGAATGTATAATGTGTACAGAGAACATCGTGGTGTACTCACAAACCCAGTGGATCAATCAGAGTCTCGTTCTGAACACAATCTGTAAGTGAAAATAACAGGAGCTCGTCCTGCACACCGCACATCAAAGGAAATTGAAAAGAAAGCTCCCTGACGAACAGACTTAAGAACGCCAATTTTGGCGCCAAAAGCGAGGTAACCTGAGCCTGGGGGCGGAGTTATAAATACGGCTGTCAGTGTAAAAGAACTTTGCAATGAATAACCGAAAAAAGGGGAGAAAGAAACAGCTAACAAATAATGCTACCAAATACGTGTGTGTCTCTCAAGTCTTGCTTGCAATTAAAATAGATCAATTACTAGGAAACCATTAAAAAGATTATGTGTAAAAATATGTCTAGGAGTTTGCTGTAATATTAAAATATTAAAAACATTGAAATGCTACCTGAAAAAATATATTTACATCAATAATATCCCACTAAAGACTATCTCACAAAACAAAAATGGAGATATCCTTATCTAAAGTAATGAACCGCTACAGGTTGACAAATTCTACACTCAAAACCATTAATATAATAAAATAAAATAAAATAAAATATATAATAAATATATAATGTATGGTATATAAAAATATATAATGTGTAATATATAAAAATTATAATATATTATATTAAAAATAAATAGTCAATAAAAAATAATAAATAATAAACAATATAAAAATTATAAAGATTAATAATGAATAATAAATAATATAAAAAATAAAAATGAATATAAAAATAAATAATAAATAATAAATAAAAAAATATAATGATAAAATAATAAAATGATAAAATAATAAAAATAAATAATTTATTTGACATAGAAAAATTGTTTGACATAAAAAAATATATAAAAAAAATATTTTATAACATAAAAATATTACAGCAAAATGAAACTTTTAGCATAAAAATATTTGAACATCAAAAAGTGTAACAAAAAAGAAGTATAAAAATGTTTATATACTATATACAGGAAATCAACCTATAAACAAAAAAGAATTGCTGTGAATCATGTTATAATATATTACACACGGATTCCCTACAACCGAATGAATGTATAAACAACTATTAAAATATAGACTCCAAAAATGTCGTAATATAAATAATATAGAAATCAACCTAATTGGGATATTATGCATACATGAAATTGTCTGCATTGTTGAATGAGGACTATAAAAAGACTGTTAGATCTGTTTCTTGATTTAAACCATAGGGTTCTAAGGACTTAAACTCATAAATAAAACGTTGTTCAAACTTAAGAAGAGTATTATCAATATTGCCATCTCTCCAATGGGGAACAATTGTTTTTATAACTACAAACTTGATATCACTGATACTGTGGTTATTTTCTAACCAGTGGGCCACTAAAGGTTTATCTGACTGCTTCCTTTGTATATTACTCCGGTGTTCAATTATACGGGTGCGAATTTGTCTTAAAGTTTTGCCGATATATAATTTATTACAGGGACACTGAATCAAATAGACAACATGAGTGGTTTTACAATTCGAAAAATGATTAAGGAAAAGTCTAGTACCTGAAGGAACGTGAGTGAAATCCTTTTTGACCATAATAACATGTGTACACACTGAACAATTGCCACAACTATAATGACCCTTAACTGTAGGGGGAGGTCTCACTACCGAAAGTGCAGAGGGTACAAGAGAATTCTTCAAGTTGGAACTACGTTTGTAAGCAATCATAAGGCGCTTGGTGGCAAAGGATGGAATGGTAGTGAGAAGATGCCACTCTTGTTTGAGGATGTCTACAATGGCTTTCGAATGTGTAGAAAAAGTTAAAGCACAAACGACTTTATCCGTAATGTCGCGTGTCTTTTTCTTAAAAGAATAGAGCGGTCTGTGGTACGCGCCCTATGATAAGCCTTTCTTATACATGATATAGGATAACCTCGTTGTAAAAACCTATTCTTCATATCTTCAGCCTGCGCTTCAAAATCAGCATCATCTGTACATAATCTCTTGATCCTTAAGAACTGGCTGATGGGAAGATTCCTCTTTAGAGATGGATTATGGAAACTATCATATTTAAGAAGTGTATTATGGTCAGTCGGTTTCCGGTATAGCGTGGTAGAGAAGCCTATGTCGGATTTCTTAATTAAAATATCCAAATAGGGAATCTCGTCCATGCTGTAATTTCCTTCAAATTGTAGGTTTGAATCAAGTTGAATCAGGTACCAGTGTGATACAATGTATAGAGTTAAGAATTGTACATAGTTTCCCCCAGTTACTTCCAAGTTGATCTCCCTGTTTATTGTAAATACAACTCAAAGTTCCTTGTGTTGTATAGTTGATGTTAAATGTAAACCGCTCTGATCTAAAATAGAGCGGTATAGAAGAACTGTTAAATAAAATCAAATAAATAAAATAAGTGTGTTCAACCATGTGTGAAAAGATTGTAATAATGAAAATGACCCATTCCATATAAGGAGAACGTCATCTATATAACGCTTCCAAAGGAGGATGTTAGATCTATAAGGATGAAATGTCAAAAATTTAGTTTCAAAATTAGTAACGTATAAATTTGCCACATCAGGAGCCATGGGAGACCCCATCGCAACACCTTTCACCTGCTTATAAAAAATGCCTCTAAAACAAAAATAATTCTCGGTCATAGCCAATGCTGCCAACTGGGTAAGAAAAAAGGTGGGAGTTCTAACCGGTTTCGGCCTTTGTATGAGGATGTTCGCTAATACATCTAATGCAGCAGATTGAGGAATGTTAGTGTATAATGACCTAATATCAAAGGTAGCCAAATAACTTGATCGTGAGGACCCTGAAAATCACGTAACATTTGTATTATATGGGTAGAATCCCTTACATATGAGGGTGCTTGGGTGACGAAAGGTCTCAGGTATATATCCAAAAATTTCGACAAAGGTTCGAATAATGATCCAATCGCAGACACTATAGGTCGACCAGGTGGATTGTGCAAAGACTTATGAACTTTTGGGAGCATATATATGGTAGGTGTGATGGGAAATGGAACCGTAAGAAACAGAATCTCTTTGGAAGTCAGGTATCCAGCTTCCTTACCAATATAAAGCAAAGTATCAACTTTTTTGCGTAAATTCTCTGTGGGATCATCAAAAGTTTTTTGATAATATTCTGCATCATTCAATTGTCTAAGGACCTCCGCCACATAGGTGTCCTTATCCTGCACAACTATAGCTCCTCCCTTATCAGCTGGCTTAATTATAATGTTTGAATTAGATAATAAACCTCGGAGAGCTAATTTTTGAGGGGCAGTGAAGTTGTGAAAAGTATTCTTCTTATTTGTTTTGTATAAGCTATCTATTTTTTTAAGAACTACATTCTCATATGCAGAGATCATAACATTCGGTTTAGAGGGTGGAAACCATGTAGAAGGTCTTTTCACTATAGAAGGGTCAACAGTGTCAACCTGATGTTGATCAAAATAGTCAATTATTTTTAACTTATGAAAGAATTTGTAAAGCTCAATGTGTGCAGCGAACCTATCATGTGTTTTGGTGGGGACAAAGGAAAGCCCTTTATTAAGAACTTCCAATTCCACTTCTGTTAAAGGATGTTTTGAAAGATTGATCACTACATTTAGAGATCCCAGTTGAGATGCCTTTTGGTCATTAGGCCCTGGCTGTGTGTTCTCATTCGTTGTGGGTACTGTCTGTTTGGTGAATCTTTGGGTCTGTATGGACGACGTTGCGGGGACCTTGGAGAATGATCTCTTTTGCCTTTTTCCCATAGTTTGTCCATTTGAAAATCCCGTCTTTTAACTTGAGTCTTTTCTCTCGATGGGCCAGGTTCAGTGGAAAATAAGGAGGCAGATGGATTGATTTGGTCTCGTGAGTGATGCCGTGTCCTTTTAGTGTGTCTTTCAGTTTCGGGAGTGATAGACGGAGACCTAGATCTATTTCTTACTTTATCTCTATAGTTATTTTTACGTGCTTGTTTAGGTGAATCATTTCTTCTAAAGGAAGTACTGCGTTTTCTTGCTCTAAGGTCAGATTTATTATACTCCAATAATATAGCATGTTTGTTTTATAATCCTCTTCATCTCTCTTTAGTTTCTTGATCTTCTTATCCTTAACACCTTTTTTATATTCTGCTGTGTTCTGATCGAATTTCCTTTTCTCTATATCAAATTGTACATCTTTCTTCTTCAAACTATCAATCTTTTGTTCAATCTGTGGTTTTAAAATTTCAGCCCTACGTTTAGACGTGTTAATTAACAAAATCATTAAGTCTAATGAGCATTTATTTAAAATTTTTATCCAATTAGACATAAATGTAACATCGTCCTTAAACATGCCAGGTGCTTTTTGGACACGTAGTCCTCTAGGAATAATTTTCTTCTTACAATACTCTAGTAAAGAAGCTGCGTGTAGATCTTCTCTGATCAGACGTTGTGTCATCCAGACACAGTCTCTCCATTCTTCTTCTAAATCAGGTAAACCCTCCTCTTCCGTATAGAAAGGGTCCTCAGGGAGTATGGAGCGTAAATCATCTTCCTTGTAACTGAGGACCTCAGTCCATGGAGAGAACATTGCTCCGAAAGATCGGAAACACAAGGTCGACCTATAGTGTCTGCGATTGGATCATTATTCGAACCTTTGTCAAAATTTTTGGATATATACCTGAGACCTTTCGTCACCCAAGCACCCTCATATGTAAGGGATTCTACCCATATAATACAAATGTTACATGATTTTCAGGGTCCTCACGATCAAGTTATTTTGGCTACCTTTGATATTAGGTCATTATACACCAACATTCCTCAATCTGCTGCATTAGATGTATTAGCGAACATCCTCATACAAAGGCCGAAACCGGTTAGAACTCCCACCTTTTTTCTTACCCAGTTGGCAGCATTGGCTATGACCGAGAATTATTTTTGTTTTAGAGGCATTTTTTATAAGCAGGTGAAAGGTGTTGCGATGGGGTCTCCCATGGCTCCTGATGTGGCAAATTTATACGTTACTAATTTTGAAACTAAAATTTGACATTTCATCCTTATAGATCTAACATCCTCCTTTGGAAGCGTTATATAGATGACGTTCTCCTTATATGGAATGGGTCATTTTCATTATTACAATCTTTTCACACATGGTTGAACACACTTGATTCAAACCTACAATTTGAAGGAAATTACAGCATGGACGAGATTCCCTATTTGGATATTTTAATTAAGAAATCCGACACAGGCTTCTCTACCACGCTATACCGGAAACCGACTGACCGTAATACACTTCTTAAATATGATAGTTTCCATAATCCATCTCTAAAGAGGAATCTTTCCATCAGCCAGTTCTTAAGGATCAAGAGATTATGTACAGATGATGCTGATTTTGAAGCGCAGGCTGAAGATATGAAGAATAGGTTTTTACAACGAGGTTATCCTATATCATGTATAAGAAAGGCTTATCATAGGGCGCGTACCACAGACCGCTCTATTCTTTTAAGAAAAAAGACACGCGACATTACGGATAAAGTCGTTTGTGCTTTAACTTTTTCTACACATTCGAAAGCCATTGTAGACATCCTCAAACAAGAGTGGCATCTTCTCACTACCATTCCATCCTTTGCCACCAAGCGCCTTATGATTGCTTACAAACGTAGTTCCAACTTGAAGAATTCTCTTGTACCCTCTGCACTTTCGGTAGTGAGACCTCCCCCTACAGTTAAGGGTCATTATAGTTGTGGCAATTGTTCAGTGTGTACACATGTTATTATGGTCAAAAAGGATTTCACTCACGTTCCTTCAGGTACTAGACTTTTCCTTAATCATTTTTCGAATTGTAAAACCACTCATGTTGTCTATTTGATTCAGTGTCCCTGTAATAAATTATATAATCGGCAAAACTTTAAGACAAATTCGCACCCGTATAATTGAACACCGGAGTAATATACAAAGGAAGCAGTCAGATAAACCTTTAGTGGCCCACTGGTTAGAAAATAACCACAGTATCAGTGATATCAAGTTTGTAGTTATAAAAACAGTTGTTCCCCATTGGAGAGGTGGAAATATAGATAATACTCTTCTTAAGTTTGAACAACGTTTTATTTATGAGTTTAAGTCCTTAGAACCCTATGGTTTAAATCAAGAAACAGATCTAACAGTCTTTTTATAGTCCTCATTCAACAATGCAGACAATTTCATGTATGCATAATATCCCAATTAGGTTGATTTCTATATTATTTATATTACGACATTTTTGGAGTCTATATTTTAATAGTTGTTTATACATTCATTCGGTTGTAGGGAATCCGTGTGTAATATATTATAACATGATTCACAGCAATTCTTTTTTGTTTATAGGTTGATTTCCTGTATATAGTATATAAACTTTTTTATACTTCTTTTTTGTTACACTTTTTGATGTTCAAATATTTTTATGCTAAAAGTTTCATTTTGCTATAATATTTTTGTTATAAAATATTTTTTTATATATTTTTTTATGTCAAACAATTTTTCTATGTCAAATTATTTATTTTTATCATTTTATCATTTTATCATTATATTTTTTTATTTATTATTTATTTATTATTTTTATATTCATTTTTATTTTTTATATTATTTATTATTCATTATTAATCTTTATTTATAATTTTTATATTTATTATTTATTATTGACTATTTATTTTTAATATAATATATTATAATTTTTATATATTACACATTATATATTTTTATATACCATACATTATATATTTATTATATATTTTATTTTATTATATTAATGGTTTTGAGTGTAGAATTTGTCAACCTGTAGCGGTTCATTACTTTAGATAAGGATATCTCCATTTTTGTTTTGTGAGATAGTCCTTAGTGGGATATTATTGATGCAAATATATTTTTTCAGGTGGCATTTCAATGTTTTTAATATTTTAATATTACAGCAAACTCCTAGACATATTTTTACACATAATCATTTTAATGGTTTCCTAGTAATTGATCTATTTTAATTGCAAGCAAGACTTGAGAGACACACACGTATTTGGTAGCATTATTTGTTAGCTGTTTCTTTCTCCCCTTTTTTCGGTTATTCATTGCAAAGTTCTTTTACACTGACAGCCGTATTTATAACTCCGCCCCCAGGCTCAGGTTACCTCGCTTTTGGCGCCAAAATTGGCGTTCTTAAGTCTGTTCGTCAGGGAGCTTTCTTTTCAATTTCCTTTGATGTGCGGTGTGCAGGACGAGCTCCTGTTATTTTCACTTACAGATTGTGTTCAGAACGAGACTCTGATTGATCCACTGGGTTTGTGAGTACACCACGATGTTCTCTGTACACATTATACATTCTGGGATGTTTTTAGTTTTATAACATGTTCTCACAATTTATTCTTCTAATAGCCATAGAACAAACGGGGTCGTTCAGTTCTGCCGATTCAAATAGAAAGAGATATATACAAACAAACAGTGCCCTTGTATGAGCACTTGAACGGTAGGAATACAATTTTATGTGGGGGTTATACATATTCTATACTTATCTGTCAGCAGGCACTTGTTTATTTTTGGTTTAAAAGAGAATCGTATTTTGCCCAGCTTATTCATTTACTCCGTGTTGCCTTTGATATAATCGTATTTTTTAATCTTCTCTTCTTTTCACTGATTTTACTTCAGTTATATTAAAGCTTTGCTGATTACTCCATGTTTATTTTTTATTTTTTACCTGATTATTACCTTATAATAGCCATAGAATCAACGGGTTTGTTCAGTTTTGCCCATTCAACTAGAAAGATACATAACAAGCAGTGCCCTAGTAGAGCTCCTGAACGGCAGGCATACAGTTTTATGCTTAGGTTATAATCCGTTTTTACTTATATTTTTGTCAGTGTTATGCCCATAATTTTTGTAAATTTGGGGTCTTTATAGATCTTCTTTTTATTTGATTTTTAGAGATCCTGTATATGGCCATTTAAGTTGCAGTTTTTATCGTAATTACAATGCTTATGATTTATTTACACAATAGTATACCATGTTGTTTTAGTTTATTTAATTATGTTTATTTATTTCTTCATCCTTTTAGTTTATTATTAGGAGTATTTTTTATATATATATTAAGCAATACATTTAATTCTTTCTTCTCCTCCTGTTTTACACTATGTATATGGTTTTACATGTTATAATTATTGGTTATTTAATTATATCAGATATATAGGAAGTATTTTTTCCTCATCAATATTAAGTTACATCTGTTTAACTATGTTCACGACTAATATATATTGGTTGTCTGTGTTCTGTTTTCAGCCCTACATTCATCTGTGTTGCATAGTCTAGTTATGATTTTATATTCTTTATATATAATATAATATGTAGGTGGTTAAGTTGAAGTGTTTTATGTATGATACATGTTGTTATACACTTAACTTCATGCCGCTTGGTTTTAATTGTTTTTCCGTATTAATGTGATTTTGATTTTGTTTTTATTGTTTGTTTAAGTGACAATTCCCCTGAGGAAGGCGTTGCCGAAACGCGTTGGGGTCCTTATCAAATAAAGACTCATTAGTTCATCCGACGTCTCCTGCCTCTTGTGTCTGCATGTACGTTTGGTAGGCCATGATTCGGGCTATCAGCATGGTACCCTGGAAGCACCTTCTCCCGAAGGACTCCAAGATTCGTGCTTCTCACATGGACGGCACAGAGGAGTGCATCACTCTTTGCCCGCTTCAAGGCAGATTTGACTACAAGCAGTACAAGGAATCGAGCCAGTGGCTAACAGCCAGGAGCATGAGCAGCGCCTCCTGCAGCTCCTATGGTCACCCCCTCACAAGGGACTGAGGGGTATTGGAGGAGTTCCTCTGTTCTCAGTTCCTTTTCAGATTCCAGAGAAAAGGGGACGGCCTTGGCCAGGTCCTGAACAAAATCCTGGGAGGACGTCTTCCGGGTGCGATTTTGCCGATCCAGAGGGGGTGACAGGTCGGATGGAAGATCCTGGGCCAGAAGGTCCACACCATCAATTTCACCTCAGTTTCCCATTCCAATTCGGAATCCGAGAGGAAGTCAAAGTGCAGCTCAGGTGAGGATGGACGTTGATGGTCCCCCTTGCACCAGGCATATCGATGGCAATTCCTGGGGGTCTCAGGCTCCGATACATTGGAGAAGGAGACAACTCCGGCTACCGGCGTCGATACCAGTCTCCCAACTGATACCTAGCCACAGTGGGCAGGCAAGGGTTTCCAGGATCAGCTGGAAGGAGTGCGGTGATGTGCTCCGTGCCACAAGTCTGCATTCCATAGGGCTTCCATCGCTGCCAGATGAGCTTCTAAGGCTCACAGGCGTTCCTCCAGAACCACCACCTATGAGGGCGTTGATGCCACGGCTGTGGACATCGCTGGTGAACCCTTGGATGGGGATTCCACAATGAAGGAGCATCAGGAGACATCTAGCAGCCCTCCTGGACACTGGGCTCTGCCATTTGGGCTGGGTCCTCCTGCCGAGGAAGCTTGGTCAGCTGTTCTCAGCCCTCGCTGCATGTCTCGCACCTTGAGGGGCTATGATGGCACTGCTCACAGATTTTCTTCTTGTGCTCCCTTTTTGACATGGATGGGGTCTCTGTAGAGGGACGCCCCTCTCCTCTCGAACCCTTCTGCTCTTTTCCCTTGGTCACCTCAGGTGTGGAAGAGGGGGTCAGGACCGAGGATACTGAATCAGATGAGCTAAAGAGACACTTTTTGCTTTTCCTGATCCTTCAGCCCTCAATGCATCATCTGCAAACAGAGTTCACAGGACACCAAAGCATTGCAAGCACCAATTATGGTGGTCAGTGGCAGAAATGGTCTTACCACAGGTGTGTTCGAAGGACCAGTTTGTCATGATGAAAAGTGGTATAAGGCACATAGGTTACTAAAGCTTGGCGTTCACCGACTCTGCGAGCTGAGGTAACTGCTATGAGGAAGAGAAGCTTCAATATGATGAACTTTAATAGAGCTGACCCCATTGTTTTGAAAGGATTGGGAATGAGTTGTGTAAAGACAACATTTAGATCCCACAGGGTGGGAGGTAGATGGAAAGGTGAGAAGACCCTGCATGAATCTGGCCACTAAGGGGTGCGCCAAGGTAGGGCAGCTCCCTAGAGTATGGTGGGAGGCTGCAACAGCGAATAAATGTACTCTCACCGAACTGGTCTTGAGACCAGAAGTAGACAAATGTAGCAGGTACTGAAATAAGTCTGGAATGGAACATGTGAAAGGATCCAGTGTGAACACCAGATGAAGAACCTGCGCCATTTAAATGCGTAAGAGCATCTGGTTGAATCCTTTCTTGATGATAAAAGGACATGCAACACGTCCTCTTGGAGATTTAAGTCTGAGAGGAGAAAACTCTCAGCTTCCAGGCCACCAAGCGGAGTGGCTTGAGGTCAAGGCGCAAAAGGGTCCCTTGCTCTTAGGAGAGAAGCATCGGTGAGTAACCGAGCCGGAGGGGAGTTGCTTGAGCAAGATGAAGAAGCAGAGGATGTCTAGGCCAGTGCGGGGCAATGAGAATCATTTGTCCCTGTTCAGCCTGAAGCGTGTCTTTACTATGAGCAGAAGTGGAGGGAAAGCATAAAGGAACTCTCGACCCCACTGGATGAGGAAGGTATCTGATGATTCCCTGTGGGGAGAGGGAATCCTCGAGCAGAACAGAGGTAGTAGTGAAGGAAGACACAAAGAGGACTATTAGTGGAATCCCCCAGAGTTGGAACTTGAGGATCCAGCATCCAGTCGTGTGGATGTAGAAGCCAGCTTAGCTTGTCGGCCAATTGATTCTGTTCTCCTGGAAGGTAGACTACATGAAGGTGAATACCTTAGGAAACTTGCCCAGTTCCACAGGCAAATGGCCTCTTTGCACAGGGCTTGAGAGCTTGTCCCTCCTTGTTTGTTTATATGAAACACAGCTACCTGAATGTTGGTTTGCACAAGAAGAGAATGCTCCTTGAGTTGGGGAGAGAAGACTCTGATGGCACTGAAGACTGCTCTGAGCTCCAGAAGATTGATCTGCTGCTGTTTCTCCTGAGGGGACCAAAGGCCCTGCGTGTTGTGAGACCATTGAGATGGGTTCCCCAGCCTAGTTTTGATGAATCAGTGGTTAGGATAGGCTGCGGTGAAGACTTCTGAAAAAGTGACCCTTCGACTAGATTCTGTGGTGTGACCCATCACTAAAGGTCTGCCTTCATCTTTAGAGTGATGCTGACCATATCTGAGAGATGACATGTGGACTGCTTCCACTGGTGTGAGAGAGTCCACTGTGAGGTCCTCATGTGGAGACGAGCATAGGGTACAACATGGACTGTGGAAATCATGTGGCCTAAAAGGCATAGAAATGTTCTGGAGGAACTGATGGTTGTTGCGGCACCTGTGTGGCTAAGATAATTAGACGGAGACGTCTGTCGTCTGGGAGGAAGGCTCTGCTCTTTATTGTGTCTAAACGAGCTCCTATGAACTCAAGGTCCTGGTTGTGCAGAGATGAGATTTTGGATAGTTTATCACAAAACCCAACTCCTGAAGGACATAAATGGTTTGATTTAGGGCGGATGTAACTGCTAAAACGGAGTCTGCTCTTAGCAGCCAGTCTTCTAAGTAGGGGAACAGAAAGATCTCCAAGGTTTGTAGGTAGCCGCTGAGGTGAGTCCGAAAGGAAGGACTTCGTACTGACAGTGGTTGCCTTGAAAAACAAACCTGAGGAACCTTCTGTAGTCTGGGTGAATAAGGATGTGTGTGTAGGCACCCTTTAGATCCAGAGAGCGTAGCAAATCGTTTTGTTGGAGGTATGACAGGAGGGTGCCTAGAGAAATCATCTTAAATTTCTCTTTGATGAGAAATTTGTTGAGATTTTGGAGATCTAGTATACGCCTGTCACCTCCTGTCTTTTTTGGAATTAGGAAATATCTGGAGTAGAATGCCCGGATCTGTTGGGAGGAGGGTACCTCCTCGATGGCTCCTTGTTCTAGCAGAGAGAGGATCTCCTGATGGAGCAAGGAAGAGTGAAGGGAATCCAGGGTGAGTTGTCCCACAAAGTGAGTGGGAGGATAAGTCTGGAACTTTAATTGTAGGCTCTGACTGACTAAATGTATAGATGAAGGCGGCCACTACTGCCAATCATTTGGTGAAGACCCTGGTGGCGGAGGCCAGGCCGAAGAGTAAAACCCAGTACTGTTGGTGGCCGCCCCCCCCCCCCCATCATGAAGCGAAGGTACTGCCTGTGGTTAGGGTGGATGAGGATGCGAGTATAGGCAAACTTCAAATCCAAGGAGCATAGCTTCTACTAGGAAAGCTTATGCCCTCAAATGGCCAGTCTCTCTGCTGGAGGTAAGGCAGCAATGTTCCAAGGGAGAGCATCATGAACTTCTCCCTCACCCGGAACTTGTTCAGGTTGCACAGGTCCAGGATGGGCCTTAGGCCCTCTGTTCTTTTTGGTACGAGGAAATACCTGGAGTAGAACCCCTTGCCCCTGAGATGATGGGGTACTGGTTCTACTGCCCTGTTCTCGAGAAGACCTGTGAGTTCCTTCAGTAGGAGGTCCCAGTGAAGGGGAGACCTGGGGCGCTCTCCCGGGAAGGAGGTGTATGAGCCAGATGGAGGAGGTAGCCCTCCTTAACCACCTGGAGTGCCCAGGAATCGGTGGTGATGATTGGGCATAGTGGATCAGACATCCTCCAGTGGGCTGCTGACCTCCTTGAAGTAGGGAGGCTATGCCCAAGGAGACAAAAGCTCCTCCCTGGCTGGGCCGGAGCAGACGCCTGGGACTTGGGAGCTTTCTGCTTATGGGGGCCCTGCCCATGTCTCTTGGCCTGCTGTGGCGGCCTGAAAATGTGGGTAGTTTTTGTAAGCAGCCCCTTTCCTTGGGTAAAAGGGTTTTTACCCAGGCCCTTCTGTCGGGGAGGGGCAGTGGTCTTTTTAGAGAGCCTGGTCCTCGTCATGAACTCGGTCTCCAACTTGGCAGCCTTTTCGGTCATGAGTTTGCCAAAGAGGTTCTCTCCTTGGCATGGGACATCGATCAATTTGTCCTGAACCCATTGCCCGAGATTGGAAGACTGTAGCCATGCCTGGCGTCGGACCCCGATACCCACCACTGCTACTCGAGTCGCTGACTCGAAGCAGTCATAGGCTGCCCAAGACATGAATCTGGAGCACTCATGGACAGCTTTGGCCAGGTTCTTGAACAGCTGCAGGGGTTCATTTTATTTATTTATTTATTTACATTCTCTTATATACCGCGCTATTCTGCATCAGTAAGGTTTACATTGAACAAACTGAAATTACATTGAACAGGGCATTATAACTTGGAGATAACTATTTTACAGGGAAGATGGGCTATGGAGGATTAAGTGGCTTGCCCAAGACCACAAGGAGCACCTGTGGGACTAGAAACCCCAGTCCTTCCGGCCCAAGGTTGCTGTCCTCTAGTGGGATTTGAACCCCTGACCTTCCGGCCTGAAGTACCTTGCCCCAACCACTAGGCCACTCCTCCACTTCATCAGAGAGACCAGCCAAGAACCTGGCGAGCTCCTTCGCCAGGTCTCTCAGGTACATGCCTATGTACAGCTGGTAGGCCTAGATCTGGCCGATGAGCATCGAGCCCTGTTAGCACTTTCTGCCGAGGGCATCCAAGGTGCGGGCCTTCCTCGACTCCACCACCATGGAGTTATGCGACAGCTGCGCCTTCTGGAAATCAGGGCTCCGGTGGATCCAATACATCAAGTTAAGCTGCTTGCTCGCCACTGGCACCGATGCTGCTGTCTCCCACATACGGCGCATTAGCCGTTCTAGGATGGGTGGAATGGGTACCATGAGCGATTCCCTCGGAGGGGTCTCGTATTGGAGGATTTCTAGCTCCTCCATCTGAGGGTCCATTTCCGACTCCGTTGGGAATGCTAGGGCCTTTGACATTTCTCTCACAAAGTCGAGGAATGCCATGTCCTTGGATGGGGACCGATTCTGGGGTTTAGAAGGAGAGGAATCTGAGGGGGATGTCACAGTGGTGACAGGTGTCTGTCAACGCCTCGTCCTTGGTCTCCCACTCCGAGTAATCTGTCGAAGACTCGAGGGAAGGGTGGCCAGCAGGCTCCGGGCCTGAGCCCTGCTCACGTCCCTAGGAGGCCCCGCAGCTGGTGCCATGTGCGCTAGCCGAGGAAGACCTCTGTCCCATAGAATAAGTGCCGGATTGAGACCTCAGCCGAGGATTGACTCTAGGCAGAATGGTCTCAAGGATCGGCTCGGCCTCCGGAGACGTCCTCGACATGAATGGTCCAGTAGTCTGGGCGGAGGAACTGGTGGTACTGGAAAACAGCGCCCACTGCTGGTCCATGAAGGTAGATAGACTGCGTGCCAGGGCCACCATTCTGGTTTCGAGTCTAGAAGGCTTTGCAGCCATTGGCGCGGGCACCGAGGAACTCAGGCCCGAGGCCAGTTCCCCCAAGGGGGAGTCCTCAACGAGGATAGGTTCTGGTGTCCGAGGATGATCTATGGTCGATTCCTTCTGGCGGACCTTGGTAGGCCGCTCCCGCTGCGATCCTTTGGACAAGCGTCTAGAACTGCAGATCCTTGCTTGGGGCTTGCCCAAACTGTCCGAAACGTCCAGAGACACCGCCTTCAAGGTTTTCTTCTTCTTATGTTCCCTCAAGAAAGATCCCCTTTCTGAGGAGCCATGGCGTCGATTGTGGTCCACAAGGGATTCCATGGTTTCAGAGGAGGCCTTGGCCTTCGGAGGTACCGGGGAGTCCAGGAAAAACGTATCATGCTGCTGCCGGTGGCTCTTAAGGGCCTTGGTGGACATCTTTTTACAAAGACCGCAGGCCGTGGGGTTGTGGTCCAGTCCTAGGCAGAGCAGGCAGCAGTCATGTGTGCAGTAAGGGACATGATTTTGGCACAACGATCACACTTCTTGAAACCACTGGTAGCCATGGGGGAAAAAATTACCCCAACAAGGTCAAAGACCTGCAGTGCTGCCAGCTGGAAAAAAGTGGCGTGAAGGCGCCAAAAAGAAAAAAGGGTAGGGACCTGAGACTTGAAGCTGGAGACAGCAAGCTCACGTGGCGGGAAGAGTACCGGTGCAAAACCGGAGGGAGTATGAAACTCAGGTCGAGAAAAATCAACTTTTTCCGTGGGAAACCAGACAAATGTTTGAAGGACTCCGCGTAAAAAAGGAGACTGAACAAGATGGCACCCTTGGGTGGGAAGAGGACAGCGCATGTGTGGTGGCTTCTCCCAAAGGCTTTCTTTGAAAGCTGGGGAGATGCTTCTGCGAGGGCTCCGTTGGTGCCAACATCACTCATATGTGAGGACTGACTTCCTGCTTGTTCCCAGAGAATTAGTTGAAAAATAAAATTAAAAGAAAATTAAGTAAAAATAAGAAAAGCAAGGGGAACTGGAATCGATTGGGAGTCGAGTCTGTCGACGGGAAGGCAACTGGAGTACTTTGACGTCTCTAGATGCGGCTGACAGGGACAGGGTCCTGATGGCTCCATGGAAAAAAGACCGAGGAGACCAGGAGGGAAGGCAGCCACGCATGCGTGGAGGAATGCTCCCAGAAGCATTCCTATTGGATGCTGGGGAGTGTTTCTGCACCGGGCTCCGTCGGTGCATTCACCTATATGTGAAGACTGACTTCCTGCTTGTTCCTGGAGATAAACAGTTGTTTAAATTCTCTCAGGAAATCAGTTCTTTTCAGATAATAAGCAACAGCCTGTTTTATAGATTTCTATGAGGCTTCAGGCAGTAAGTAGTTCTAATGTAATCTAATACATGTTTATATACCGCTTATATACAGTGGTTCAGTGTGATTAACAAAAGCCAAAAAGCATAAAAAATTTCAGAACTGAAGTTTCTTAGTTATTGAACAGCCAAGATTTTAGACTTTTATGGAAGAGTAAGAAAGACAGAGTAGATTTAATCTATTTTGGAAACTGGCCATACAGTATATGGAAATGTCAATTTAAATATGGATTTTAATCTAACACTTTTACATGAAGGAAAAACAAAACACTAGCAGCCTGTAAACATTTAGAATTAGTTGTTAAATTTGGGATCAAAAGTGAGGCAAAATATTCAGGCACATAGTCATTAAAAAATCTTAAAGAAACATGTAAAATTTAAATTTATCCCAATTCAAGACTCTAAGCCAATGTACTATGCTCTCGTTTGTGTGGAAAGGCATCTCCACTTTTTAACAAAAACTCGGGATGAGTTCCAAGAACTATTTTGTTATAATGAAACTCGGTGTAAAACTTGTATGTAACTACAGCCTGAATCTCACTAATTCTTCTAGCTGAAGTAATCACCACTACAGAGAGGACTTTCCAGGTGAGATACTTAAGCAAGGTAAACGCCACTGGCGCAAACGACAGTTTCTTAAGGGATGTATGGACCACCTGAAGGCCTCATGGTAAGGGAAGCTTCTGCAATTGGAGTTTGACAAAAAGCAGCCCCTTCATCAATCAAGAAATGAATGGGTATCGAGAAACTGGTTGCCCATTGATTCAAGTATGATAGGCCAAAAGAACAGAGATGTACTCTGATAGACAAAATCTGAAGTCCCAGCAATAGAAATGGCACAGATAGTTTAGAATAACTTGAAGAGAACAGTGAATGAGGTTATGACCATTTTTGGAGCTCCAAATGAAAAACCTCTTCCATTTGAAGGCATAGCTATGTCTGGCATATGGTTTCCTTGCAGCAATTAAAGTGACCTGAATATGCTTTGGAAGCCCTAGTGCTATGACTAAATGCTTCTCAGTTTCCATACTATGAGAGCTATGGCTTTGAGAATGGGATAAAAGCAGCTCTTGCCTTGTGTAATTAACACTGGAAAGACTGTCAGTCTGCTGAGTAGATAGATCACTAACTGGCCAATGCAGAAAGCTGGCACTGAAGTCACGTGCTATCAACTCTAGGCCTCTATACAGCGCACTGATCACACGCAACTTCAGCAAGGCATGCAGAGAGGGGCACAGATGCAAATTAGCCAAGCATGAAACTGTGGAGCAAATGGGAATGTTAAATTGGGAGAGCAAGCCAAATACATGCACACAGAGTCGGAACAAGTTTGGCATGCTCTCCCAGAGAAATAAGGTCACCGTGTACCTAATCTGCATATGTGCCCACACAGTATTCTGATGACATCAGGGGCTTTCCTCGATGCCTGGATCATCCGAGGTGAAGTGTCAAACCTCCCCTCAGATGATCCAGACATTGGGGAAGGCCCCGATGCCATCAAAATACTGTCAGGGGGCCAGTGCCCCTGACAGAAAGCAAATCCCTGGTAGCCCAGAGGCACCAATCCCCCCACCCGCCCAACTAAAACTAACCCTGGCGGCTCAGTAGCCTTGAACCCCCCCACCCGGTACCTTCACAAAAGAGCAGAAGCATTGCCCATATGCTCACGCTTCCCATCTTGAAAAATATGGCAGTCTGACCCCACCCAGTGCATCCCAGAATGTACCGTGAGGGGCCAGGTGCCACCATTTTTCAAGATGGTGGCACAGCAGCTGGAGCACGGCAGCAACACTCCCGCTCCTTTGTAAATTTAATAGGAGGAAGAGGGGATTTAATAGGAGGAAGAGGGGTTTGGGACCTCTGGACCACCAGGGTTATTTTTAGTTGGGTGGGGAGGTTCTGGGGCTGCTGGGCCACCAGGGTTATTTTAAGTTGGCTAGGTGGGGAGGGGGGGAGTGGGTCACCAGAGATTTGCTTTCTATTGGGGGCACCATCTCCCTGACGGTATTTTGATGGCACTGGGGGCTTTCCCTGATGCCTGGATCATCTAAGGTGAAGTGTCAAACTTCCCTCAGATGATTCAGGCATCACGGAAAGCCCCCGATGCCATCAAAATACTGTCAGGGCATGCGCAAGTCATTTAAGCCATCTCAGACCAGGCTTAGAAATATTGGCACTTCAGCTGGTTACATAATTATCTATGCATTTCTCTGCATCAGGCACAGACAATATTAGAATGTAATTTTATTGTGTGCAGCTCATTTGACTATAGTTAAAATACTCTTGGCATTACTCTGTGCACTTACTTTTCATTTGCTGTTTACATGCACTTCAGTCTCTTTTCTGCATTTGGCATATCGGAACTTGTTCTTATAAGTTGCATTATCTTCGGAGTTGCATTATCTTCGTACAAAGGGTGTGTTGGTCTTTCTGCATTAGCCCTTAAGTGCTTTAGCAGAGGAAACCAGATCTGACAAGGCCAATAGAGCATTATGAGAATCATGATGCCTGGCCTCTAATGAAATTTGTCCAACAGCGAAGCAAGGACACCACGTACAATGGAAGTACACAAACCAGTCCGGAGCATGGTGTAGATACAAGCAACAATTCTTTATTAAAACAATTGAAAAAACAGAAAAAGAAAAAAAGGAAAGAGTACCGGAACGATGCTGGACCGCTCCGGATGACAGGAAGGCAAACAGCAAGTAATGAGAAGGTACCAAAAAAGTTTGAAGTACACTCTTCATGGCGGGACTAGGACAAGGTCCTGATGGATCCACTGAAAAAAGACGACTGAGGAGAATTACTGGGAAGGCGGAAAGGCAGACAAGCATGCGTGGAGCGATGCTCCCAAAAGCATTCCTATTGGATGTTGGAGAGTGTTGCCGCACAGGGCTCTGTCGATGCTGATGTCGCCCATATTTGAAGACTGCATTCCTGCTTGTTCCTGGAGATCCCCTTTTCCATACTGTCCTGCAAAAGACCAACAGAGACGGCACCTTGGCAGACTTAGGAACAAGCTGTAGTGTGCTGCACCCACACTCAAAGAAGTACCAGATTTGCACGTATGCCAGGCTGGAAGAACCCCTCCTGGCTTTCAGCAGAGTGGAAACTACTGCAGAAGAATAGCATTTACACGTCAGCAGACACCCTTTAAAAACCAAGCCATAAGCGAAAAGGGAGCCAGATCATCCAGAAAAATGGCCCCTGAAGCAAATGGCCCCAAAATGAGGCAGATGAAGAGGAGGAACCTGCAGGAACCGCATCAGGTCTCCTTGTACAATACAGCATCACCAGAAAAACCAGAAAAATCAAGCCCAGATGGCATTCTATGCGCCGAAGCACATTCCCCAATGGCAGTCATGGAGGAAACACATACATACGCACTTCCGGGGCCAAGACTGAACCAAGGCAACAATGCCCTTAGACCCAGTTTCCGTGTGGTGAGTGAAGCAATGGCACTTTGTCAATGGAGCGGGACGCCATCAATTCCGTCACGGGGTGACCTCAACGGCAAAGAAGCATCTGAAATGCCTCCTGATTCAACTCCCACTCTCCGGGATCTAGAGTGACAACAGAAAAGGTGAAATTAGACTTACATGCTAATTGTTGCTCCTTGAGGAACTCCAGTCCAGTCCTGAACCTCTGGGGTTGAGCAACTCCTCCAGCAGCTTGGAAACTGAGCACGTCATCTTTTTGATGACCCTGGTATAAATAGCCAAGGGACCGTCCATCCGTCAAAGCAGACTCACAGGAGCAACAAATAAGTAGTTAACGTGCATCACAAACCCAAATACTCTACTAACATTAAGTTATGCTATCCCTTAGCGGAGAAGGAACAAACACCCCCTCCTCTGCCCTGTGGAAACTTACCAGACACTCTTCCGCTCAGGTCCGCCCTGACCCTCCGTGATTCCCCACTCCAATTCAAACTCCCCCGTGGACTGCCAACTCCTGAGGCCCAACGTTATTCTTATTCAAACCCGCTTCAGGCCCCAGCTCAAAACTGCCACGAGGGAGGGATCCAGGACTCGACTGGAGTGGAGTTCCTCAAGGAACAACAATTAGCAGGTAAGTCTAATTTCACCTTCCTTATTGTCCCTCCAGTCCAGTCCCAAACCTCTGGGGATGTAACAGAGCAGTAAATGTCAACGGGAAGGACCTGCCAGACCAGCCTGAAGCACTGCCGATCCAGAAGAGGCATCCCATGCCATCTTGACATCCAGGCGGTAATGCTTGACAAAAGAATATAAAGACGACCAAGTAGCCGCCTTACAAATCTCAACAGGCGGCACCAAGCTATACTCTGCCCACGAAGCCGCCTGAGCCCTGGTCAAATGAGCCTGCAGCCCTGCCGGAACGGGCTTAGCTTTCAAAATGTATGCTGATGCTATAGTTTCTCTGATCTACCTGGAAATGGAAGCCTTCGCCGCCGTTTCTCCCTTCTGCGGCCCCCCGAACAACACGAACACCTGATCCGACTTGTGAAAATGAGCTGTCCTGTTTAGATACCTCCTCAGGGTCCGTCGAACATCCAGGAGATGCAACCGCCCTCTGGCTGCATCCTTTTCGCTGCCGTCGAAGACCGGTAAAGAAATAGCCTGATTCAAATGGAACACCAATACCACCTTGGGTAAAAAGGAGGGGACCGGCTTCAATACTATCTTCTGTTCCGAGAATAACAGAAACGGTTCCTGGCAAGACAAGGCCTGCAATTCCAATATCCGACGAGCGGAACATATGGCCATGAGGAAAACAGTCTTGAGAGTAAGATCCTTGAGTGGAGCGTTGCCCAATGGCTCAAAGGGTTCCCGCAGCAACACCTCCAGAACCAAATTGAGGTACTATGTCAGTACTGTCGCCCTACTAGGTGGCCGCAAAAGAGACACCGCTCTTAAGAACCTTCTTACATCCGGATGCGCTGCCAGCGCCACCCCTTGGACCTTTCCTCAACAGGAAATCACCGCCAACTGAACTCTCAAGGAGCTAGCCATCAGGCCCTTCTCGAAACTGTTCTGCAGAAAAGCCAGAACCTGTGGCACCGACGCTCTAGATGGCTGAACCTGTTCTGTCCATACTCCATGCCTCGAAGATGCACCAGACGCGACATACCCCAGCAAGGTAGACCTGCGCCTGGCCCTCAACAAGGTGGAAATCACCCCCGCTGAGTATCCCTTCTTCATCAGCCGCGCCCTCTCAAGAGCCAGGCCCATAAGCGAGAATCGATCCACCTGCAGCATGCGTAGTGGACCCTGCAATAACAGGCCCTCCCGTATCGGCAGCCACCATGGCAAATCCTCTTGAAGCCAAATAAGGTCCGCGTACCACGGCCTCCTTGGCCAATCCGGCGCGATCAGAATCACCAGACCTTGGTGGGCCTCTATCCTCTGTATGACCTGCCCTATTAGGGCCCACGGCAGGAAAACGTACAGGAGCCCTTCCTTGGGCCACCGCTGAATTAGGGCGTCGAGGCCCTCCGACATTCTCTCCCGTCGCCTGCTGAAGAAACGGCCGGCCTTTGCTGACTTGAAGGTTGCCATCAGGTCCATAACAGGAAGGCCCCAGCGGCGTACAACCAGGGAGAACACCTCTGAACTGAGTACCCATTCTCTGGGATCCACACGGACCCGACTTAGAAAGTCCGCCATCACACTGTTGACACCTGCCACATGCGCCGCCGACAGAGCTAGAAGGTTTTCCTTGGCCCAACCTAACAGCCGATCGGCCTCCTCCTCCAAAGGCACACTGCTCGTGCCTCCCTGGCGAATGATGTAGGCCACTGTGGTTGTGTTGACTAAGACCACCCGAACCGCTTTCCCCTGCAGTCAAGGCCAAAAGGTTTGAAGTGCCAAGGCTACTGCTTGCATCTCCAACCTGTTCATCAACCAACTCTTCTCCAGCTCATTCCACTACCCCTGGGCAAAGTACCCTTCGCAATGGGCTTCCCAAGCGAACAGATTGGCGCCCATCATCAATGCAATCCACAACGGCGACTCCAGAGGCATCCTCTTCTCCAGGCACCATGGGCGCAGCCATCAGCAGAGGGCCCGCCTGGTCTCCGGCGGGCAGGGGAGCCTTTGTGAAAGAGAGTGCATCTGGTGTGACCACCTCCGGAGCAGGGCCCTCCGCAACGGCCTCATGTCCACCCTCGCCCACGGCACTAGCTCGAGCGTGGCCGCCATGGTCCCCAGGAGCTGCAGATAATGCCAGGCTGTGGGGGTCATCCTAGCCAGAAACCAGCGTACCAGACTGCTAAGCCCCTGAGCCTGCAGCACCGGAAGAAAGACCTTTCCCTCGCTCATTTCGAACTGTGCCCCCAGGTAGTCGAGGTCCTGCAAAGGGGTCAGCCAGCTTTTGGCCATACTGACAACCCAGCCAAGACTCGCTTTCCCCATCCGACTTTGCTCGAATCAGCCAGTCGTCGAGGTAGGGATGAACCAGCATCCCCTCATTGCGCAACGCCGCCACCACCACATCTTTGGTGAAGGTGTGCGGAGCCGTTGCCAGTCCAAAAGGTAACGCCCGCAACTAAAAATGCCCCATAGGTACCGCAAACCTGAGGAACTGCTGATGGTCCTGTTGAATCAAAATGTGCAGGTAAGCCTCCGACAGGTCAAGGGAAGTAAGGAATTCTCCCTTTCTGACCGCCACTATGACTGACTGCAGTATTGCCATGTGAAAATGCGACACCCGCAGACAACGGTGTACCCGCTTGAGATCTAGGATCGGGCGAAAGGACCCTTCTTTCTTTGGCATCACAAAATAAATGGAGTATCGACCGCAGCCGTACTGGTCTGGTGGCACCAGCACCACTGCCTTGAGCAGTAGCAGCCTCCCCAAGGTCTGCTGCACCGCTTCTAACTTGGTCAGAGCCTTGCAGGGAGACTGAATGAAGGAACTGACCAACGGGCATTGGAGTTCTAGGGCATACCCCTCCTGAATGACCTCTAACACGCACTGGTCTGACCTGATTAGGATCCAGGCAGGGTAAAATTCCTGCAGTCGACCCCCTATGGGCTCCACCGCCACCTGGGCCCCCTTGTTTCATTGTGATTTGTTGAGGCCTGAGGGCAAGGGGGCAGCAAACCCTCTGCCTGCACCCCAAAACCCCTGGTTCCTGGAGGGGAACTTCCCCCTCTGAAACTGATTGAAACAAGAAGAACGGAAACACCGAAATTCCCGTTGCTGACCCTTGGGCACCGCAGAAGTACGGTTCTGCTTTTGCTTATTGTCAGGCAGCCAACCCCCTTAGATTCCCCTAGGTCCTTTACCAATTTGTCCAGGTGCTCTCCAAAGAGCAGTTTACCTCTAAAGGGAAGCTTACTTAGCCAGGCCTTAGAGGAGCTGTACGCAGCCCAGTTACGTAGCCAGAGGTAGCGCCACCGAAGCCATATTCTTTGAGAGGCCCCAGATAAGGTTGTAGTGAATATCTGCCAAATACGTGGCCCTAGACTCTAGCCGGGCAGCTTCTCCAGCTTGCTCCCCAGCCTGTTCTCTCTGAATCCGCTGGGACCAACGAAGACAGGCTCTAAAGACCCACGCCCCACAAATGGAGGCTTGAAGGGACAGGGCATTAACATCAAATGCCTGCTACAACAAAGTGTCCAACTTCCTATCCTCGACATCTTTGAGAGACGCAACCTTCCACAGGGATCGTTGTCTTCTTAGTGACTGCAGAAACCGCAGTATCCACTTTTGGAGGCTGAAAAAGCTCATGTTCCTGATCAGGCGAGGGATAGAGCCGAGCCATAGCCCTGGACCCTTTTAGTCCCGCTTCCAGCATACCCCATTCTTCTTGAATCATTTCCCAAACTACTCTATGCACTGGAAAAACCCTTTGTGCCTTTCGCACGGCCTGCAACAAAAGGTCCTCCAATGTGGCATCTTCTGTTGGAAGACTGGAAGGCATGTTGAGAGCTTTAAGGGACTCAGCGATGAGTGCCGGCAATTCCTCCCGTTGGAACACCCGAATCACCTTCACCTGCTCTTCTGGTTCTGGGAGCTCACCTTCCTCTAAGTCCTCCTCAACATCCATCCCTGTGTCGCGGTCTTTACGTTCCATCCCCTCTGACAATGGAGACCGCTCCAGCCCCTCTTCCATGATCCTCAACTTCTTTGAGGAGCCTACATCTGACTCCACTCCCGTGGGAGTCCCCGGTCACTTTTCCCCCTGCTCCATCTCCACGGAACTCGCCCCCAGCCCCCGACGGCACAAGCAGAAGGCCTGATGGAGCAGCAGAACAAATTTGTGGGAAAACACCAGTATCCCTACCTGCCCTAGGGCCGGGGGGGGGGGGGGAGGAGGGATGGCAGTGGCCGAAGAACCGGCCGCAGGCTCCTGGGACGGCAAGGGAAAGGATATAGGATCCGGCAGGACCCCCACTGGCGAGGTCACTTTCTGAACCTCCAGCCCTTCCTCCAAGGCCTGCTCCATTAAGGCTGTCTCCTGCGCACACCCTCTGCAAATGCCAGACTCTGACACTGTCCCACTTTGAGTATCACACACCAAACACTGGGGCCTGGATGGCATACTGACAGCCGGGCTAGGAACCTTCAGAAAAACATACCTGACAGAGACTGCCCTGAAATGCTAAGTGGCAAATCCCTCAGCATCGGTTCCCCTCAATTTAAAACTTCCAAACCCTTTTCTGTTTTTTTTCCACTCCCCACTAAAATTGTCCAATCAATGGGTTGAGTCCCCCTACTAAGGATGCAAGACCCAAGGGGAGCAGGAAAACAGCGTTAGCAGATAAAGGCAGGAAGAATAGCACCTTATCTGCGCTGAACTTCTCTTCCTGCGCAGCTGCCATGCGGTTGGGCCTACGCTAACCACGCTCAATGCAACTGCAACTGCCGCCAAAAAATCAACCATCCCCCTGCACGTCCCCTGCAGTGCTACCAATGCCAAGGCCCGCAAAACAGCTTTACTGCCACTGCTGCTTCTGCACGTCTCTCCTTCTCTCTCTCTTCTCCCGTGCTCAGCCAAAATCATGGCTTCGGCACTGGGGGGGAAAGCACAGTTACTTACCTGTAACAGGTGATCTCTGGAAACAGCAGGAATTAGTCCTCACATATGGGTACGTCGGTACCGACGGAGCCTGCGCGGGAAAGCTCCCCAGCTTCCCAGAAGGAAGCTTTTGGGGCCTCCCACTGCACATGCGCACTGCCTTCCCGCCTTCCTGACCAGCTCTCCTCAGTTCGAGTTTATAGCTGAGACAATAGAGAGAGGAAAGGAAGATAGATAGAAGATACAACTCCTAGGGGAGGTGGGTGGGTTGTGAGGACTAATTCCTGCTGTTCCCAGAGATCACCTGTTACAGGTAAGTAACTGTGCTATCTCCAGGAACAAGCAGGAATAGGTCCTCACATATGGGGACTCCCTAGCTAAGATGCCTGGGAGATCCCGTTCCAAGGGTTCGCCATCTTCGTATGGATCTCAGGCATCCATCCTGGGAAGGTGGGCAGGAGTTGTTCAAGTATGGAACAGGTGTTTGAGGACAGCCTGACCAAACAAGGCATCCCGGCGGGAGTCCTTGTCCAAACAGTAATGGGCTGTGAAGGTATGAACCGAGGCCCATGTGGCGGCTCGACAGATCTGATCAATGGATACAGAGTGAAGATGAGCCATAGAAGTGGCCATGGCTCTCACATTGTGAGCTGTGACATGGCCTTCCAGAGAAATATTTTTACTCTGGTAAGCAAAGGAAATACACTGAGCAATCCAATTGGAAAGTGTACGTTTGGAGACTGGTAGTCCCAAATGAGAAGGATTAAAAGCCACAAAAAGTTGGGAAGACTTTCGATGTGGCTGAGTCCTGTTGAGGTAAAAGGCGAGAGCTCTTTTACAATCTAAAGTATGAAGGTTCCTCTCTGTACTGGATGCATGAGGAGCCGGAAAAAAGACAGGTAGATATACCTCCTGATTAAGATGAAAAGGCGAGACCACTTTGGGCATAAAGTGGGGGATTCATCCTAAGGACCACCTTATCATGATGAAATCTGGTATAAGGTGGATGAGCCACTAAGGCCTGTAGTTCACTGATGCGGCGAGCCGAAGTGACTGCAATAAGGAAAATGACCTTCCAGGAAAGAAATTTAAAGGAGGTAGAAACCAACGGTTCAAAAGGTGGTTTCATAAGCTGACCCAGAACTAGGTTCAAGTCCCATGCTACCGGAGGAGGTCGGATGGGAGGCTTAGTTAGAGTCAGGCCTCTCATGAACCTTGCAACAAGCGGATGAGAGGAGACAGGTTGTCCATTTATAGGTTTTAAGGATGCTGCAATAGCACTCAAATGGACTCTTACTGAATTCGTCTTAAGGCCTGCATTAGAAAGATGCAGGAGATAGTCTAGTAGAGAATTCAAAGGAAGTGCTAGAGGGTCAAGACCCTGTTGAGCACACCAAATGGAAAAGCGTTTCCATTTGAAAGCATAGGAACGCCTCGTGGAGGGTTTCCTAGAGGCATGAAGGATATCTTTCACTGGTTCAGAAAGATTGAAGTCATGAAGGCTTAGGCCTTCAGTAACCAAGCTCTGAGGTGTAGGGACTTGGGGTTTGGGTGCCACAAAGTCCCTTCCTCCTGAGAGAGAAGGTCTGGCGCAGCTCCCAGGTCCAGGGAGGGTCCCTGGGAGAGATGCAGAAGTAGAGGGAACCACACTTGGCGTGGCCAACGTGGAGCTATGAGGATCATCGATCCGTGATCCCTCTGGAGTTTGAACAGAGTCTTGGGAATCAAAGGAATGGGTGGAAAGGCATATAGGAATTCCTGACCCCAATGCAGGAGAAAGGCATCGTTGGCCTGAGCTCCCTGACACGGAGTCCTGGAACAGAACCGGGGAAGTTTGGCATTCCACGGACTTGCAAAGAGGTCTATGTCCGGGGTTCCCCATTCCTGAAAGATTCTGCCTATTTGGTCCATATGTAGGGACCATTCATGTGGAAGCAGAACTCGACTGAGTCTGTCTGCCCGAGAGTTTTGAACTCCTGGAAGATATACTGCCAGAAGATGAATTTGATGCTCTCTGGCGAAGGCCCATAATCTGAGAGCTTCGTTGCAAAGCGACAGAGAGCCTGTCCCTCCTTGTTTGTTTACGTAGAACATGGCCACCTGATTGTCTGAACTAGGACGGTCAGGTTGACAAGGAGGGTATGGAAGACTTTGAGGGCAAAGAAGATTGCTCGCAGTTCCAGGAGGTTGATGTGAAGGGTGGTCTCCTGTGGAGACCAAGTACCTGAGTGGAGAGGGATTGTAGATGGGCTCCCCACCCTGTTTGGGAGGCATCTGTTGTGAGGGTTGCTTGGGGCAACAAAGGTTGGAAGGGGGCCCCCAACAACAGATTCTTGGTGGACATCCACCATTGGAGGGACCAAAACAGACGCTTTGAGGTGAGTATTTGGTCGGAGAGCGCTCCTGATGCCTGAGTCCACTGGGTGGCCAAGGTCCATTGAGCTGCTCTCATATGAAGACGAGCGTAGGGCACCACGTGTACCGTGGAGGCCATGTGGCCCAGAAGTCGCAGCATTTCTCTGGCTGTCAAGTGACTGCTGGACTGAGCTTGGGAGGCCAAGCACACCAGACGTTGGCCCCGGACTTGAGGTAGGTAGGCCCTTGCAGTGGTGGTGTCCAACTGGGCCCCTATGAATTCCAGAGACTGGGTAGGGATAAGTTGAGACTTGGGAAGGTTTATCACCAGTCCCAGATACTGCAGAATGTGCCTTGTGCGGTCCAGGGAAATCTGGGCCTCTGACTGAGATGGAGCTCGGATGAGCCAGTCGTCCAGATATGGGAATACAAAAATTCCCAGACCTCTTAGAAATGCGGCAACAACTGCCATGCATTTGGTGAACACTCTTGGAGCAGAGGCTAGACCGAAGGGAAGTACTCTGTACTGGAAATGTTTTCCCTGAAACAGAAATCTTAGATATTTTCTGTGGGATGGGTGGATGAGTATATGTGTGTACGCATCCTTGAGATCTAGAGAACAAAGCCAATCCTGACTCTGAAGGTATGGAAGGAGAATGCCTAGAGAAAGCATTTTGAATTTCTCCTTGTACAGAAATTTGTTCAATTCTCTCAGATCTAGGATAGGTCTGAATCCCCCTGTCTTCTTTGTTATGAGAAAATAAGGGGAGTAGAATCCTGTCCCTTGTTGAAGAAGAGGAACCTTTTCTATTGCCCCTTGGGCAAGGAGAGAAGAGACTTCCTGATCCAACAGGCCCAGGAGAGATGGGGGAGAATTGAAGTGCCTCACCATGGTATATGGAGGAAGGTTGGAAAAATGAAGTTTGTAGCCCTCTCTGATGATAGAGAGGGTCCAGTGCTCTGATGTAATTTGCTCCCATTTGGGAGCAAAGTGAGCTAACCTTCCGGGAATGGTGAGGGGCTCTGGTTGTTCTAGAGCCAGAAATGTTAAATTCTCTAGGGGCAAGTAAAAACCCCTGAGGGGGTTGAGCCTGCTGAGGAGTGGCAGACGCTGCAGGCTTTGACCTTGCCTGTTTAGGTTGCTGACGTTTAGCAGCAAAGCGAGGCTGAGAAGATTGTTGGCCAGTATTTGTGGAAAATCTGGCCTTCTTGTAGTAAGGCCTCTTGAAAGACTTTTTCTTGGCAGGAGTAGAGGTAGACTTAGAAAGTCTATCTAATGTAGCATTTTCTGCGTCCATTTGAGTGGCTTTAATTTGCCAGTCCTTACCAAATAAGTTCTCACCTGTACAGGGCAGATTCCGTAAGCCATCCAGGACCCAGGTTTCTAGGTCAGAGGCCTGGAGCCAAGCAAGTCGTCGGGCTGCAATAGCAATGCCCGAAGCTCTACCGGCACCCTCAAAGGAATCAAAAGCTGCTCTGTTGGAGAACTTAGAAACATCTAGAAGCTGTTTCACCAGAGAAATGAACTCCTCCTTTCTATCCTCAGGGATAAAGGAGGCAAAATGTCGTACCTTTAGGGCAAGTTCCCTGAGAAACATGCCCATATATAGACTGTAAGAATTAATCCTGGCTATAAGCATACTAGCCTGGAAAATTTTCCTGCCAAAAGAGTCTAGGGTCTTACATTCTCGCCCTGGAGGGGTAGAAGAGTGCCTTTTGGTGCTCTTAATCTTTTTCAGCGCAGACTTCACCACAATGGAATGGTGAGGCAGCTGAGGGAGAAGGAGGGACCCGGTACATGGTGTCCAACCTACAAGAGTAAGGAGACAACGTTAGAGGAGCCTCCCATAAGTCCATCAAGTGTTCTTGAAGGATTTCATGGATAGGCAGGGTGACTGCCTCTTTAGGAACCTTAGGGTATCCTAAAATATCCAATTTCTTTGACCTAGGTTCTTTTTCAGAGGATGTGGTAATAGAAAGTCCTTTAGCTAGTTCTATAATGAAGTCTTGAAAGGACAAATCCTCTGGTGGAGACATTCTCCTCTTTGGGGAAGAGGGGTCTTCATGAAGAACTAGAGATAGCTCATCAGAGTCCTCAGAGGAGTCAAAATCCTCAGAAGAATCAGAGTATTCTCTATTTGCTTCCAACGCAAGATACGCATACCGATCGGTATCGACATCGGGCGTACCGGGTATGGGATCGGTATCGGGTGAAAACCCGGATCCGGCATGCGGAACCGATCTGCGTTTGGAAGTCGATGGTCTCGGTTCCGGTATGGGAGACGATACCGGAACCGGACCCGGGCGTCGCAGCATTAATAAAAGCCAGCATGGCCTGCTGCATGGTCTGAACAGTATTGCTCATAGACGCCACTGCTGCCTGGATGTCGGTACCGGTATGGGCCGGTACCCCAGAGCAGTCTAACAGGTGATCAGTCGAGGCCGTGCCATCGATGTCAACCTGTAACCCCATAGATGGTGCTTTGGAAGCCAGAGCTTCCCGCCGGGGTTGTTTGGCTGGGGCAGGATCCTCAGATTCAAAAGTGAGAGCCTCTCGATGCTTTGAAGGAGATTTGCTCTTTGAGGACCTGCCCGAAGAAGGTTTGGTTACCTGAGATCCATCCGGAGAGGAAGACCTGGATGACTGTGATGCTGGATTATCTGAAGCAAACAGCACATGGAATTTGTTGGCCCGGTTCTGCAAACCACGTTTAGACATCTGGGAGCAGGATGGGCAGTCCGGAATGGAGTGGTCAGGTCCCAAACATTTAAGACACCATTCATGGGTGTCTGTGACAGAAATAACAGCACTACACTTGGTACACTTCTTGAAACCAGGGGCTGGTTTCTCCATGAGGAGAATTTGTGTAGGCCTGAGGCCTAACCGAAGTCACCACGTTGTGCAGAATAAAGATTTTTTTTTTTTTTTTTAAAGAAAAGAAAAGAGAGACCGGCGGTACCGGTTTCGGTATGGGGAAGGCAGGTACGCGGTCTAAAGAAACAAACTAAAACAATAATTTCTTCAGCGGTGACAGGAACACGACCTGCTGGCTCCGCGGAAAAAGAGAAACTGAGGAGAGCTGGTCAGGAAGGCGGGAAGGCAGCGCGCATGTGCAGTGGGAGGCCCCAAAAGCTTCCTTCTGGGAAGCTGGGGAGCTTTCCCGCGCAGGCTCCGTCGGTACCGACGTACCCATATGTGAGGACTTATTCCTGCTTGTTCCTGGAGATGAAAAGGGGGGCTCCACAGACGTCTGTTCGTCACTGAGCCTCCTTGCTGCTTTCTGCTGGCTCCTGACCCAAAGTAGTGGCTTCAGGAGCTGGTCCGTCAGCCCCTGGAACCACGGCAAGCTCTCTCCGGATGGAGGGGGAGGGGGGGGGTCACCTCTCCGCTGCTCTCTCTCACTGCTGTTCCCGCAGCCTCTCTTTTTTTTTTTCAACACAAACTACTCCTCCAAACACTATCTCTACTTAACTCTCCTTAGTTGTCCCTCTAGTGAGTCCAGAACCTCTCAGGCTCACCACCTCCTCCATCTGTTTGGAGACAGAGAATGAGACTACTGGAGCAGATGGGCAGTCCCTTGTCTATTTATACTAGGATCATCAAAAGGATGACGTGCTCAGTCTCCAAGCTGCTGAAGGTGGTGTTCAACCCCAGAGGTTCGGGACTGGACTGGAGGGACGATAAGGAAGTGTAATTACTCGCCTGTAACAGGTGTTCTCCAGGAACAGCGGGAGTAACTCTTCAAAGCAACAAAATATCAGGCAAAAGGAAGAAGGCACCCTGGTATTCACCCGATCTAACGGCATCCCTCCGTCGACTTAGGCAACTTGAAAGACGATGGCACCAATCAAGATCAACTGAAAACCACGACACCTACACCGCCCATCTAGATGCCCATAGAACAGCTGTATCCGCAAGAATGAAGCAGTACCACGCAGAGATCCTGCAACGATCCATAAACAAACCACATGAGCTCTTCAATCTTGTCAAACCCCTGGCAAAGGAATCTTCCCCCGGCCAATCTCACCTTCTAGACCCACAGGAATATGCAGATCATCTACGAGCCAAAACAAGTCAATCTACCACTCCCTCAAGCTCTCAACCCCCTGACCAATCATCTTTACTTCCCCCTTCATCCTCCCCCCATCAGCCCCAGCAGATATCCAACATATTATTACCTCCTTCTCCCCCCCCCCCCAACTGTGAGGGATATCCAAGACATCATCATGACTATAAATACCACCACAGCACCAAACGTCCCATGCCCCACACACTGGATAAAAGCCCTACGGACCGAACTTAGTCCTTTTCTGTCCAAACTGATAGGCTCTTCATTCCTTTCTGGGACATTCCCCCAGAACCTAAAGCAAACATCAATAAGACCGTTGCTGAAAAACAGTAAGCTTCACCCCACAAAGATGGACTCCTACAGGCCAATATCGAGCATCCCTCTCCTAGCCAAAATCATGCAAAAAAATAGTCCAACAGCAGCTGACTCATCATATCGAAACAAACGCACCCCTTGACCCTTGCCAGTACGGATTCAAGGAGTCACATGGAGTAGAAACCTTGCTGACAACCTTATTTAACACCCTAACCACCGGGCTTGACAATATCAGACAAGGTTTTGCCCTCATCTTCCTCGACATCGCAGCAGCCTTTGACTCCGTCAGCCACAAGCTACTCTTATCCCGCCTTGCTGATAAGGGCATCCATGGAAGTGCACTCGCCTGGTGCGCTTCATATCTTAACGACAGATGGCAACATGTACGCTCCGGCCCCTCCATATCCGTTCCATTCCCGCAAGAGAAAGGGGTTCCACAAGGATAGTCACCCTCAGCCCTATTGTTCAACATCTATATGCAACCCATCTGCAACCTCATCCGGTCATTCAACATTGACTGCCTAGTATATGCTGATGATGTCCTAATGTTCAACCCAATATCCACAGATCTTTCCAAACTCTCAACATGCTTCGACGCTGTTACAGACTGGCTACAAATTCAAAAACTCAAAATAAACTTCAAAAAGACAGAGGTCCTCTTCATCAGCAGAAACCAGACATTCGCCCCACCCTCATCACTCCAGGTACACAATGCAGAACTCATCTCTAAGACGACGATTCGATACCTGAACGTAACACTTGACCAGCGCCTTGACATGCACGCCCAGATAGGCAACAACATAAGGGCAATTTACCACAAAATTCGGATACTACGCCACATGAAACAGATTCTAGATCCAAATGACTTCCAAACAGTCTTTCAAGCCCTAATAATGCCTCATTTTGATTACGCCAACTCCATCCTGCTCGGCCTCATAAAGAGCTCACTAAACCCCTTTCAGCTCGCAATGAACGCTGCAGCCAGAACCCTCTATGGAGCATCAAGAAAAAAACATATCACCCCCATCCTGAAATGTCTGCACTGGCTCCCTGTCCACTGCAGGATCACATTCAAGGCCCTTACAATGACATTCAAGGCAATTAACAGAAGCACATCCACCTCCCTCTCAGACCTTGTACACCCCACCCCCCTCAACAGATCAAGGAGATCAATAGCCTGCAACACCTTACTTCTCCCAAAAGCCATCACCAAATGCTCCAAGACTACGAGAAAGCGTGCCTTTGCACTATATGCACCCTCTTGCTGGAACGCCCTCCCACCAGACGTCCGTGCCATAAACAACCTCCTCCAGTTCAGGAAGGCACTCAAACATCATCTCTTCCTTCAACACTTCTCCAATTCTGACATCACCACCTAGCCTTCCTCACCCCGACCCATAGCAGCTCTCACAGAGTAACTTCTCCTGCACTACAATCAGTTCACTTAACCTATCCCCTCCCACCCCCCCCCCCCGTCAACCTTGCCCTTAACAACCCTGGATTAACAATACGGATATGTAGATGTACATAGCCACCCTGTGCATTTTGTAAACATTGCCAAATATCATGTACAACCGTTATACTAATCTGTACATAGTGCATATAGTTCACCTGTTCACCATGTTTAATTTCCTTGTTCATTGTAAGTTCAATGTTAGACCATTCTACATTGCACAACTCTGGTTACTTATGAACCACGCTGATGATAAATAGTGCGGTATAAAAAAACAATAAATAAATAAATAAAATAAATTCACATATGCTGATGTCACCAACATGAGCCCACATGAGAATGCTCCCCAGCTTCCATAGAAAGCTTTCGTGAGCTCCATCGCGTATGCGTGCCTGCCTTCCTACCCACAGGAGCCATCCTACCTCAGTAGGATGGCATAGCTTAATGAAAAATGACAACTCCACGGGGAGGAGGAAGGGTAGTGAGGACTTATTTCTGCTGTTCTCAGAGAACACCTGTTACAGGTGAGTAACTACACTTTCTTCGGGAACAAGCAGGAATGAAGTCCTCACATATGGGACTCCCCAGCTACAGGCTATCAAAAAAAGCCTGTAAAACAAGCCCAATGGGGCAACTAAAGGAGAACCAAGAGAACAGGACAAGTAATCTCTGTTATGATTCCAACGATTCAGAGTCCAGTGTGGACATCAACATAAGGAAGACTCTACGGTAGCCTGGATGGACAGAAGGGCCGATGGGAGGAGTTGAATCTAAGTCCCAAACAGGTGTCAGAGTATGGCTTAGTCGAAACTGTTGTCACACCGGGAATCTCCAGACAATAATAGGCTGTGAAGGTATGGACCGAAGACCACGTAGCAGCCCTACAGATCTCCGCCATGGATACCGAATGTAAGTTTGCCATAGAGGCAGCCATAGCTTGGACATTACGAGCCATGACATGACATTCAACGCTCAGAGCAGCCTGAGCATAGGCAAGAAGATGCAGTCTGTGACCCAAACTGAGAGGGTATGCTTGGAAACAACCACGCTGAGCCTATTCGGGTCAAAAAAGTCAAAGAGCTGAGTGGAATGCCAATGGGCTGTCGCTCTTCTAGGTAGAAAGCCAAGGCCCTCTTACAAACCATTAATTAATTCATAGCCCTCTATCATATCTACCCTCAGCCATCTCTTTTTCAAGCTGAAAAGCCATAAGGACATAATCTTTTATTGGATGTTGGTAATATTTACATCTCGAGTTTAATGAGTCGTGATACGGTGTATTGGATGGCAGTTTACAATCACTTCTCTGGGTAAAATAAAACACTGGGATTTCATTGTGGGTGATTTAAATATGACAGGGTGTTGGCGTGAGGTCTGGGAAAAAAAGTGGGCAGAACCACAGACTGGTTAAGGTGGAAAGATGAAACTACCTTGGAGAGAAAGCGAGGATGGGTTCTCAGGACTATCCTGTTCTGATGGAACCTGGTGTAGAGTGGATACGCCACCAGAGTCTGCAATTCATTAACCCAATGGGCCGAGGTGACCGCCACTAAAACCACCTCTTTCCAAGTGAGGAACTTGAGCGAGCAAGAATTGAATGGTTTAAAGGGGGAAGAGAGGAGCTGCCCCAGCACCACACTGAGGTCCCATGCCACTGGGTAGGGGGCTTGAGAGCAGGAGGCCACTCATAAAACAGCATACGAGAGGGTGAGTAGAGATGGGTTTACCATCAGAGCCACAGTGGCACGCCGCAACCACGCTCAAATGAACCAAGTTGGACTTGAGACCTGAGTTGGACAGGTGGAGGAGATACATCAGCAATGCCTGCACAACACAAGAGAAGGGATCCAGCACCCTGTTTGAGCACCAGAAGGAGAATCTACACCACTTCAATGCATAGGAGCGACGTGTGGCATCCTTTCGAGAAGCAAGAAGCACTTTCTCTACATCTGTGGGGAGGTGAAGCTCTGAAAGAACTACCCACAGTATCCACACCATCAGGGCCAGAGAGCGGACAATGGAGTGAAGCAAAGTTCCACTGTCCTGGGAGACCAGATCTAAGGCACAGCCCAGCCTAAGTGACTGCCATTGCGAAAGCAAGAGGAGAGTAAACCATGGCTCCCTGGGCCAGTGCGATGTAACATAGTAACATAGTAAATGACAGCAGATAAAGTCCAGTATGGTCCATCTAGTCTGCCCAGCAATATGACAGGAGTAGGTGCACCCCTTCCCATGTCTTTTAGGGAGTAGGTGCACCCCTACCCATGTCTTTGCTTAGTGGTGCACCCACAAGGAGCAGGTGCACCCCTCCCCATGTCTTCACCCCTCCCCATATCTTTGTTTCTTTAGGGGTGAACACATCGCTCCTCCCCCCATCGCTCCATGTAGGACACCCCTATTTGTTGAGAAATTAGATGGTTCCGTTTATTTTGATTTAATCTTGTTGCTGTAAAGTGATCCACAGTGTCTGTCCCAGGCCACTTTGAATTCCGTCACTGTGTTTGTCCCCACAACCTCCATCGGGAGTGCATTCCAAGCATCCACCACCCTTTCTGTAAAAAAGTATTTCCTGACATTGCCTTTCAATTTACCACCTTGCAGCTTCATGATATGCCCTCTAGTTTTACAGCTTCCCCGTCTCTGGAAGAGGTTTGTTTGTTCATTATTTCTCTTTAAGTATTTAAAGGTCTGAATCATATCTCCCCTATCCCTCCTCTCCTCCAAAGTGTACATATTTAGGTCTTCAAGTCTTTCCTCATAAGGCTTCTGATGCAGGCTCCAAATCATTTTGGTCGCCTTCCTCTGAACAGCTTCCATTCTTTTTACATCCTTTGCAAGATACGGTCGCCAAAACTGAACACAGTATTCCAAGTGAGGCCTCACCAGAGACTTATACAGTGGTACTAGTACCCCTTCCTTTTTGCTGGTAATTCCTCTTTGAATGCAGCCCAACATCCTCCTGGCTTTTGCCACCGCCTTGTCGCACTGTTTTGCCACCTTGAGATCTACAGAAATAATCTCACCGAGGTCTTTCTCCTTCTCCGTGCACACCAACCTCTCGCCCCCTATCATGCACATTTCCCATGGATTTCTGCTACCCAAGTGCATGACACTGCACTTCTTCGCATTAAATCTTAATTGCCAAGCATCAGACCTTTCCTCCAGCTTTTGCAGATCCCTCATGTTAAGCACTCCCTCGGGGGAGTCCACTCTGTTGCAAATTTTCGTGTCATCTGCAAAAAGACAGACTTTTCCATTTAGTCCTTCAGCAATATCATTCACAAATATATTGAACAGTGCCGGGCCTAGGACCGAACCCTGAGGCACCCCACTAATCACCTTCCTTTCATCCGAGTGAGCTCCATTTATCATCACCTTCTGTCGTCTGTCAGTCAACCAATTTCTGATCCAGTTTACCACCTTGGGACCCATCCCCAAACTACTGAGTTTATTGATAAGCATCCTATGAGGGACAGTATCAAAGGCTTTGCTGAAATCCAGGTAGATGACATCCATCGCGTGTCCTTGATCCAGTTCTCTGGTCACCCAGTCAAAGAACTCAATGAGATTTGTTTGGCAAGATCATCCCTTGGTAAAACCATGTTGCTTCGGATCCTGTAACCAGCTAGATCTGAGAAAGTTCACTATTCGCTCTTTCAGGAGCGCCTCCATTACTTTTCCCGCCACTGAGGTAAGGCTCACGGGCCTGTAGTTTGACACTTCTTCCCTGTCACCACTTTTGTGTAGAGGTACGACGTCAGCCATTCTCCAGTCCTGAGGAACCTCTCCTGTTTCCAAGGATCTGTTGAAAACATCCTTTAACGGCCCTGCAGGAACCTCTCTGAGCTCTTTCAGTATCCTGAGATGTATCCCATCCGGTCCCATGGCCTTGTCCACTTTCAGTTTTGCAAGTTGTTCTAAAACCTCATCCTCTCTGAATGGTGTGGTATCTACCTCATTCCCATTTTTATATTTGGGAATCACAGTGGTCCTTCTCCAGGATTTTCTTTAGTGAAAACAGAGCAGAAGTATTTGTTTAGTAATTTTGCTTTATCAATGTCATTTTCCACGAGTCCGTTTCCAGCACTTCTAAGTCCTGCAATTCGTATCATGGAACCTCTGTCCACTGGAAGCTTGAACAGAGTCTTGGCTATGAGCGGAATCGGTGGATATACATAGAGTAGGCCCTCGTTCCAGTCCGGAAGAAAGGCATCAGAGGCTGATGGGTGCACGGCATCATGGAGCAGAAGTGCACCACCTGGGCATTGCCAGGGGTCACAAAAAGGTTGATGCATGGAATGCCCACATCCGGAAGATGTGGCTCATGACCTCCCTGTTGAGGGTCCACTTGTACGGCTGAAGGACTTTGCTGAGGCAGTCCGCCAGGACATTGGGCTCCTTGGGCAGGTGCATGGTTCTGAAGGCCATGCCCTGGGAGATGGTGAACTTCCAGAGACGCATGGCCTCCCAACACAGGTGGTACGAGCCTGTGCCACCTTGTTTGTTGATGCAGGACATCACCACTTGATTGTTCATCTGGATAAGGACTATCTGGTTGGCCAATTGTGCTCGGAATGCCTGGATGGCATTCGCTATGGCTCGTAGTTCCAGAAAGTTGATCTGGTACAGGCTCTCTTATGCTGATCAGAGGCCTTGCATGTGCAGCCCATCAAGATGTCCTCCCCAGTCCAGCTTGGAGGCATCCATGATCAGCGTACGATGATGCAAAGTGGGCTGGAAGGGAAGACTCCTGAACAGCTTTTGCGATTGGAGCTACCAGGACAGTGAGTCCTTGAGCAGTGGAGTGACCACCACTCTGTCCCTGAAGTGGCCCATGAGCTGTCGCCATTGGGTGCACAATGTCCATTGTGCTTGGCACATCCATAACAGAGCCAGGGGAGTGACATGAACCATGGAGGCCATGTGGTCTAGCAGATAGAGCATCTGGTGCACTGTGGTGTAGCGACTGTGCTGGACATCGTGGACAACCATGACTAGCTGCTGTACCCAATCCTTGGGCAAGAAAGCTTGAGATAGAGTGGTATCAAGGAGAGCTCCAATGAACTCAAGTCGTTGAGAGGGCTGAAGGTGAGACTTTGGATAGTTGATTACGAAGCCCAGGATGCTCTAGCACTTGAATGGTGAGCCTTTCCAACTACCGGACCTCGTCCAGGTTTGTGCCCTTTATCAGCCAGTCGTCCAAGCAGGAGAAGACAAAGACTCCCAGGGTCCATAGGAAAGCAGCAACAACTGCCAGGGGCGGAGGCTAGGACGATGGGCCGAATCCGGTACATAGTGTCTGCCGAGCATGAAGCAGAAGTACTGCCGGTGAAGGGGATGGATCGAGATGTGAGTATATGCATCTTTGAGGTCAAGGGAGCATAGCCAGTCTTCCCATTGGTGGTATGGTAGCAAGGTTCCCAGGGAGACCATTTTGAACTTTTCCTTCAACAAGAACCAAATGACATTCCTCAGGTCCAGTATGGGCCTGAATCTGCTAGTTTTCTTGGGGACCAAGAAGTAGCGAGAATAGAAACCCTTTATGGCCTGTGCTGGTGGCACCAGTTTGATGGCGAGATCAGCCAGGAGAGTGTGAACCTCCTGCTGGAGAAGCTCTTGGTGTTGAGGATCAAGGGGGTACTCCCCTGGGAAGAATGGGGAAGGCAGTTGGAAAAAGTGCAACAGGTACCTGCTCTGGACGATTTTCAGTGCCCAGGAGTCAGTTGTTATGAAAGGCCACCTGTGGACAAAGTGAATCAACCAGCATCCCATCTGCTGAGGTACTCCACTGGGTACGGGAAGACCGACCATGCTCCTCAGGAAGGAGTCAAACCCACCCCCCCAAGTTGCAGCTAAGGGGCGGGCTGAGGCTTATGGCAATGCTGTTGGCGCTGTCCCTGGCTCTCCTGCTGCCCTGACTGAGGGCCTTGGTAGGCCTGGTAGGGAGGGTATCCTGTGCAATATCTCCGCTTATGCATGTAGAAAGCCTTTTCTTGGCAGGGTCTGCCGTCTTCCTGAAGAGGCGATTCATGGTTAACTGTTCCCTCTCCATTTCTCCCACCTTGTCCTCCATGGGCTGGCCAAATAAATTTTCCCCTGAGCAGGTGATGTCCACAAGTTTGTCCTGCATCCTCTGCTCGATGTTGGAAGACTGTAGCCATGTCAGGTGTCGAGTCTCAATGCCCACAGTGGCTACCCTGCTCACAGATTCAAAAGCACCATAGGCCACTCTACTCAAGTACTTTGAGCAGTCCTTCCCTTTGGTGACTAGGCTAAGGAATTTCTCCAGATGCTCCAGGGGCAGAAGGGTAAAGAAAGAGTAGTTACTCACCTGTAACAGGTGTTCTCCAGGAGCATCAGGAATCAGTCCCCACATATGGGTGACTTTGGCACCGACAGAGCCCCCATGCGGAGCATTTCCCCAGCTTTCAAAGAAAGCCTTTGGGAATGCAGGCACGCATGCGTGGTCCCCTTCCCGCCCAAAGGTGCCATCTTGCCCAGTCAAATGATATAGCTAAAAGACAGCATGAAAAAAGAAAATGAACTATATACAACTGCAACTCCAAGGGGAGGAGGGAGGGTTGTGAGGACTGATTCCTGCTGCTCCTGGAGAACACCTGTCACAGGTGAGTAACTACTCTTTCTCCAGGACCAAGCAAGAAGTCAGTTCTCACATATGGGTGACTGCCTAGCTCTGGGCTACCAGGAACCCAGGCTGAAAAATAGAGCTCCCTCTAGAGGCTCAGCAACAGTGAGAGAATCTTCTCCGAGACCACACCTGAACGGTAGCCCAACACCAGGGCCGGAGGGTAGGAGTTGCCTAAACCTCAAAGAGATTACGGAGTACCGCTTGTCCGAAAGCACTGTCCCTACGGGACTCCCTCTCGAGGCAGTAGTGGTCCGCAAAAGTCTGGCTTGAAGACCAAGTAGCGGCCCGGCAGATGTCTGCCAACGGAACAGAACGGAAGTGAGCTACTGATGCAGCCTTCGCCCTGACCCGGTGGGCCGTGACTCGACCCTCCAGGGAGAGGCCGGCTGCCCTGTACGCCCAGGCGATACAGTTTGCTACCCAGATGGAAAACGTACGCTTAGTGACAGGCAACCCCAATCTATTAGGGTCAAAGGAAATCAAGAGCTGAGAAGCCCTTCTATGACCCTGCATACGTTCTAGGTAAAAGGACAGCGCCCTTCTACAATCCAGGGTATGCAAGACAGTTTCGGCCCTACTGGCGTGCGGCCTGGGAAAGAACGTCGGAAGTAGAGGACACTACCTTGGGAAGGAACTTAGGATGAGACCTCAAGACTACCCTGTTCTTATAGAACCTGGTATACGGCCTATCTGAGACCAGGGCCTGAAGCTCACTCACCCGCCTAGCCGAGGTGAGTGCCACAAGGAACAACACCTTCCAGGAGAGGAAACTAAGTGGCAGGTAGCCATCGGCTCCAAAGGTGGGCGAGTCAGTTGCTGCAAGACCACATTGAGATCCCACTTGGTGGCCGGTGGACGAATAGGTGGCTTAAGCAGAAGCAGGCCTCTAAGAAAGCGAGATACCAGAGGGTGGCCTGAGAGAGATTGTCCATCCACTGGCAAGTGGTGAGCCAAGAGGGCACTGAGGTGGACCCAGACAGAGTTGGACTGAAGACCTAGGTTGGATAGGTGGAGCAGGTATTGTAGTACCACCTGGACCGAGCAGAAGGGATCCTCCTGCTGTTGAGAACACCAAGTAGAAAACCTACGCCACTTCAGAGCATAGGCCTTCCGAGTGGAATGTTTCCTGGAGGCCAACACCACCTCTTCAACCTCCTTTGGCAGGAGCAAGCACTACCCTTTCAGCAGCAAGGCCATCAAATTGAGGGATTTGAGGTTGGGATGCAAGAGGGACCCCTGATCCTGAGTCAGAAGGTCGGGTTGCAACCCCAGAGGAAGTGGAGTATCCACTGCTAACTGCAGAAGAAGAGGGAACCACGGCTGCCTGAACCACCTGGGGGCTATCAGGATCATTGTGGCTCGGTCCTGCTGGGTTTTGAATAGAGTCCAGGCCACCAGAGGTGTGGGAGGAAACGCATACAGCAGGCCCTCTGACCAGGGGATCAGGAATGCATCTGCCGCTGCTCTCAAGGGATGCATTTGCTTGGAACAGAACCTGGGTAGTTGCCTGTTCAGCGGACTGGCAAAAAGATCCATGGTTGGGAGTCCCCACTTCAGAAAGATCTGTTGGACTACCCGAGGATCCAACTGCCACTCGTGAGGCTGCAGGAGTCTGCTTAGCCTGTTCGCCAGGTAGTTTTCCTGGCCTGGGAGGTAGACCGCCCTGAGGGTCATGCCCTGATTGATAGCCCAGGAGCAGAGAGCTTGTGCTTCCAGACACAGGAGTCGGGATCCTGTGCCTCCCTGCTTGTTCATGTAGAACATAGCCACCTGGTTGTCCATCTGAACTAGGACAGACTGGTGAGAGAGGACCCGAGAGAAAGTCCGTAAGGCTAGCCGAATGGCTCTCAATTCCAACCGGCTGATCTGCTGGGCGGCCTCTCACGGAGACCACAGGCCTTGGGTGCAGGTCCCCTGGCAATGTGCCCCCCAGCCTTGCAGGGAAGCATCGGTTGTCAATACCTGAGTGTGTGGGGAGGCTCGAAAAGGAACTCCCCCGACCAGGTTTGGAAGATGCCTCCACCAGCGTAGGGAGTCCACCAAGGGTTTGGACACCTTTATCCTGTCTGACAACTTCCTTGTGGCCTGTACCCACTGCGCCCTGAGGCACCACTGAGCCGGCCTCAGGTGCAGATGGGCATTTGGGTTGACATGCACTGTGGAAGCCATGTGACCTAACAGCCGGAGGAAGTGTCTGGCAGAGACCAGAGAGTTCGCCTGAAACTGGTGGGCTAACTTTATCAGCCTGTGAGCTCTGTCCACAGGCAAATAGGCCTTAGCATGGATGGTATCCAACCTTGCCCCTATGAACTCCACGTCCTGTGAAGGGACTAAAGTGGACTTTGGGAAGTTTATAACGAACCCCAGGTGCTGAATCAGGGATATGGTTCGGAAGGTGGCCTGCCTGGCCTCTTGTGGAGACTGGCCCCTGATAAACCAGTCGTCCAGGTAAGGGAACACAAAGATCCCCTGGTTCCTGAGGTAGGCCGCAACCACCGCCAGGCATTTCGTAAAAACCCTGGGGGCGGAGGTGAGGCCAAAGAGAAGCACTCTGTACTGGAAGTGTTTCCCTCCCACCACATATCTAAGGAATTGTCTGTGACTTGGATGGATGTGAGTATAAGCATCCTTCAGGTCTAAGGAGCATAGCCAATCTCCCTGCTGGAGGTAGGGCAGTAAGATTCCAAGAGTAAGCATCTTGAACTTTTCCCTCTCCAGAAACTTGTTCAGATTTCTCAGGTCCAGGATGGGTCTGAGGCCTCCTGTTCTTTTTGGTACCAGGAAGTACCTTGAGTAGAAGCCTTGCTCTTCCAGGTGGTGGGGCACCGGTTCCACCGCCTGGTCCTGTAGCAGACCAACTCCTGAAGGAGTAAGTTTCTGTGCAGAGGGGGTCTTAGAGGCTCCCCTGGAAAGTAAGAGGGGGATATCTGGGTGAAGTGGAGGAGATAGCCCCTCTCGATGATGCTTAACACCCAAGTATCCCCTGTGATGGCTGGCCACCTGTCTGCGTACAGGGTCAGCCGACCTCCTGTGCCCTGTAAAGGAGGAGAGGCTATGCCGGCATAGTCAAAAACTCCCTCCCTGCTGAGCAGGAGCCGGAGTAGGAGGCTTGGGAGCCTTCTGCCTACGGGGCCAATGACCCTGCCCCTTGGCCTGCTGGCCCTGTTGGGGAGCTGCAGAGGCCTGATAGTGAGGGTAGGTTTTGTAGGCAGTGGTCTTCCTCGGGTAAAAGGTCTTTTTCCCCGAGCCCTTCTTCTTCTGAGAAGGGGCAGAGGTTTTCCTGGACAGCCTTGTCCGGGCAAGAGTCTCGGTCTCGAGTTCTGCAGCCTTTTCGGCCATGGGCTTGCCAAAGAGGTTTTCACCTCGGCAAGGGACATCGACCAACTTGTCCTGTACCCATGGCTCAAGGTCCGAGGATTGTAGACAGGCCTGGCGGCGTACACCGATGCCGGCCCCTGCTACTCGGGCCGAAGCCTCAAATCCATCGTAGGCTGCTCGAGAGATAAACTTCGAGCACTCTCGAATACCAGAAGACAAAGCCTTGAAACTCTGCAAAGGTTCCTCAGAGAAGCCAGCAGAGAACCCGGCAATCTCTTTTGCCAGGTCTCGAAGGTACATGCCCATGTACAGCTAGAAGGTCTGGACACGGCAAGCAAGCATAGAGCCCTGGAAGCACTTTCTACCGAGGGCATCCAGGTTCCGGGCTTACCTGCTGGGAGGCACCGAGGAGTGCATCTTCTGACTCTTCAGGCGATGCATGGCCGATTCCACAACCATGGAGTGGTGCGGTAGCTGGGCCTTTTGAAACCCGGAGCTCTTGCAGATTCGATAGATGGAATCGACCCGCTTGCTTAGAACCGGCATCGAGGCCGGCGCCTCCCACATGCGGAAGAGCAACCGCTCCAGCATCGGAGGAACCGGGACAGTAAAGGCTTCCTTGGGAGGAGAGTCATACTGCAGAGCCTTGAGCTCCTCGGCTCGAGGCTCCTCCTCGGGGTCCGCAGGGAATGCCAATGCTTTGGCCATGTCCCTTACGAAATCTGAGAACCAGGTATCCTCTGGGGGGATACTCTGAGAGGATGCAGTTGTCTGGAACAGAACCTGGGTAGTTGATGGTTCAGAGGACTGGCAAAGAGATCTATGGTTGGAAGACCCCATCTCAGGAAGATCTGTTGAACCACTAAAGGGTTCAACTGCCATTCGTGCGGCTGCAGGATCCTGCTCAATCTGTCCACCAGGTAATTCTCCTGACCTGGGAGGTAGACTGCTTTGAGAAGAATGCCATGATTGACTGCCCAGGAGCACAGTTTCTGCACTTCCTGACAGAGAAGGCGGGACCCTGTACCCCCTTGTTTGTTCACATAGAACATAGCCACTTGATTGTCCGTCTGAACCAAGACGGACTGGTGAGAGATGAGATGAGAGAAAGTTCTCAGGGTTAAGCGGATAGCTCTCAGTTCTAATAGATTGATCTGCTGTGCGGCCTCCTAAGGAGTCCACAGGCCTTGAGTACATGCCTCCTGGCAATGTGCACCCTAACCTTGAAGAGAAGCATCGGTTGTCAGCACCTGAGAGTGTGGAGGTGCCTGAAAAGGCACCCCTTGCACTAGATTTGGAAGATGAAGCCACCATTGCAGAGAAGACTGTAGTAGGCTGGACACGTGCACTTTGTCCGTGAGGCTTCCTGTGGCCTGGCGCCACTGAGTCCTGAGGCCCCATTGAGCTGGCCTCATGTGTAAACGGGCATTGGGAGTCACATGGACCGTAGATGCCATGTGGCCTAAGAGCCTCAGGAATTGTCTGGCGGAGACCAGAGAATTGCTGTGGAATAGCCCGGCTAGAGCCATCAATCTGTGGGCCCTGTCCACTGGTAGAAAGGCCTTTGCCTGAAAGGTGTCCAATCGAGCTCCTATGAACTCCATGTTCTGGGAGGGTTGCAAACTGCAAAGTTTACGACATACCCCAGGTGCTGATGCAGAGCGACAGTGCGAAGGGTGGCTTGATTGGCCTCTTGCGGGGATTGACCCCTGATGAACCAATCGTCCAGATATGGAAAAACAAAGAGGCCTTGAACCCTGAGGTAGGCCGCTACCACCGCCAGGCACTTGGTGACTACCCTGGGGGCGGATGTAAGGCCAAAAGGCAGTACTCTGTACTGATAATGGTTTCCTCCCACTACAAATCTGAGATATTCTCTGTGGTCTGGATGAATAAGGATGTGAGTATAAGCATCCTTTAGATATAAGGAGCATAGCCAATCTTCCTGCTGGAGGTAGGGCAGCAGGATTCCAAGGGTAAGCATCTTGAACTTTTCCCTCTCCAGGAACTTGTTCAGGTTTTGCAAGTCTAGGATGGGTCTGAGGCCTCCTGTTCTCTTTGGTACCAGGAAGTACCTGGAATAGAAGCCGTGACCTCTCAGGTGGTGGGGCACCGGTTCCCCTGCCTGTTCCTTTAGAAGACCTGCCAACTCCTGCAGGAGTAAGTCCCTGTGCAGAGGGCGTCTGGGAGGCTCCCCTGGAAAATAGGAGGGGGGTACCTGGTGGAAGTGGAGGAGATAGCCCTTCTGGACTATACTGAGAACCCAGGTATCCCTTGTGACGGCTGACCACCTGTGGGCGAACAGGGTCAGCCTGCCTCCAGTGCTGATGGGGGCCAGCTGAGGAGGAGAGGCTATGCCAATGCAGTCAAAAACCCCCTCCCTGCTGAGCAGGAGCTGGAGTAGGAGGCTTGGGGGCTTTCTGCCTACGGGGCCCATGACCCTGCCTCTTGGCCTGCTGACCCTGTTGGGGAGCTACAGAGGCCTGATAATGAGGGTACTGTTTATAGGCAGATGACTTCCTCGGGTAAAAGGTCTTTTTTCCCCGAGCCCTTCTTCTTCTGAGAAGGGGCAGAGGTTTTTTTGGACAGCCTTATCCGGGTAAGAGTCTCGGTCTCGAGTTCAGCAGCCTTATCAGCCATGGGCTTGCCAAAGAGGTTTTCACCTCGGCAGGGGACATCGACCAACTTGTCCTGCACCCATGGCTCGAGGTCCGATGACTGTAGCCAAGCCTGACGGCGTGCACCGATGCCAGCCGCGGCTATTCGGACCGAAGCCTCGAAGCCATCATAGGCTGCTCGAGATATAAACTTCGAGCACTCACGAATACCCGAGGACAGAGCATTGAACCTCTGCAAAGGTTCCTCGGAGAGACCAGCAGAGAACCCGGCAATCTCCTTTGCCAGGTCTCGAAGGTACATGCCCATGTACAGCTGGTAGGTCTGGACACGGCAAGCAAGCATAGAGCACTGGAAGCACTTCTTACCGAGGGCATCCAGGTTCCGGGCCTCCTGACCGGGAGGCACCAAGGAGTGCATCTTCTGACTCTTCAGACGATGCATGGCCGATTCCACAACCATGGAGTGGTGCGGTAATTGTGCCTTTTGGAACCCGGGGCTCTTGCGGACTCGATAGATGGAATCGACCGCTTGCTTAAAACCGGCGTCGATGCCGGCGCCTCCCACATGCGGAAGAGCAACCGTTCCAGCATCGGAGGAACCGGAACAGTAAAGGCCTCCTTCGGAAGAGAGTCATACTGTAGGGCCTTGAGCTCCTCGGCTCCTCCTCGGGATCCGCAGGGAATGCCAAAGCCTTGGTCATGTCCCGCACGAAGTCCGAGAACCGGGTATCCTCTGGGGGGGACCTTCTCCGAGGCTCGGACTCGGGCGAATTCGAAGGAACGCACCGAGTCCGAAAGGTGTCGGGCGACTCCTCATCCTCCGTCTCCCAGCCGGACTCCTCGGAGGAGGAATCGAGCGGCTCCGGTCGGGCAGGCATCGATGCCATCCGCCCTGACGCCGAGGGTACCGGCGTCAATGACCTTGGTCCCGAACGGGAGGCCGAGGGGGACCTTGGCCGAGGATCGACTCGAGCTCACATGGACTCGAGGATCGGCTCGGCCTCCGGGGTCGACTTGGACATCGATGTCCCGGTGGTCGGGGCAGATACACCGGTGAGACCGGCGATCAGTGCCCGCTGCTGTTCATGAAGGCAGCCAAGCTGCTCTCCAAGGCCGTCAACCTGAGTCCGAGCTCAGGAGACTCAGTAGCCCCCGACTCGGACCCCGGCGGCACCAGGCCCGACGTCGGCTCCCCTGGAGGTGAGTCCACGAGGACTACAGTACTCACGTGACCTGGGGACTCTATCTCCACACGAGGTTGTTTTGCAGGCCTCTCCGACTCCGAAGACCCAGGACGGCGCTCGGGGCTATGCAACTTGGCCCTCGAGGAGCCAAGTGCGTCCACCGACGCCGCCCTCGCGGGTTTTTTCTTCTTACGATGCTCCCGCGAGGGAGACCCCCTTTCAGAGGAGCCTCGACGCTGCTCGGGGTCAGAGTCCCGGGATGTCAAGGCCTCTGACGAGGTCCGGGCCCTACCGGACGCGGAGTCAGAGAAGATTCTTTCCTTTTGGTGCTGCCGACTCCTTAACGCCTTAGAGGACATCTTCCCACACGGACCACAGATCATCGAGTCATGATCGGGTCTGAGGCACCGGAGGCAGCTGTCATGTGGGTCGGTGAGAGACATAAGTTTCTTACACCGATCACACTTTTTAAACCCGCTGGCAGCCATCGGGGGAAAAAGGGCCCCTGCAAGGTCAAAAGACAGGGCTGCCAGTGAAAAAAGAAAAAATGGCGCGAACGCTAGTCACTATGGACAAAAACCGAAAGAGAGATCCGGGCTCGATACCGACTTATCGGGCCCAGGCGGGAAAGGGAAACCGGCGTCGAAGGGAAACAGGTTAACGCAGAGAAAATCAACTTCTTCCTCGGGTGAAACGAATATATATCCGTCGGACTCCGCGGAAAAAAGAAGACTGAGCAAGATGGCACCCTTGGGCGGGAAGGGGACCACGCATGCGCGCTGTATTCCCAAAGGCTTTCTATGAAAGCTGGGGAAATGCTCCGCACGGGGGCTCCGTCGGCGCCGACATCACCCATATGTGAGGACTGACTTCCTTCTTGGTCCTGGAGCATGAGATGGCCTTAGGTGGGGACTTGTAACGCTCGAAGGGCAGTGAAGGATCGGATGGGATGTCCTGATCTCAATCCAAGACTGAGGACTCCTCCTCGATCTCCCAACCCTCGGACTCTGATTCAGTTAGAAAATCAAAGTATTGACGGGTTTCTTCCCAATGCCTCTGGTGCTCAAAAGGGGAGGACGGTGTCCGGGGCTCCTGATGTCCATGCAGGCCCTCGGACCTGGAGGCACTCGGAGAGATTACCATCAGCGCCAACAGGGAGTCAGAGCGTCTACTCAAGTCCTCTCCCCTGCCGGGGAGGGTGTGGGGTTTCGAGGAAAGGCTGTACTACCACTGTCAGCATTGAGGTACCCGAGGGCATCAAGGCCCTCACAGCCTGAGATGCAAGGAATGCAGCAAGGCTCCTTTCCAAGGCTTGCATGCACTCAGCCAGGAGTGCTGTCTTGGACACGGCCGGAGCTGGGGCAGCTACCTCTGCCTCCAATGCTGGCTGCCTCATCGGGGGCTCCTCAATAGTAACCGCATTGGGAGACAGATGACGGTCTCCGGGGCTTTGGGAGGCAACTCCTCATGCCAGGGCAGTGTGGGAGGCTGCTCCCAGCCCTCACATCGAGGGGGGGCTTTGATTTCTGTGTCCATGGGGTTTCCCCCCGGCTCTCATCATTGCCCTTCGATGGGGCAAAGACCAATCCTTTGGGGGGGCCTGTTTCATTGAAAGACAGCCTCCGGTCCAGGCTACTGCGGCCCCTCAGTTCTGAATAAGCTTAAGCACTGTGTTGAGCCAAAGCCTTGGTGGAGCACCTCAAGGGTGTCAATGCAGATGTCTATGTTGGCGCCGATGCCACCAACACTGATGACCCAGAGACTCCCGCTGTTTTTCTCGGTTCTTGAGGCCCTTTTGGATCATCTGCAAACACAATGTGTAGGTGGAGGACTCATGGTTGGGCCCGAGGCACTGATTGCACCAATTGTGGCGGTCTGTTATAGAGCTGGTGCGGGCACACTGGGTGCATTTTTTAAAGCTCTGTTGACTTTGACATGTTGGGGAAGATGGCTTCCAAGTCAAAATACACCAATGTCCTAGCCGACCAGAGAGACACGAGGGCAAAAAAACCCATCCGACAAAAACCCAAAAAGAAAAAGTACCAAAAAAAAGATGCAGAGAACAATGCTCTCATCAATGGGCAGGAAGGTCAGGACTGAAACAATACTGAATGACTTTCAGAAAAATAAGAAAAACTGCAAGGGTTAGGATCATGCTTTTCTGAGGCCAGACGAATGTCTGAAGGGCTCCGCGGAAAAGACTGAGGTAAGATGACTCCCGTGGGCGGGAAGACAGGCATGCATGCACGATGGAGCTCCCAAAAGCTTTCTAAGGAAGCTGGAGAGCATTCCCAGTGGGATCTGTTGGTGACATCATCCATATGTAAGGACTTCATTCCTGCTTGTTCCTGGAGAAAAGGCCGCTTCCACACTGGCCACCATGGTAATGTGCCAAGCTGACACTAGGAAGCTCATTTCCACCCAGGTGAACCAGAGAGTCATGCCTAGGGCCACTCCTGCACACCTTGTGCCGCCTTAGTGATTGGCATATGCCACTGCACCATCTTGTCCTTGACCAAAGGCGAGAATACACAAGAGGGCCAGCCACACAGCCTTTGCTTTGAGACGATTGGTGGACCACAACTTCTGCCTGTAGCTCCAACAACCCTGGGCTGTTCAGTCTTAACAAGAGCTTCCCACCCATAAGACTGGTGTTTGTTGCCAGAAGAATCCACAAGTGATCATCTAGTGGCATGCCCCTCTTCAGATAATGTGGGCATAGCCACCATCTCAAGCTGGTTCTCACTCCCAGCTGGAGCAGAAGCCCGAGCTTGAACTCTGGTCAGGAAGGGCCGCCAGAGCAGCCTCATATGAGCATACCCATGGCAACATCTGAACTGCAGACGCCGCCATTAAGTCAAAAAGCTGGAGATAATCCTAAACCTTGAGAGCCTGTTAAGAACAGAACACTTCAAGTCGTGACAACAATCTCTGGACTCTCTCCTATCCACTAAAGCATCGAATTATGCTCCTAGAAGGGATTCCAGGGATTGGAGAGACTCCATCTGACTGACCACTCAGCCAACGCCTTCCAGATGGGCACCACTCGGGTCGAAACCCAAGAGCCTCCAACACAGAATGAACAGGCTCAGATGAGCCAGTCATATAGAAATGGGTGTGCATATAGTCATTAGCGCCATGGCGCAGCAGCCACCATCATCCTGGAGAACATTCTTGGGGCAGTGGAGAGACCGAGGGAAGGCAGCGAAATGACGTATGAGCCAAACAAAATGCAAACATCTCTGCTGATCACCCCTTCAGCTAAAACCATTAGGAACTCCTTTCGGAGCATCACCAAAATCACAAATCTCAGCGTTTCCATTCTGATGTGCAAAATGTGCAAAGGAGCATTGATCACCTTTAGGCCATTGGTCAGAAGGGCCTGTCCTTTGGCATCCTGAGAGAAATGGAATATCTCCCCTGGACCTGCTCGGCTGAGGGCACTGGCACCTACAGGCACAGTAATTTGTCCAACGTGAAACATGTGGTGGGCTCTCATATCTTGAAGGACTACCAAAAGGGATTGCTACTGCTGGAAAGAAATCTGCACTTGTAAGCACTTACCTGCTGGGAAATTCTCTTGGGGAAAAGGGAATTCTTTGGGTTGAAGCTGATAAATCTGTGTATTTTAGAATTCAGTCAGAGCTTAATATCACCACAGAGGTTTTCATTTAAATCAAATCAAAGTATAATAGGGTAAATATTCTCTGAGCAGAAAGAAAGAAATTGTTTCTAGAGGCTTTTACAAAGAGGCCTTCCATTTAGTTACATGGGTAACTAAGGAAGTTACCCGTATAAAGGTCTTCGAAAATCGGGCCCATTAGGAATAGATGTATTAGTACAAGTATCCCTAGCAACTTTCAGTAAACAACTTAAATAACTATACAAAACCTTAAAACTAAGATGCAGGCAGCAGTCTTGCAGTGAGACAGGGGCTATCCAGTCTTTTGCATTGAGTGTCACATGCATAATTCTCTCCCAGTTGTTGAGGGGTCTTACATGTGCACTAGGTGGAAGAAGCTCTTTGCTTTCAGGGGATGAGTCCGATCTCTGGAGGCTAAAGCAGCAGACTTGGAGAACCTAAGGAAGACAGAGAGGCATATAGGCGAGACCTATAGGGACGTAGTACTGAAGTCCCACCTCCAATCTGGCAGCCTCTCTGTTGCTATGGAGGAGAGAGGTCACGTGAAAGGAGAACATCACCTAGGTGTGGCAGGAAATGATCCTGTAGCTAGGACCTGTCCTCCAGATGATGTAAAGCCCTCTTGCACATATAGGTGGTTTCTCCAGGGACATGTGCCCATGAGGGAAGGGTTAGGATGGCCATTATAGTTGTCGATTCAATCATTAGGCATGTGGCTGGTGGAAGTGTGGAATGCCTGTTTGCTGCGAAGGTAGCAGACCTCAAAAGCCACCTAGATAAGGTCTGAGATAGTGCTGGGGAGGAGCCTGCCATCTTGGTACATGTTGGCACCAATGACACAGGAAAATATGGGAAGGAGGTTCTGGAAGCCAAATTTAGACTTTTAGGTAGGAAGTTGAAATCCAGAACATTCAGGTTAGCATTCTCTGATATGTTTCCCATTTCATGCGCAGGACCCAAAAGACAGGCGGCGCTCCGGGGTCTCAATATGTGGATGAGACAATGGTGCAAGGAAGAGGGTTTTGGATTTGTTAGGAACTGGGCAGCATTCAAGGGATGGGAGGGGCTTTTCCAAAAGGATGGGCTCCATCTTAACTGGGATGGAACAAGGCTGCTAGCATTAACCTTTAAAAAGGAAAAAGAGCAGCTTTTAAACTAGATAATAGGGGAAAGTTGACAGTTGCCCAAGAACGCATGGTTCGGAAGAATGTATCCTTGAACTAACAAAAGAAGGAAGTAACCCAGATGCCCTTAAGTACAGAGCAAAGTCCAAAGGAGAGCACAACCATCCATAGGCAGAGGCAGGTACAACAAAAACAAGTGTGCCAAGACAGTGGTGGATTAAAACAACTTTATTCAGTACCCTATGTTTCGGCTGATGCCTTCTTCAGGGGGATACACCTCAAATAAAACCAAAAATGTATACAAGATCACTACTATACATTGTATAAATAAAACAAACAGACAACAATAGATAGACTATATAACAATAAATAATCATAGATAATAAAAAGAATAAAATAATAGGAACATATAATAAAATGCTAGAAGTCTAAAAAATAAGAAGGGAGCGTTAGTTACTCACCTGTAACAGGTGTTCTCCAGGGACAACAGGAATCAGTCCTCACATATGGGTGACGTCAGCACTGATGAAGCCCGCACGGAGTATTTCCCCAGCTTTCAAAGAAAGCCTTTGGGACCTGCTATCACAAATGTGTAGTCCCCTTCCAGCCCAAGAGTATCATTTTGCTCAGTCAGACAACATAGCTAGGACGGTGATATAAAATAAAACAAGGTAGGGAGGCAACTTCCAGGGAGGAGGGAGGGTTGTGAGGATAGAGTAGTTACTCACCTGTAACAGGTGTTCTCCAGGAGCAGCAGGAATCAGTCCTCACTTATGGGTGACGTCGGCGCCGATGGAGCCCGCGCGGAGCAATTTCCCCAGCTTTCGAAGAAAGCCTTTGGGATTGCAGCGCACATGCGCGGTCCTCTTCCCGCCCAAGGATGCCATCTTGCTCAGTCGAATGACATAGCGGAAGACAGCAACCATAAGAATGACTGCAACTCCAAGGGGAGGAGGGAGGGTAGTGAGGACTGATTCCTGCTGCTCCTGGAGAACACCTGTTACAGGTGAGTAACTACTCTTTCTCCAGGACCAAGCAGGAAGTCAGTCCTCACTTATGGGACTCCCTAGCTTAAGGCTACCGGAGACCTCAAGCTGGAAGGAGTTCCCTCCAGCTCAACAGCACAGAAGGAAGGAATCTTCTCTGAATCCGGCCGGTAGCCAACACCGGGGCCGGAGGGGAGGAGTTGCCTAAACCTCAAAAAGATTGTGGAGGACTGCCTGTCCGAAAGCACTATCCCTGCGGGACTCCCTCTCCAGGCAGTAATGAGCCGCAAAAGTCTGTCTGGAAGACCAAGTAGCGGCCCGGCAGATGTCTGCCAACGGAACAGAGCGGAGGTGGGCCACAGACGCCGCCTTCGCCCTGACACGGTGCGCCGTGACTCGACTCTCCAAGGAGAGGCCGGCTGCCTCATACGCCCAGGCGATACAGTCAGCTACCCAGATGGACAGAGTACGCTTAGAGGCAGGGACCCCCAACCGATTGGGGTCAAAGGAAACGAAAAGCTGGACAGCTTTCCTATGCTCACGCGTACGGTCGAGGTAGAAGGACAAGGCTCTTCGACAGTCCAGGGTATGGAGAACAGTCTCAGCTCTGCTGGTGTGCGGCCTGGGAAAGAAGGTCGGAAGAACCACCTCTTGATTGATGTGGAAAGAGGAAACCACCTTCGGGAGAAACTTAGGGTGCGTCCGTAAGACAACCCTATTCTTGTAGAACCTGGTGTAAGGGGGCTCCGACACTGGGGCCTGTAGTTCACTAACGCGCCTAGCGGAGGTAAGGGCTACCAAGAAGAGAGTTTTCCAGGAGAGGAAACAGAGGGGGCAGGTAGCCATGGGTTCAAAAGGCGGGCAAGTAAGCCTTTGTAAGACCACATTGAGATCCCAGTCAGGAGCTGGAGGGCGCAGCGGGGGCTTAAGCAGAAGCAGGCCCCTGAGGAAACGTGCCACCAAGGGGTGCGAGGAAAGAGGCTGGCCCTCCACAGGTGAATGGTGTGCTGAGAGAGCACTGAGGTGGACTCTGACAGAGTTGGACTTGAGGCCGAGATCGGAGAGGTGAAGCAAGTATTGCAATACCACCGATACTAGGCAGACGAATGGGTCCTCAGAACGCTGAGAACACCAGACCGAGAAGCGACGCCATTTGAGGGCGAAAGATTTTCGGGTAGAAGGTCGCCGAGACGCCAGGACGACAGCTTCCACCTCTGGAGGGAGCGAGAGCGGGGCTAGGACTACCCTCTCAGCAGCCAGGCCATCAGGTGAAGGGCCCGGAGGTCGGGGTGCAGGAGAGTACCCTGATCTTGGGTCAGAAGATCGGGCTGAAACCCCAGAGGAAGAGGGGTGTCCACCGCTAACTGCAGGAGCAGAGGAAACCAGGGTTGCCTCGGCCATCGGGGCGCTATCAGGATCACGTAGGCCCCGTCCCGGACAACCTTGAAAAGCTTCCGGGATACCAGCGGTGTGGGGGGAAAGGCATACAGTAGGCCTGTGGACCACGAAATGAGGAAAACATCCGGAGCTACTCTGAGGGGATGCGGATGCCGAGAGCAGAACCGGGGTAGTTGCCGGTTCAGGGGACTGGCAAAGAGGTCCACGGTGGGGGAGCCCCACCGGCGGAAGATTTGCTGGGCAACGCCGGGGTTCAACCTCCACTCGTGGGGCTGCAAGACCCGGCTCAGCCTGTCGGCCAGGCAGTTTTCCTGCCCGGGCAGGTAAACAGCCTTGAGGAAGATGTCGTGGTTGACAGCCCAGGAGCACCGTCTCCGGGCCTCTTGACAGAGCAGGAGGGAGCCCGTGCCCCCCTGTTTGTTCACGTAGAACATGGCCAACTGATTGTCCGTCTGCACCAATACAGATTGACGCGAGGTGAGGTGAGAGAAGGTCCGCAGAGCTAGGCGGATCGCCCGCAGCTCCAGGAAGTTGATCTGCTGAGCCGCCTCCCAAGGAGTCCAAACGCCCTGAGTGCGTGCTCCCTGGCAATGCGCTCCCCACCCCAGGAGAGAGGCATCTGTCGTCAGCACCTGGGAAGGTGCGGGAGACTGAAAGGGCATGCCCAGTACCAGGTTGGGCAGGTGAAGCCACCATTGCAGAGAGGAGACCAGGCGGTCGGAGATCTGTAGAAGGTCCGCCAGACCCCCTGTGGCCTGATGCCATTGAGTGCGAAGACACCACTGGACAGGCCTCATATGCAGCCGGGCGTTCGGTGTGACGTGGACCGTGGAGGCCATATGACCGAGCAGCTGCAGGAACCGTCTGGCCGGGACCGGGGACGCGCTGCGGAACCTGCCGGCCAGAGCCATGAGCCTGTCGGCTCGCTCCCGAGGCAAGAAGGCACGAGCTCGCAGAGTGTCTAGCCGTGCCCCTATGAACTCGAGATCCTGAGAGGGACTCAACGTGGACTTCCCGAAGTTTATGACGAAGCCCAAGTGCTGAAGCAGGGCCACCTGAGCGACCTCTATGGCCGACTGCGCTCGGACGAGCCAGTCGTCCAGGTATGGAAAAACGAACAGGCCTTGAAGCCTCAGGAAGGCCGCCACCACTGCCAGACATTTTGTGAACACCCTGGGGGCGGAGCACAAGCCGAAGGGCAGTACGCGGTACTGATAATGTTTCCCTGCCACCACAAATCTGAGATATTGTCGGTGGTCCGGATGAATAAGGATGTTGGTATAGGCATCCTTTAGATCCAAGGAGCATAGCCAATCTCCCTGCTGGAGGTAGGGCAGCAGGATTCCAAGGGTAAGCATCTTGAACTTTTCCCGCTGCAGGAACTTGTTGAGGTTGCGTAAGTCCAGAATGGGTCTGAGGCCTCCTGTTCTCTTTGGGACCAGGAAGTACCTCGAGTAGAACCCTTGACCCCACAGATGTTGGGGCACCGGCTCCACAGCCTGCTCCCCCAGCAGACCCTGCAGCTCCTGAAGGAGCAAGTCTCTGTGCAGAGGGGGCCTTGGAGGCTCCCCTGGGAAGTAGGGGGGAGGCACCTGGTGGAAATGCAAGAGGTAGCCCCTCTGAATCACCTGCAGCACCCAGGAATCGGACGTTATGGCCGACCACCTGTGGGCAAAGTGGATCAGCCTGCCCCCCGTGCTGAGCGAAGGACGCGGGGGGGAGAGGCTATGCTGGCATAGTCAAAAGCCCCCACCCTGCTGGGCAGGGGGCTGTGTAGCGGGCTTGGGGGCCCTCGACCTACGGGGGCCATTTCCCTGACCCTTAGCCTGCGGGCCCTGAGTGGGAGCCGCCGATGCTTGATATGGAAGGTGTGGTTGCTTATAGGCAAGCACCTTCCTCGGGTAAAAAGGCTTCTTCCCCGGCCCCTTCCGCTTCTGCGAAGGAGCGGAGGTCTTCCGGGACAGGCGAGTCCGAGTGAGAGTCTCGGACTCGAGTTCTGCCGCCTTGTCAGACATGGGCTTACCGAAGAGGTTTTCACCTCTGCAGGGGACATCCACTAGCTTGTCCTGTACCCATGGCTCGAGGTCGGATGACTGAAGCCAGGCCTGCCGGCGGGCGCCGATGCCGGCTCCGGCCACTCGGGCCGATGCCTCGAAGCCATCGTAGGCCGCCCGAGAAATGAACTTCGAACACTCACGAATGCTAGTGGACAAGGCCTGGAACCTCTGCAAAGGTTCGGCGGAGAGACCAGCCGAGAACCCGACGAGCTCTTTCGCCAGGTCTCGGAGGAACATGCCCATATACAGCTGGTATGTCTGCACTCGGCAGGCCAGCATGGAACCCTGGAAGCACTTCCTCCCGAGGGCATCCAGGTTTCGGGCTTCCTTGCCCGGGGGCACCGAGGAGTGCATCTTTTGGCTCTTAAGCCGATGCATCGCCGATTCCACAACCATGGAGTGGTGCGGCAATTGCGCCTTCTGGAACCCGGGGCTCTTGCGGACTCGATACATCGAATCGATCCGTCTGCTCAACACCGGCGTCGAGGCCGGATTTTCCCACATGCGGAAGAGCAGCCACTCCAGCATCGGAGGGACCGGCACAGTAAAGGCCTCCTTCGGGGGAGAGTCGTACTGGAGTGCCTCGAGCTCTTCCGCGCGAGGCTCCTCCTCGGGATCCGCGGGGAAAGCTAAAGCCTTGGCCATATCCCGCACAAAATCCGAGAAGCGCGTATCCTCCGGAGGGGATCTCCTTCGAGGCTCCGACTCAGGCGAGTCGGAGGGGACGCACCGGGTCTGAAAAGAGCTGGGCGACTCGTCCCCTTCCTTGTCCCAGTCCGACGCCTCCGTGGAGGAATCGAGGGGCTCCATGCGGGCAAGGGTTCGTCCCGACGCCGATGCCGGCGTCGACGACCTCGGTCCCGAACGGGAGGCCGAGGGAGACCTCGACCGACTCGAGCCTGCATCGGCTCAAGGATCGACTTGGCTGCTGGGGTCGACATGGGCGTCGACGTCCCGGTGGTCTGGGCAGATGCACTGGCGAGGCCGGTCATCCATGCCCGCTGCTGGTCCAAGAAGGCAGATATACTGCGCTCCAAGGTCGTCAATCTGAGGTCAAACCCAGAAGACCCGGCAGCCACCGACTCGAGCCCCGACGGCATCGGGCCCGACGTCGGTTCCGTAGGGGAGTCCAGGAGGACAATAGTACTCACGTGTCCAGGCGGCTCCACCTCGAGGCGGGGGAGCTTGGAAGGTCTCTCCGCCTCCGAGGGCTCGGGGCGGCTGGCGGGGCTATGCGACCCGGCCCTCGAGGGACCAGGTGCGTCCTCCGACGCCGCCCGCGCGAGTTTCCTCTGCCGACGACGCTCCCGGCCAGGTGATCCCCGTTTTGAGGAACTCCGACGGTGCTCCTGGCCGGAGTCACGAGACGTCGACGCCTCCGACGAGGTCTGGGCCGAACCGGACTCGGGGTCAGAGAAGATTCGGTCCCTTTGCGATTGCCGACTCCTCAGCGCCTTGGAGGACATCTTGCCGCACGGACGACAACTCCCGGGGTCATGGTTGGGTCCGAGGCAACGGAGGCAGAAGTTATGCGTGTCTGTAAGAGACATTAATTTAGAACAATGATCACATTTCTTAAACCCGCTGGCAGCCATCGGGGAAAAAGGGCCCCCGCGAGGTCGAAAGACCGTGCCGCCAGGGGTGGAAAAGTAAGTGGCGGGAACGCCAGTTAGAATAATCGAAAACAAAAAACAAAAAAATGTGAACGGACTCGATAGGTAAAATCGAGGCCGGGCAGGAAAAGGACACGTGAACCGAGAAAACAACAAAGAATTAATCAACTTTTTCAGCGGTGGTAACAAACTACGTCTGTAGGGCTCCGCGGAAAAAAGAAGACTGAGCAAGATGGCATCCTTGGGCGGGAAGAGGACCGCGCATGCGCGCTGCAATCCCAAAGGCTTTCTTCGAAAGCTGGGGAAATTGCTCCGTGCGGGCTCCGTCGGCGCCGACATCACCCATAAGTGAGGACTGACTTCCTGCTTGGTCCTGGAGAATGATTCCTGCTATCCCTGGAGAACACCTGTTACAGGTAACTATGCTTTTTCCAGGAACAAGCAGGAAGTCAGTGCTCACATATGGGACTCCCTAGCTCCAGGCTACCGAGGACCGAACCACGACAACACCAACAGTGAGCAATCGGATAGCCGTGAGTTGCAGAAGGTGAGTCCCCATGGAGAGACTCTGCAAGACCCTAGCATCCAGCGACACTATCACTCCGGTAGCCTGAACGTAGAAGGGTCGGAGGGCAGGAGTTGGCTAAACCCCGAGAATATTATGGGGTATGGCTTGGCCAAAAGCACTGTCTCGGTGGGACTCGCTCTCCAGGCAGTAGTGAGTTGCAAATGTATGAATTGAAGACCATATGGTGGCCTTGCACATCTGTGTCACCAGCACTGAGTGGAGGTTGGCCACCAACGTTGCCATCATCCTCACGCGATGTGCTGTGATCAGATGCTCGAGGGAGAGGCCAGCTTGCTCGCAGGCGAGGGCAATACAGTCCACCATCCAAGTGGACACAGTTCACTTGGTCACGGGGAGCCCCAGTCTACTACAGTCATAAGACACAAAAAGCTGAAAAGCTTTGCGATGGGCCTGAATCCACTGCAGGTAGAAGAATAGGACCTGCTTCCAATCTAGAGTGTGAAGTATTAGTTTTTATTTATTTCTTTTTTATACCGTGCTCTTTAGAATCAGTGCGGTTTACATGTATACTAACAGGTACTTTCTATTCCCTTGTCCCCAAAGGGCTCACAATCTAAGTGTACCTGAGGCAATGGAGGGTTTCCTGTGGCAATGGAGGGTCAAGTGGCTTGCCCAAGGCCACAAGGAGTGGCCATGGGACTAGAGACCCCAGTCCCTCCGGCCTGAGGTTGCTTGTCCCCATGTGGGAATTGAACCCCCGGCCTTACGGCCTGAGGTAACCTGTCCCAACCACTGAGCCACTCCTCCCTCTCTGGTTGAGGTGGAATGGAGATTCCTCCTTGGTTGAGGTGGAATGGAGATACCACCTTCGGTAGGAATTTGGGGTGTGTGCGGAGCACCATCCTGTTCTTATAGACCCTCGTATATGATGGCTCCGCCACCAGGGCCTGGAGTTTGCTGACCCTATGTGCGGACATGAGGGCCACCAGGAAGGCCACTTTCCAAGACAAGTATCTCAGGTGGCAAGTGGCTAGAGGCTCAAAGGGTGGCTTAGTGAGTTGGGAGAGCACCACATTGAAGTCCCACTCCACCGCCGGAGGGCAGAGAGGGGGCTTGGATAGCAGAAGGCCCCGGAGGAACATGGAGATCAAGGGCCAACTTGAGAGGGGTTTCCCCTCGATAGAGTGGTGGTGCATCGCTATGGCGCTCAGGTGCACCCTCACAGAGTTGGATTTCAGCCTGGTGTGCGACAAGTGTACCTCTCCAGTACCTGTGCGACAGGTACTGGCTAGGTACTGGAGAACCAGTTGCACATGACAGGAGAAGGGATTTTCCCTCTTCTCTGCACAGCAGACAGAGAATCTTCTCCACTTAAAAGCGTTAGCCCATCTGATGGAGGGTTTTCAGGTGGCCAGTAGGATCTCCTCGAATTCTCCTGGAAGGTTGAAAGGGGCCACGCTAACCTTTCAGCAGCCGCATCGTTAGTGTTAGGGACCCCAGGTTGAGGTGTAGAAGGGAACCTTCCTCCTGGGACAGTAGATCCAGGACCTGGCCCAGCGGATTGGGAGCACCACTGACAGGGAAAGCAACAAGGGGAATCAAGGTTGCCTGGGCCATCTGCGTGTGATCAGTATCACTGACACCTCCTCACTCTGGAACTTGAAGAGGGGCTTGGCGATCGGGGGGGGGGGGGGGTCGGTGGGAACGCATAGAGTAGGCCCTCCGACAACTAAATCAGGAAGGCATCTGCCGCCACTTTCCACGGGTGCGGCTGGCATGAGCAGAAGCTTAGCAGCTGCATGTTGTTCGGGGAGGCAAATAGGTCCATCACGGGTCTGCCCCAGTGATAGAAGAGTTGTTACGTTACCCTGGGATTCAAGCGCCACTTGTGTGGGCGAAGGACTCTGCTCAGCCATCCTGGCCTGGCAAGTATACTGCTTGCAGGAGCATGTTGTTTCACACTGCAACGGAGAGGAAGGCTACCACCTCCTGGAAGAGGAAGTACCCCCGTGCCCCCCTGCTTGTTGATGTAAAACATTGCCACCTGGTTGTCCATCTGTATCAGCCCAGGTCAGTGCAATAGGTGGTGATGGAATGCTCGTAGTGCTAGGAAGACTTCCCTGAGTTCCAGGAGATTGATTTGCAAGAGCGACTCTCTTGGAACCAGCTGCCTTGTGTGTGGTGGTCCCTGCAATGTGCCCCCCAGCCCAGGAGGGAGGAATCTGTTGTCAGGGTCCTCTGTGGTGCGGGTGCCTGGAATGGCATTCCCGCCAGGAGGTGGTGCAAGTTTTGCCACCAGGTGAGGGACTCCGCCAGCTGGCAGGTGACACCCATGGCTTGAGTCCACAGTGAGTGAAGACACCATTGAGCTGTCTGCATGTTGAGGTGGGCTAAAGCTGTGACATGGACCGTTGAGACCATGTGGCCCAACAGGTGGAGCAGGAAGCAAGCTGGTACTGACCAGCGGCGTTGCACTTCTCCTGCTAGTTGCCTGAGGCGTTCTGCCCTTTGTCTTGGAAGGATGGCCTTGACCTGTAAATGTGTCCAACTGAGCCCCTATGAAATCCAGACTTTGGGTTGGGGCGAGATGGGATTTGGGGTAGTTGATGACCAACCCCAGGTGCTGCAGTAGGAGGGTTGTACTCTCTGCGACCTGCCTGACCTCTGAGGCCGTACTGCCTCTGATGAGCCAGTCGTCCAGATAGGGGAAGTCAAAAGCCCCTTGTAGGCGCAGGTGGGCGGCTACCACTGCCAAGCACTTGGTAAAGACCCTTGGCGAGGAAGCCAGGCCGAAGGGCAGCACTCTGTATTGGTAGTGCCCTCCTCCCACCACAAATCTTAGGTATTGCCTCTGGGAGAGGTGGATCAGGATGTGGGCATACGCATCCTTTAGATCCAAAGAACACAGTCATTCTCCCTGGTGGAGGTAAGGAAGCAGTGTTCCAAGAGAGAGCATCTTGAACTTTTCCCTCACCAGGAACCTGTTCAAGTTTTGAAGGTCTAGTATGGACCCGAGGCCCCCAGTTCTCTTGGGGACAAGGAAGTAACTGGAGTAGAAGCCTTTTCCCCATAGGTGATTGGGTAGAGGCTCCACAGCACTATCCCTGAGTAGCCTGCGAGCTCTGAGAGCAACAAGGTCTGGTGAAGGAGAGGTTGCACAGGGTCTCCTGGGAAGAACCTTGGGGGTATCTGCTACAGGTGGAGGAGGTACCCCTCTTTTACCACCTGCAGACCCACTGGTCAGAGGTGGGCAGAGAGTGCCAGGCGGCCCCCTGTGGGCTGGGGATTGTCTCCTGGGGGAGAGGAGGCCCTGCCCTGGGAGTCAAAAGCTTCCCTGGGTTGGGTGGGAGTTGGGGCCTGCGGCTTCAGGACTTTCGGCTTCCTGGGTCCTTGGCCCTAGCTCTTAGGCTGAGGGCTTTGTTGTTGATGGCCCAAGAAGGGCTGGTGGTGACTTTGGTGGAAAGACCCCTTTTCCCCGATAGTTTCTTGCAGGGGAGGGCTGAGGTTTTCTTAGAGAGCCTCTGCCTAGACACAACCTCGGCCTCTATCTCAGCCATGGTTTTGCCGAACAAATTTTCCCCAGTACAGGGGACGTTAAGCAATTTTTCTTGGACCCATTGCTTGAGGTCCGAGGTCTGTAGCCAGGCCGGGTGCCGATGCCGGCCACCACCACTCAGGCTGCTGACTTGAAGCAGTCGTAGGCGGCTCGGGAAAGGAACTTGGAGCAGTCCTTGATCCCGGCTGCCAAGGACTGGAACCGCTGAAGAGGTTCCCCGGTGAGCCCAGCTGAGAAGCCAGACAGCTCCTGGATCAGGGCCTTGAGGTACATGCCTATGTACAGTTCATAGGCTTGAATCCTGCACCTGAGCATGGAACCCTGGTAACATTTGCGTTCGAGGGCGTCAAGGGCCTGAGCCTCTCTGCCCAGGGGGACAGAGGAGTAGTTCTTCTGGTTCTTAAGCTTCTGCATGGTTGACTCTACTACTAATGAATTATGTGGGAGCTGAGTATTGTGGAACCCGGGGCCATTCTTGATGCACATCCTAAGGAGCTGTACCGGCACTGTGAGAGTCTCTTTGGGTGGGGACTCATACTGGAGAATTTTCAGTTCTTTAGTGCGCGGATCCTCTTTCGACTCTGTCGTAACTGACAGGGTCCGGGCCATATCCCGAGGCGCCGGGGGATTCGGCTCGAGGGAATGTCTTGGTGCCAACAGGTTTATGGGGAGGCCTTGATGTTGGTTTCCCACTCGGAGTTGGAGAATGTCGATGATTCTGAGACTCTGCGGTCTTGTGTCTGGCCCCGAGGAGTTGGGACCCTCTGGAGGATCTTGGGCCCGATTCCCAGAAACTGGTCAGGGAGGCCAGATACCCAAGGAATAGGATCGAGACCTCGAATGTGATAGGGACATCGACCAGTGCCAAGGAATCACCTGAGGCCGGTGGCGCTCAGAGCCTAGCTTGACGCCTGGGGAGTCCCCTGCCGTCATGGGCCCAGTTGTCAGGGCAGATGATGCGGACGAACCAGCCATCATTGCCTGCTGCAGGGCCAGGGATAGCAAAAATATTTTGTTCCAGGGCCACCATTCTGGTTTCGAGGCCAAAAGGCTCCGAAGCTTTCGGCGTAGGCACAGAGGACCTAGGGCCTGACGCTGGCACTCTCGCGAGTGCATCCTCAATGAGGACCACGGCCTCAAGTAGCCTTGCACGGTCTATGCTGGCCAAAAACTTCTTCTTAGAGACCTTAGTGAGGTGCTGCTCGAGTCCCCCTGTGGTACGTTTCTGGGTTTCACCAGTGGAAAATTGAGAGGCTTCGAGGATTTTTTCTCTTGGGGTCCGGGATCTTCTTGGAGGAGCCACTGCCACGGGACTCTGAGGATGCACGGGCCTCATGGGAAGTGCTGGGCTTGGAGCTCGGCGTCGGGGAAGCCGGTGCCAAGTCGGACCTTGGGAAAATCCTCTCCTCCAATTCCGACCTTTTCTTGTTGATTTTCAGAGTCATGGCCTGGCACAGGTCGCAGGTGGTACTATTGTGGTCCAGGCTCAGGCAGCATAGGCAGCAGTCGTGCGTGTCTATAACAGACATGGTTTGACTGCAGCAGTCACATTTTTTTAACCCATCGGGGAACATGGTGGGAGACACCCGGCTGGGGTCAACAACCCCTTAGTGAAAAAAGACGCAAATGCCAGTCGAGGCAAGCCTTGATCAAAAGGAGGGAAGGAACCAAAACAGCAGGCAGGAATAGGAACAGATATGCAACCATGAAAAAAAAAACACCTAAGGATGTTTTGGAAGATTTTTTCTGGGGAAACAGGACAGACAGTTAGGCTCCCCGGAAAAAAAGGAGACTGAGCAAGATGGCAGTCCTGGGTGGGAAGGGGACCACATATGTGTGGCAACATGTCCCAAAGGCTGTCTTTGAAAACTGGGGAAATGCTACGCGTGGACTCCAATGGTGCAGACATCACCCATATGTGAGGGCTGACTTCCCGCTTCTTCGTGGAGAAAGAATATATACCACTAAATTAAAGATTAGGTATAATTGGCATCTCAGACACCTGGTGGAAGGCAGTCAATCAATGGGACACTGTGCTACCTGGGTACAAACTATATCACAATAAAAAGGTAGATTAAATTGATGGAGGGGTTGCGCTCTATGTTAGAGAGGGCACTGAGCCACACAACATAGTAACATAGTAAATAACGGCAGATAAAGACCAGAATGGTCCATCTAGTCTGCCCAGTAAGATGGCAGGAGTAGGTGCACCCCTCCCCATGTCTCTGTCCAGGGGTGCACCTGCCACTCTGTGCAGACCACCCCTCCCCATGTCTTTGTTTAGGGGTGAACCCACCGCTCCATGCCGCCTGGATCCAGCCGCCTAGATCAAAGCAACTAAGCAAGAAATGGCACAGCACATCTCCCACATAGTGAACCTTTCACTACTGCAAGGTCTCATGCCATCACTTCTTAAAAAGTCACTTATATGACCCATTTTGAAAAACAAAGCACTCAACAAGGACGACCCAACTTCCTACCGCCCAATTTCAAGCATATCCTTCCTCGCCAAGATCATTGAAAAGGCAGTTCAGCAGCAGCTGCAGGACCACATTGATGACACAAACGCCCTTGATGTGCAACAATATGGGTTTCGGCAACATCACGTTGTAGAAACTCTCCTGCTAGCCCTAATGGACAACCTACTCAAAGGTCTAGAAAACAAAAGCAAGATGTATATGCTTATATTCATAGATATATCAGCTGCCTTCGACTCAGTACATCACCCCACACTTCTGGAGCGACTTGCGTCCATAGGCATTTCAGGTACCCCACTAAAATGGTTCTCCTCTTACATAACCAACAGAATGCAGCAGGTCCATTTCAACAATGACAAGGCAGCCCCCTTCCCACAAACTCAAGGCATTCCACAAGGCTCTGCCTTCTCCTCCCTCCTATTCAACTTATACCTACAACCAGTTTGCAAGATTTTCCAGGAACACGAGATCAACTACCATATATACGCAGATGACCTAATGCTATATACTCAACTCGACGTAAATAACCCAAACCTCAACAAACTTGAAAAATGCTTATTCGAGCTACAAATCTGGTTGCAACGAAATAACATGTCCATAAACCACAAAAAAACAGAAGCAATGTGTATCTCCAGGAAACCGGGCTTCAATCCCCCAGCAACAGTCACCATGAACAATAACGTTTACAACATCAAGACCGAAATAAAATATCTAGGAGTGATGCTGGACAACAACCTAAATATGGACAAACACCTTCGAAGTACCAATCGGGCCATTTTCCACAAATTAAGAGTCTTGCAGCCACTACGTAACATCCTCGATCATGCCGACTTCAGGACTGTCGCGCAAGCACTCATCATTCCCCATCTAGACTATTGCAATGCCATACTGCAAGGTTTGCCAAAGAAAACTATAAATATTCTGCAAATGGCACAAAATGTTGCTGCCAGAATCATTATGCAAAAAGGCCTCTCTGAGCACATTACACCTGTACTAATTGAGCTACATTGGCTCCCCATTGCGGCCCGCATCCAATACAAAATCATAATCATTACATTCAAGCTTATTCACAATTTAGCACCCTCACACCTCAGCCTAATCACCAATCTACCCAACAACAGGAGCAGAACAGTAAACCTCAATACCCTCTGTCTCCCGAAGTGCATCAGAACTGTTAATGCATGTACAAGTAACAGAGCATTCTCACTCATAGCTCCACCACTCTGGAACCGGCTGCCATGTAAGCTGCGTGCAAACTCTGACTTAAAGGACTTCAGAAAAAAGCTTAAGACTCACCTCTTCCAATCGCATTACAATGTAACCTAGGCACTGTATCCCACTACCACTGTATCCCACTACCATGTGTCTACCATACGTGGGAAAGTCACTGTACCTCGTGTAATCTCACAACGAGAAATGCATTCAGTTTATGTGTAAATATGTATATAATATATCCGGTGTGAAGTGTTTCTCATCAATCAAGTGTAATCTGTAACCCAATGTTTGATGTGTTGATATCTCTCCCTCTCAATCACAATGTATATCTTTCTAATTCCTGGCCTGTACAGCCACTCCTACCATGTATAGCAACCGCTGCTGATCGCTGGAAGCAGCGGGATACAAATGTACACTAAATAAATAAATGTAGGACACCCCTATTTGTTAAGAAATTAGATGGTTCAGTTTATTTTGATTTTATCCTGTTGCTGTAAAGGGATCCACTGTGTCTGTCCCATGCCATTTTGAATTCCATCACTGTGTTTGCCCCCACCACTTCCATCAGGAGGGCATTCCAAGCATCCACCACCCTTTCAGTGAAAAAGTATTTCCTGACATTGCCTTTCAATTTACTACCTTGCAGCTTCATGTTATGCCTTCTAGTTTTACAGCTTCCCCGTCTTTGGAAGAGGTTTGTTTGTTCATTATTTCTCTTTAAGTATTTAAAGGTCTGAATCATATCTCCCCTATCCCTCCTCTCCTCCAAAGTGTACATATTTAGGTCTTCAAGTCTCTTCTCATAAGGCTTCTGACACAGGCTCCAAATCATTTTGGTTGCCTTCCTCTGAACAGTTTCCATTCTTTTTACATCCTTTGTAAGATATGGTCTCCAAAACTGAACACAGTATTCCAAGTGAGGCCTCACCAGTGACTTATACAGTGGCATTATTACCTCTTCCTTTCTGCTGGTAATTCCTCTTTGTATGCAGCCCAACATCCTCCTGGCTTTTGCCACCGCCTTGTCGCACTGTTTTGCCACCTTGAGATCTACAGAAATAATCACACCAAGGTCTTTCTCCTGATCCGTGCACACCAACCTGCCTGGCCAGAATGAACAGTGGGATGATGAAATGCTAAAAGAAAATCAGGAAAGCTAACAAAAGTTGGAAGAAGGGAGACTGGTCATCCAGTGAAAAGTCAGAAGCTGCCAGGCAGGGTGAATCCAGCGAGGAGGCTCGTCACTTGTCACAGGTCAAATAACGCTTCCTAGAAGACAGAAAGAGTTAAGGCAAGGCAAACACTTTTGTGCCTTAATGGAGTGTATACAAGAGCATGTGTTATGGGCAACTTGGGCAGGAACGTGCGATGAAGTCGCAAAGGCAGAACGCACACTGGAACTGCTTGGGCGCAAGGCACGTAAAGGCAGAAAACATTAACAGCGCACGCTGGAAAATGGTGAGAAGTGCAAATGGTCACCTGCGGTCCATCCTGTTTTATGCCTCAAAATGGATGAGTGTGGGAGGCCCCCAAAAAGGACAATGACAAAGTCAAGCCTTGGTACTCACCCCCTGGGAGTCTCAGACAGGGAAAACCATGTCAGGCTCAATGCTACTCCTCAGAAGCTGTTTCTTTCTTTTTTATGTTTTCTTAACCAACTTGCATCCACATACCTCTGAGGTATCTTCAGTCTGCGAGGAGTGAAAGGGGGGGGGGGGAGAGGAGGAAGGAGGGGGTGTTGAGGTTGTGTGAGACTGCTGAACTCTTCCAAATCCTTCCAGTTTTCTGGCTGCACAAAAGGCCCTTATCATAATAAGATCATGGAGCTGAACCAGTTTTCCCTCCTCCTTTGGCTACCGAAAAGATCTTTGTTTAGTGGAGCCTCCCACGTCGCGCTCAAGTGGTCGTTCAAAAGCAAAATCAATCTTTTTCCTCTCAGTTGTTCAGATTTTCTTCAGAGTTGAGAAAATCCAACTACCATCTGCTGGAGACAGAATACTGAGATGCCCTCTTGAGGTTCAGGCTGATAGAGGCATGGGAGCAATGTCATTAAAACCTGGGCATTTCATTGGCTATCTGTCTCCACCAATCTGCTGGTAGGGGAACACAACCCATTTGTCTGGACTGGTCTAGCCGAACGATATGGAATATATTTTACCCTAGCCATTTTTATCATTTATTACTTACAGTATTTATTATCTATTGATCGCTGTTTATTTATAATCATTTTTAAATTATTAACACTGTACATATTTTCCCTCTGCTTTTTGCCTGTTTACTGGGGACAAGTGCTCCATCCCACACTTAGAAGTGCTTTCATTTCCAATATGTCTAAGTCTTTTTCTGTGTTTTGGAGAGAGTTGTAGACAACCCCCCCCCCCAAAACACAACCCCCCCCCTTTCCCTCAGGCTTGTGCAAACACCCAAATGGCAGTTATTCTTTGAGCCTGGCAACCTTTGACAATCCACTACTAATTTAAGAAATATCTTACAGTGGTTTTGAGTGTCTAGATATTTGGGGGAGGGGGGATATTCCACGGTAGCGGATAGCATTAAAATCCTGCAGCAACGGAGAGGCTCCGTCTCACACAGCTTCAGTGTGGCTGTACGGGTCCCGGAGCTCTCTCCCGTACCGTCAAGGGAGAGAGATCCGCACCGGCGAATGCCTGCAGTAAGCGAAAATAACTGACAAGGAGGGAAGGCGGGAGCTGCTACTAATTTAAAGAGCCAGGCTCAAATTTAAAATTACTGTAAATATAAGGAAATTTGCTAACAACTAAAGGGAACTAATCCCTGATTGCCAATTAACCAAAGGTAACTGAATTAAAAGTAAAATTAAAGGTAAAAATCTAAAGTAAAATCAGAATAGAATTTGTCACACTAAATGCTCTTTATCTGTTCCCCCAAGTGAGCCCAGAAGCTAGGCTCACTACGTCCTCCTGCTGCATGGAGACTGGACACACTGGGGGCTGATGGGAGAGACCAGCAGGCTATATCCAGTGATGTCATGAGTTTGACATGCCCAGTCTCCAAGCTGCAGGAGGAGATTCACTACCCAGAGACTGAGAACTAAACTGGAGGAACGATAAGGAACTACCCCCAATGAACTCTAAACGCAGCTATTCAATGTCGGGCACCATATCCAGCCACCAGCATTGAATAGCCAGGACAGCCGGATAGTATGGAAGCTAATTTGGCAGCGGCGATATTCAGCTGCTTCTCAGTAAGCTTCAGCAGCCAAAGTTACGCGAGCCTTTCAGGATCCTAACTTACACTACTGAGGGATAACCGGCTAGTGGTTGAACATCACTGTTAGCTGGTTATCCCTAGATGCCACCTCTGATCCACCCCCAGAATGCCCTGACCCTAGCTAGCTAGCATCCACGGCAGCATCCGGGGATATTCAAGAACATTAACTGTGCCAGTGGCACTGAATATCATGGAAATGAAAATGACAAAAAACAACACTGGAGATATAAAATCTTTCAACTAATAAGAACATAAGATATTCCATAGTGGGCCAGATCAAGGTCCAACAAGCCCAGTATCCTGCTTCCAACAGTGGCCAATCTAGGTCACAAGTACCTAGCAGTTTCCCCAAAAAACACAGGTTCCACAATGTTTTGTTTTGTGTCCATTCAGCAGACAGGATAAAACAAAACAGAGGTACTGAGGAGAATGATGCATGTGGGGAGGGCCATTCCATCTCAGTGACATGATGGAATATTCATCTACTTGCTTAGGTTTCTTATAAAATTAATCCCGAAACTGAGAACATGATAGACTGTATTTATTTGCTTTTAAAGATTAGCTTCAGAACCATTTATGACTAATAAGGGAAACAACTTTATCAATGAAGAAACTGCAGTGAATTTCATGGGTCATGTCATAGGTCATTTGGTCAAAACTGGAATCTCTTTTAGGTGCAGGAGATACCACTAACTGATATCAAGCATCTCATACATTTTATGATGTATTGCTGGAAATTTTCCAAATTCCTCTGAAACCCTAGTTAAATTATGAACGTCTCTAAAAGCTACAGTGACTGCCTGATCCCTAAAGACAATAAATTTCCAGATATATGGCAGAATATGGTATATTTTCAGCTGCTCATTGACCTTTAAAATGTGGTAACTCAGTACGTGTCATAAACATGCATATGTGCCTATTTATTTGACCATTATCATTAGAAGTGCCAAGAAAGTAAACATGGCTCTTCTGAAAAATTTACAACTGCTTAATTTACCTCTGATGCTGGTGGCCAAAGAAACGAACATCCACTTGATTGTCCTCTTTTTGCATGACTTTGGCTGGCCAAAATCCAAATCCTTTCATTTTGGCCCAAACCAACTCATGATTCGGTATCTGCGGAGGAAATATGTCTTTTTATTATAAAATTTAAATATGAAATATGATAGTGCCACTGAGGTTAAATTCTTCAGCAAAAAAAACCAAAACACCATTCTAATAAGTATGGGAAAATGATTGCTCTTACAATGTCAGGGATGATAGAACGAAAAGAGAAATAGGCACAATTACAAAGCAATATTGCTTACCTATAACAAGTTTTTTCCACAGACAACCAGACTGATAAGGCACATGAGTGGGTGATATCATCTGACAACATCAGAATGGAACTGCTCTCCAAGAGCTTAGAACTTGGTATAAAATTCTGAGCATGTGCCACCATTTCTCAGTTATTCAGTTAGTTCCCATAGCTCTAGAAAAGGTAGTTACTCACCTGTAACATGTGTTCTCCATGGACAGCAGGAATAAGTCCTTACGTATGGGTGAAGTTATCAACGGAACCCCATGTGGGAATGCTCCCCAGTTTCTATTGGAAGCTTTTGGGAGGTTCCACCGTGCCTGCATGGAGGAATGGGCACAAGTCAGCGAGATCACACATGATGTCCTTCAGGAACATGCTCATGTACAGCTGATAAGAGTCTACTCTAGCCACGACCATGGAGCTCTGGAAGCACCTCCTTCTGAAGGAGTCCAATGTACGAGCCTCCCTACCCAGGGGCATCAAGGAATGAGTCTCGGTGCTCTTTTAGGACAGACTTTACCACTAAGGACTGGTGCAGAAGCTGAGGCTTCTCAAACCCCAGGGCCTTCTGAATCTGGTACATCGACTCTAGCCTACTGATCGAGGGGACAGTGAGGGGGTTCTCCCACATCCTCTCATTTGCAGACTTTGTAGGATTTGGTGAACTGGCACGGTCACTGCTTCCTTAGGAGCCGAGGAGTACTGTAGGATCTCCAACTTCTCCTCCTGGGCTTATCCTCTGTCACCAGTGAATATGGGATGGCCTTGGCCATATCCCTCACAAAGTCCTGGAAGGACATGTCCTCCAGAGGAGACTTCAGCCATTCAAGCAGAAGGGAGGGGTCTGATGGGGACATAGATCATCCAGACTCTGCCCAGAGCTCCCTCTGGTCTTGAGCGCAGTGGGAGCATCAACAGGATCGATGATGCATCGAGTCCTTTCGGGGCTTTGTTGGGACATCAGAAACCGATATACGAGAGAGAGAGATGGCCCTGCAAAGGAACTGGCGGTTGATCTCCTCAATGCCCCAATGTCAATGTCTTTGTAGGCAGAGAGCATGCGTTTTGAGGACTGGCTGCACAACGGTCGAGAACGATGCCCTGGGCACCGAAGGACCAGCCAGATGTTGCTCCAGCATCAGTGCATTGTGGGCTCAAGTGCCAAAAGGCGTTTTTCCATGGCTGCCGATTCCAAAAGCCTTGGGGCCTGATCAGCTTCGACCAATGTCTCCGGCTTCCCTGCAGGGGTATTAGGACCTCAGTGGTTGGGAGACAGTCGGTGCCACTCTAAAGCTGTGGAGGTCAATTCTTCTCCTTAGAGCACCTTGGTGGGTCGTTCATGGTCACCGCTCTCAACATCGCGTCAGGAAGGGCTCCAATGCCTATGAACATGGGACTTAGTCCGGTGCTTGGGCAGGTCCCCATTCAATGCCAATGGAGTCAAGGTCAAGTCCTTCTTCGATTCCAGGTGGAGACCAATTCATGGCCGATGCTCTGATGCATTCGGCTCCAATTAAGCCCAGGAATCTCTCAATGACAATGCACTTTTGGCAAATCTGAGGGGAATCATCGAGACTGAGGCTGGTGCCGAAGACACCGAATCAGACCTCTGGCCAAAGAGGGATTCTCTCTCCTTCTCTTGACCCTTCAGGCCTCTCCTTGTCATGATGATCGGAACCCAGGCACCAATTTTATTTTTTGGTGACCGAGATGGTTCTGCCACATTTGGTGCATTTCGTGAACGTACTGGCCATTTCTGGAACATTTCAGGGAAGATGGCTGTAGCAAAATCAAACAACTCAATGGTGACCAAAGGTCCAGCTGGGCCATGGGAAAATCGACAAGAAAATAAAAGTTACCGAAAAAGTGCCTGAACCGAAGGTGGAACTGCGATCAACGGGCCCAATGCTACCGGCGGCAGACAGAAAAATAAAATAAGCACAAAAAACACCATCAAAGAGGAAAAAAACAAAACATTTACCAACAGATGACTGATTCATGTCTGTTTGGCTCCATGGAAAATGAAGACTGGAGAAGATGGCAACATGGCAAGCAGGAAGACAGGCATGTAGGCACAGTGGAGCTTCCCAAAAGCTTTCAATAGAAGCTGGGGAGTGTTCCTGGGCGTGGCTCCATTGGTGAAGACACCCATATGTGAGGACTTCATTCCTGCTTGTCCACGGAGAATGTAGGCAGCTCTCGGGGAGATGGGAGGGATTGTGCATTTTATCAATCCTGATGTCTATGGAAAACATCTTATAGGTAAGCAACACTGATTATTCTGTCAACAAACATAACTGAATCAGGCACACAAGTGGGTGACCTCCAAGCTAGAGAATAGCTACCACCAGGTGGTCAAAGGCACTGTCATGCACTGAAGCCTGGCAGAAGTGGTAGTGCAACACAAACATATTAAGCAAGGATATATAGCTGCCCTGAAGACAGCATTTAGTGAGGCAAACTCAGCGAAAAACCAAAGCCTATGTAATAGCGCTTAATGAAAGCAAACTTTACAGATGAGATAAGCATTAAGTTATTTGAAACAGAACTGGAAGCAGGATGTTAGGAAATTTGGCAGTGCTCTTTTTCTGCTTGGAATGGCAATTCTGTTGAGGATCAAAGAAGAAAAAATGAAAAATACTCAAAACAGACTTCATGTGCAACAGAGATATTTCTAGATTTTGGAGCTACTTGTCAGTAGTGATCATAGCATGATCTCATTTGGTTTAATAAATGGAAGTAGGACGGCAAGGAAAACAACAGTACTACCTTTTAACTTTCAAAAGGGAGACTATCATAAAATGATGAAAATAGTTAAGAAAAAACTAAAAAGAGCAGATGCAAAGGCCAAACACTTACATTGGAGTGGAGGAGTAGCCTGATGGTTAGAGCACTGGGTTGGGAACCAAGAAACAAGGGTTCAATTCCCACTAGCACTCCTTGTGTCCTTGGGCAAGTCACTTAACCCTCCATTGCCTCAGAAAATTCCAAGTTATCAATGTCCCCGTTTAATGTATATTACCAAGTTTAAGTTGCAATGTAATCTGCTTTGATTGAAATGATAAAGCAGTATAGACCTGTTAAATAAATAAATAAAAATTACATATGGGCATTGTTTAAAAAGTACTACCTTCAAAGTCCAGAACAGATGTATTCCACTCTTTAAAAAAAGTGGAAGGAAGGCCAAAAACTGCCAGCTTGGTTTAAAGGCAAGGTCAAAGAGGCTGCTGTAGCCAAAAAAGCATCATTCAGGAAATGGAAAATGGAGCCAAATGACAAAAACAGGAAACAGCATAAGAACTGGCAAGTTAGATACAAGGCATTGATAAGGCAGGCAAAGAGAGAATTTGAAAAAAAGCTTGCCGTGGAAACAAAAACGCATTAAACCATTTTCAAGTACGTTCATAAACAAAAAAAACCTTTGAGAATCAGTCAGACCATTGGATGATAGAGAGGTAAAAGGGGCATTAAGTGAGGACAAAGGTCATAGAGGCGAGACCGAATGAATTCTTTGCTTCAGTCTTTACTGAAGATGATGTAGAAAAGTTATCCATGCCTGAAATGTGAGATTGCGGACTACTAATAGTAATCTGTGAACTACCATTAAAAATGTCTGTAGTACCGGAAGATTGGAGAATGACCAATATTAACACCAAATTTAAAAAAGGGTTCCAGGGGTGATCCGGGAAACTACATAACAGTGAGCCAGACGTCAGCACTGTCCCATTTGGTCTTCTTTCTGAGTGATATTTTGCTGAATTTGCTGCTAAATTGTGAGTTTTGTCTGTTTGTCTCCACATATTTATCTATCTATTTGCCCTTCTTGGTGGGTTCCCTTACCTACTCCTTTGCTGTGTGCCCACTGTTCAGGAACAGCCTACTGGCCAGAGACACTTAGGTTCCTGCCCACCCTACCCCTCACCCCACCCACCCCAGGGGCTACATTGCCTATATAGTGGTCACATACGTGCCATCTGTCGTTCCTAACTTGGGTAACGCCCACATCTTCAACTTTTCTTATTATTCTTCCTCTTTTGGTACTGCTTAATCAACATGTCGTGTATTCAGTGCAATAACTGTGGTACTTTCATTCAAAGAAGAATCATTTGGAGCCTAAGAGCTTGTCCTATATGCCTAAAGTCAGCTGCCATGCATGAAGAACTGACTCTACTAAGGAAAGACCTAGCAGCCATGCATAAAGAAGTGTCTCTACTGAGGGAGGAACTGGCTGCAATGAAGCGCACCTCTTCTAGGATACAAACTGAACAAAGTCCACCACCGCTCCCACAAAGAATCAAACACCCCAGGAACAAATGGATCACAGTGGGTTTCGGAAGATTGCGACCTGTAACGCAGAGACATCCTACACATCAAGAGATATCCCTGCAAAATGCCTTCTCTGCCTTGGCTAATGAGGATGCCCAATCCAAAGAAACTGAAGGGCCCTTAAATGAGTCAGACAATGCCCAATCTCCTGCTAAAGCACCAAATATGAAGAAAACCTCACCAAACAGAAAACTATTACTACTTGGAGATTCCATCATCAGAGGCACCAACTTGGGAACACAGTTCAAAGGAGAGAAGATAGTCATGTGCCTACCAGGCTCTTCAGCCAGCAGGAATACAAGCCAAGTTGTTGAAATACTTAGCGCAAAAAGTGAGCACTCCAAACCAGATGTTATTATCCACTTGGGCACAAATGACCTGGCTAGAAACAGTGCCTCTACAGCCCAAAAGGACTTCCAATCTCTGGGAGAGAAACTCAAGTCCATTGTTAACACTGTTGCATTCTCAGAAGTTCTACCTGTTCTTGGTAAGGGGACAAAAAGGCTGCATTGCATTAACAACTTTAATACATGGCTCCAGACCTGGTGCAAACAAGAAGGATTCAGATTTATTGGCAACTGGGGCAACAGATGGACCAACAAGAGACTATACAGAATTGCACACTATACTATATATTGTGTGCAATTCTGGTCGCCGTATCTTAAAAAGGATATAGCGATTTTAGAAAAGGTTCAGAGAAGAGCCACCAAAAAGGTAAAGGGGATGGAAGGATACTCCTATGAAGAAAGGCTAAAAAGGTTAGGGCTCTTTAACCTGGAAAAGAGACGGCTGAGGGGAGATATGATAGAAGTCTATAAATTAATGAACGGAGTGGAACGGGTAAATGTAGATCGATTGTTTACGTTATCAGAATATAGAAAGACTAGGGGACATGCAATGAAGCTACAGGGTAAACTATTTAAGACTAATAAAAGAAAATATTTTTTCACTCAACGTGTAATCAAACTCTGGAATTTGTTACCGGAGGATGTAGTAAAGGCTGTTAATGTAGCTGGGTTTAAAAAAGGTTTGGACAAGTTCCTGAAGGAAAGGTCCATAAACCATTATTAAGAAGTGACCGAAGATATCAATGCTTGACCCAGTACAAGCATTGTGGAACTTGTGTCTCTTGGGGAAACTGCTAGGTACATATGACCTAGATTGGCCACTGTTGGAAACAGAATACTGGGCTTGATGGACCTTGGTCTGACCCAGTATGGCATATCTTATGTTCTTATGTACTGTGCTGATGGACTACATCTCTCTGTCGCAGGGAAAAGAAACCTAAGTGAAAAATTCAGGCAGTATGTGGATATGCATTTAAACTAGGAAAAGGGGGTGACGGATGTGGAAGGTCAACATCTGCATGCCACCCCCTGCAAAAGCAGAACAACATCAGAAACAGCCACACTCTTAAACCACACATCAAAAACAAGTGGGAAGAAGTGGGCAGAATAAAATCAATGCAAAATACACACAAGCCAGGTAAATGCTGGAAAGCAATGAGCACAAATGCTCGAAGCTTAGCCAAAAAAATTCCAGACCTGGAAGCCCTAATGGTGGAAACGGATTTGGACATCGTGGCCATTACGGAAACATGGTTTAATGAATCGCATGACTGGGATATAGCCATAGCTGGCTATAATCTATTCAGAAGAGACAGAGAAAATGGAAAAGGAGGAGGAGTAGCCTTGTATGTCAAAAGCAGTATTAAAGCTACTGAAATGCAGGGAACATGGGGAAAAGAAGAAGCGCTCTGGATTGCGTTGGAAAGAGGAGATGGCACTGTCATCCATATTGCTGTAGTCTACAGACCTCCGACTCAAATTGAAGAGAGAGATAACGAATTGATTATAGATATTGCCAAGATAGCAACAAAGGGGGAAGCGATCATATTGGGTGACTTTAATCTACCTGATGTGGATTGGATTACTCCTTCTGCACATCTGGAAAGAAGCAAAAAAATTGTGGATGCTCTCCAAGATGCATTACTTAGACAAATGGTGATGGAACCAACCAGGGAAAGCTCATCGCTGGATGTAGTGCTCACCAACAGTGATAACGTGTCGAATGTCTGCGTGAGTGCCCCTGTGGCAACAGCGACCATCACACAGTGTGGTTTGAGATAAAAGCCATGGTACAGGCCAATCATAGCAAGCTCAAAGTCCTAAACTTCAAAAACACTGACTTCAATAAAATGGCCGAGTACTTAAAGGAGGAGATGACGGGGTGGAAGGAGATAAGGGAAGTGGAATTGCAATGGACTAAACTAAAGGCGGCAATAAAAGGGGCAACAGATAAATATGTAAGAAAAATAAATAAAAACAAGAGGAGAAGGAAACCTATTTGGTTTTCCAAAGAGGTGGGCTGCTCAAATAAAGGCAAAAAACACAGCTTTCGCAAAATTCAAAAGCTTGCAAACAGAAGAACACAGAAATGAATATAGGATCCAACTCAAAGAGTTTAAAAGAGTAATAAGGATAGCAAAATCAAAGGCAGAAGAAAAGATGGCTAAAGATGTTAAGGGTGGCAACAAAACTTTCTTCAGGTATATTCATGAAAGGAAGAAGATCAGAGTTGGAATTGCAGGATTCAGAAGTGCTGGGAAAGGACTTGTGGAAAGTGACACTGAAAAAGCGAAATTGCTGAACAAATACTTCTGCTCTGTTTTTACTAAAGAAGATCCCGGAGATGGACCAGCTGTGACTCCCAAATATAAAAATAGGACTGAAGTAGATACCACACCATTCACAGAAGATGAGGTGTTAGAACAACTTGCTAAACTGAAAGTGGACAAAGCCATGGGACCAGATGGGATACATCCCAGGATACTGAAAGAGCTCAGAGAGGTTCTTGCAGGACCATTAAAGGATGTCTTCAACAGATCCTTGGAAACAGGAGTGGTTCCTCAGGACTGGAGAATGGCTAATGTTGTACCTCTACACAAAAGTGGTGACAGGGAAGAAGTATCAAATTACAGGCCCTTGAGCCTTACCTCGGTGGCAGGAAAAGTAATGGAGGCGCTCCTGAAAGAGCGAATAGTGAACTTTCTCAAAACCAACAGGTTGCAAGATCCAAGGCAACATGGTTTTACCGAAGGATGGTCTTGCCAAACAAATCTGATTGAGTTCTTTGATTGGGTGACCAAGGAACTAGATCTGGGGCATGCAATGGATGTCATCTATCTGGATTTCAGCAAAGCCTTTGATACTGTTCCTCATAGGAGGCTTGTCAGTAAACTCAGTAGCTTGGGGATGGGTCCCAAGATAGTAAACTAGATTAGAAATTGGTTGACTGACAGACAACAGAGGGTGATGGTACATGGAGCTCACTCGGATGAGAGGAAGGTGATTAGCGGGCTGTCTCAGGGTTCGGTCCTGGGCCCGGCACTGTTCAATATATTTGTGAGTGATATTGCTGAAGGACTGAATGGAAAAGTCTGTCTTTTTGCAGATGACAAACATTTGCAACAGAGTGGACTCCCCCGAGGGAGTGGATAACATGAGGAAAGATTTACAAAAGCTGGAAGACTGGTCTAATGCTTGGCAACTACGATTTAATGTGAAAAAGTGCAGTGTCATGCACTTGGGTAGCAGAAATCCAAGGGAAAAGTACACAATAGGGGGTGAGAGGTTGGTATGCACGGTTCAGAAGAAAGACCTTGGTGTGATTATCTCTGATGTTCTCAAGGTGGCAAAACAGTGCGACAAGGCGATGGCAAAAGCCAGGAGGATGTTGGGCTGCATACAAAGAGGGATTACCAGCAGAAAGGAAGAGGTACTTATGCCACTGTACAAGTCACTGGTGAGGCCTCACTTGGAATACTGTGTTCAGTTTTGGAGACCATATCTTGCAAAAGATGTAAAAAGACTGGAAACTGTTCAGAGAAAGGCGACCAAAATGATTTGGAGCCTGCGTCAGAAGCCTTATGAGAAGAGACTTGAAGACCTAAATATGTACACTTTGGAGGAGAGGAGGGACAGGGGAGATATGATTCAGACCTTTAAATACTTAAAGAGAAATGATGAACAAACAAACCTCTTCCAAAGACGGGGAAGCTGTAAAACTAGAGGGCATAACATGAAGCTGCAAGGTGGTAAATTGAAAGGCAATGTCAGGAAATATTTCTTCACTGAAAGGGTGGTGGATGCTTGGAATGCCCTCCCGATGGAAGTGGTGGGGGCAAACACGGTGATTGAATTCAAAACGGCATGGGACAAACACAGTGGATCCCTTTACAGCAACAGGATAAAAGCAAAATAAACGGTACCATCTAACTTCTGAACTATCTAGCGTCTGAACAAATAGGGGTGTCCTACATGGAGTGGTGGGTTCACCCCTAAACAGAAACAAAAACATGGGGAGGGGTGGCCTGCACAGAGCGACAGGTGCACCTACTCTTGCCATCTTGCTGGGCAGACTAGATGGACCATGCTGGTCTTTATCTGCCGTCACTTACTATGTTACTATGATATGTTCTGTCAATAACTAAGGGTAATTCACTCAAGTCAAACACTAGTTAGATTGTGTATTCAATGCTTTTAACAATACTTGTCTTCCGTTTTTAAATAAATTAGTTGTACCAAAAATACTTCTATGTTCCCAACTGAATACGCCTAGTTTAATGTTTGGGAGGTCTCAGACTTGTCGGCTATCAATTGTAGACTTTGATCATGTCTACATTAATGCCTTTTTGCAAAAATGACCTTCCCAACACTTGGGAACATGAAATAAAAGATAAACTTTTCAGAACATGCTTATCTTAAGGCATTCCCCAACATGCTTATCTTAAGGCATTCCCCAATGCTTCTCCGTGGCACCTTCTGTGTGTTTCACTCCCTTCGAGTTTCTACAGGGGGTTACTTAATCAAATACTCTATAAGGATCAAAAAGTTAAAGATAAACTTATTTTCTTGTAGTACACTCTAACTTTTCTTATCTTGTATTATTGTATTTAATCTACTTTAGCTCCAACTTCCACATACCAGATATTCCGATGCTGCAGACGCCATCCCTCTCAGGGTTTCTGACCAATTTTATTAAATAATGCCGCGCATGCGGGGTGCTACTAAACCTACTTCTATTATACCCCCTCTCTTTTGCATAAGTGACATATTGCCACTTTATATTTACCTACGTCCTTAGCATTGACAACGACTTCCTGATCCCATTCACCTGCATCTTTCTAACTCAATCATTATAAACACGCCTTCCAATCTATCTGTGCATTGAGACCTTTTGGAATCAATGACTGTAGTGTAAAAATCCATCGCTGTTCCTGTATGATCAACGTCTGTTCTCGTGATTTTCCTGCTCTCCCTAAAGATATTCGTTCTATACAAAAACATCTCAAATCTTCAAAACTGTGCCCTTTATTTAGACAATGTGGAACTAAAGCGGCTGACATAATTTTACATTTTAAATGACTTCTGTGTTCCGCCATACACGTCTTGAATGGTCTTATAGTCTTACCCACGTAAATTAAGTCACATGGACATTGTACTGCATATACCACAAATGTAGATTCACAAGAAGTGTTTCCTCTTAATGTATATTGAATTCCATGATACGAGTTACTGATTACTTTAGTTATAGTACAAATGCCACATTGTTCACATTTTCTGTGGCCTGTTGTAATGTCCATTGTTAAATCAGCAGCTCTGAAAGATCGCAATATCGCTGGACTCAGCTTTATTTATTTATTTGGTTACATTTGTATACCGCTTCTTCCAGCAATCAGTAGCGGTTTACATTACATTTAGGCACAGCAAACAATTTCTGCTTTTCCTTCAAGTTTTGATTTCTTAACCACACACAACATATATTTTTATCTTCCAAACCTGGAACATTACTTGTAACGTTGGTGTGTTTCAACACTATGCGTTGAATTTTAAAACTCAAAGGTGAATATTTTGTGATTAAATTCACATGATTGGTGTCCACAGGCTTGTTTTTATTCCTTGACCCTAATAGTAATTCTCTGTTGTTATATAGAGCTCGATTGTATGCTCGTTTAATAACATGTTGGGTGTATCCTTGTTCTTGTAGATTATTCAACAAAATCTGTGACTGTTTTTTAAAATCATGATCTTCCGAACAGTTTCTTCTATAACGAACAAACTGAAAGAAAGACAAGCTATCTTTAAGGTTTAGCGGGTGGGCACTATCATAATGCAGAAACGTGTTGCGATCCGAAGATTTTCTGTGAATAGACGTGACCCACCTTTGACCCTTGGTGATGGTCACGTCCAAAAATGTCATCGTATCTAAATGTACTGAATGGGTAAATTGAATGTTACTGTCTAATCCATTCAGCCATTCAAAAATTTATTTTAACAATTCAGGTGACCCGCTCCATAACAGGAAAGCATCGTCGATGTAGTGGCTCCACAATTTTAAATTTGTACTATACGGAGATGTGGATATCCATTGTTTCTCATAATTCCCCATAAACAAGTTCGCGATGGAAGGGGCACATGTAGCTCCCATTGCAACCCCAGAGACTTGGTGATATATTTCATTTTCAAATGTAAAATAATTTTGGAAAATAGTTAAGTAATAAGAACTTCAACTGTTCTTCCGATAGGTCTCCTCGATGTCTCAAAAAATGTTCTACTATCTCATAGGCTGCTGTCTGCGGTATATATGTATATAAGGCAGTCACGTCCATTGTTACTAGAATGATGTCTGGCTTATCTGCCCATTGTGTATGATGGCCAAAATCTCCAAAAAATGTGCTGTATCTCTTATGTATGACAGTACATCCTCTAATAACGGTCGTACGAGTCTATAAATGTTGACAATGGTTCCAAAATGGTGTTGGAAAGGTCATTGATGCAAAAAGGCATTAATGTAGACGCAATCAAAGTCTACAAATGATAGGCGACAAGTCTGAGACCTCCCAAACATTAAACTAGGAGTATTCAGTTGGGAACATAGAAGTACTTTTGGTACAACTAATTTATTTAAAAATGGAAGAGAAGTATTGTTAAAAGCATTGAATACACAATTTAACTAGTGTTTGACTTGAGTGAATTACCCTTAGTTATTGACAGAGACGTCAGTACTGGGCAAAATCACAGAAACCATTATAAAGAATAAAATTACTGAACATGTAGAGTCATGATTTAATGGGAGAAAGTCAATATGGATTTAGCCAAGGTAAGTCTTGTTTTACTAATCTGTTATATTTTTTTGAAGGTGTGAATAAACAGGTGGACGAAGGTGAGCTGGTAGATAAAGTGCATCTGGATTTTCAGAAAGCCTTTGACAAGATCCCTCATGAGGATGAAATTAAAGAGTCATCGCAATTGGAGGTAGTGTAGTATTGTGGATAAGGAAGTGGTTAAAAGACAGAAAGCAGAGAATAGGGTTAAATGGCCAATTTTTCCAATGGAAAAAGGTGAATAGTGGAGCACCCCAGGGATCTGTGCTGGGCCAGCTACTTTTTAACATATTCATAAATGACCTGGAAATGGGAATAATGAGTGAGGTGATCAAATCTGAAGATCACACAAAATTATTCAAAGTTGATAAAACACAAGAGGATTGTGAAAAATTGCAAGAGGACCTTGATAAATTGGAAGACTGGATTTCCAAATGACAGATTAAATTTAAAGTGGACAAGTGCAAAGTTATGCACCTAAGAAAGAATAACCCAAACTTTGGTTACATGATACAAGGTATCACCTTAAAAACCACCAACCAGGAAAAAGATTTAGGCATCATCATGCATAATATGTTGAAACCTCCTGCCCAGTGTGCTGCAGCAGCCAAGAAAGTAAAATAGAATTCTAGAAATCATAAGGAAAAGAATGGAGAATAAAACTATAATGCCTCTATATTGTTCCATGGTGCGACTACACCTTGAATATTGTGTGCAATTCTGGTCACTATATCTTAAAAAGGATTTAGCAGAATTACAAATGGTACAGAGAAGAGCCACCAAAAATGGTAAAGGGGATGGAAAGATACCCCTGTGAGAAGAGACTTAAAAGGTTAGGGCTGATCAAGTTGGAAAAGAGATGGCTGAGGAGAGCTATGATAGAGGTCTATAAATTAATGAATGGAGTGGAACAGGTAAAGCGTAGTTACTCACCTGTAACAGGTGATCTCCGGGAACAGCAGGAATCAGTCTTCACATATGGGTGATGTCGGCACCGACGGAGCCCGAGCGGGAATGCTCCCCAGCATCCAACAGGAAAGCTTTTGGCAGCACTCCACTGCGCCTGCCTTCCCGCCTTCCCAACTCCTCTCCTCAGTTGAGTTTGATAAAACAAAAAACCCACAACTAGGGGAAGAGGGAGGGTTGTGAAAACTGATTCCTGTTGTTCCTGGAGATCACCTGTTACAGGTGAGTAAAGCGTAGTTACTCACCTGTAACAGGTGATCTCCGGGAACAGCAGGAATTCAGTCTTCACATATGGGTATCGTCGGTACCGACAGAGCCTGCGCGGGAACACTCCCCAGTGTCCAATAGGAAAGCTTTTGGGAGCATCCCACAGCACCTGTGTGCTGCCTTCCCACCTTTCCCACTCTCCTTCGTCAGTTGAGTTTATAGCTGAGACAAAAGGAGAGAAAGAGAGAGAGAGAACTCCTAGGGGAGGCGGGAGGGTTGTGAAGACTAAATTCCTGCTGTTTCCGGAGATCACCTGTTACAGGTGCGTAACTACACTATCTCCAGGAACAAGCAGGAATGTAGTCTTCACATATGGGGATTCCCCAGCTAAGAGATGCCAGGGAGATGGCCCCAGGAAGCCGCAAACCCATGGTGAGAATGGGTCATGTTTCCTCCCATGGATCTCTGGCATCCAAACCCAGACGGTGGGTAGGAATAGCATTAAGTCTGAAAGAGATGCTGAAGAACAGCTTGGCCAAACAAGGCATCCCGACGGTAGTCCTTGTCTAAACAGTAGTGGGCTGTAAAGGTGTGCACTGAAGCCCAAGTTGCTGCTCTGCTGACAGACACAGAATGAAGGTTAGCCATAGAAGCTGCCATGGCTCTCACATTGTGAGCTGTGACATGGCCTTTGAGAGAAAACCCTTTACTCTCATAAGCGAAGGATATGCATTGTGCAATCCAGTTAGAGAGAGTTCTTTTGGAAACTGGAAGTCCCAAATGACTAGAATCAAAAGCAACAAAAAGTTGAGAAGATTTTCTCTGTTTCTGAGTTCTTTGCAGATAAAAGGCTAAGGCTCTTTTGCAGTCTAAGGTATAAAGATTCCTTTCTGCATTGGAGGCATGAGGCCTCGGAAAGAATACAGGAAGGTAAATCGCCTGGTTTAAGTGGAAAGGCGAGGCCACCTTTAGCATAAAGTGAGGATGAGTCCTAAGAACAACCTTATGTTGAAATCTTGTATAAGGAGGATCAGCCACTAAAGCTTGTAATTCACTAATGTATTATGCAGACGTGATTGCAATTAGGAAGATGAACTTCCATGAAAGGAATTTTAGAGCTGTAGTGGCTAAAGGCTCAAAGGGCAGTTTCATGAGCTGCCCGAGAACAAGGTTCAGATCCCATGCGACCAGTGGTGGTCTAATGGGAGGTTTTGTTAGTAGACGACCTCTCATAAATCTTGCTATAAGTGGATGAGAGGAAATTGGCTGTCCATTTAGAGGCTTGTAAGAGACTGCAATAGCACTAAGATGGACTCTTACTGAATTGGTCTTAAGACCAGAATCTGATAAATGAAGGACATACTCCAGTAACGATTCCAAAGGTATCGCAAGAGGGTTAAGTCCCTTTTGAGAACACCATATGGTAAACCGTTTCCACTTGAAGGCATATGATCGCCTTGTGGAGGGTTTTCTGGAAGCCTGAAGGATATCCTTTACCTGTTGAGAAAGGTTGAGATCCTGAAGTTCTAGGCTTTCAGTAACCAGGCCCTGAGATGCAGGGACTGGGGATTCAGGAGCCATAGCGTCCCGTTCTCCTGGGAGAGAAGATCTGGAGCGCATCCCAACTCCAGAGGTGTAGCCTGAGAGAGATGTAGAAGTAGAGGATACCACGATTGCCATGGCCAACATGGAGCTTTGAGTATCATATGACCTCTGTCTCTCTGAAGCTTGAACAGTGTTTTGGAGATGAGGGGAATGGGTGGGAAGGCATAGAGGAAGTCCTGACCCCAATGAAGAAGGAAAGCATCCCTTGCCTGACAGTTTTTCGCCAGAATTCTGGAACAGAACCGGGGAAGTTTGGCATTCTGTGGACTTGCAAAAAGGTCTATGTCTGGGGTTCCCCAGATTTGGAATACTCGGGCAATCTGGTCCAAGTGGAGGGACCATTCGTGTGGCAGCAGTACTCAGCTGAGTTTGTCTGCCCAAAGGTTTTGAATGCCTGGAAGATATACCACGAGGAGGTGAATTTGATGCTCTCTGGCGAGGGCCCATAGTCGTAAAACTTTGTTGCATGACAACAGAGAGCCTGTTCAGCCCTGCTTGTTCACATAGAACATGGCTACTTGATTGTCTGTCTGGACTAGAACTGTCTTGTAGCTGAGCTGGGCTTGGAATACTCGGAGAGCAAGGAAGATTGCTCTGAGTTCTAGGAGGTTTATGTGAAGACAAGCCTCCTCTGGGGGTCCAGAGACCCTGGGTGGAGAGATCATGCAGGTGGGCCCCCCATCCCAACTGGGACGCATCTGTTGTTAGAGTGGCCTGGAACAGGGGCTGATGGAAAGGAGAGTCTATGAGAAGGTTTTCCAGCGACTGACACCATTGGAGGGACGAAATAAGACGTTCTGAGTTTCTTAATTTGTCTGACAGGCAACCTGAGGCCTGTGTCCACTGGGAGGAAAGGGTCCACTGGGCTGCTCGCATGTGAAGACGAGCATAGGGAACCACATGTACAGTGGATGCCATATGTCCCAGTAGCTGAAGCATTTCCTGAGCAGTTAGGGAGGTTTTTACCGCTGCTTGGGAAGCTAGCTGCACTATGCGAAGACAGTGGGGCTGTGGAAGGAAAGCCCTTGACTGTCTGGTATCTAGGCGAGCTCCTATGAATTCTAGGGACTGAGAAGGAGCGAGATGGGATTTTGGAAGGTTTATGACCAATCCCAAGTAATGCAAAACTCTCACTGTGCGATTAAGAGCACAGCTGGCTTCTGGAGCTGTGGGTGCTCGAATTAGCCAGTCGTCCAAGTAAGGGAAGACGAATATCCCCAGAGTCCGTAGGAATACAGCTACTACTGCCATGCATTTTGTGAAAACTCTTAGGGCAGAAGCCAGACTGAAGGGAACAACCCTGTATTGGAAGTGTCTTCCCTGGAAAAGGAATCAAAGGAACTTCCTGTGATCTGGATGGATGAGTATATGAGTATAAGCATCCTTTAGATCTAGAGAACATAGCCAATTCTGACTCTGAAGGTATGGCAGAAGTGTTCCGAAAGAGATCATTTTGAATTTTTCTTGGAACAGATATTGGTTCAATTCTCTGAGGTCCAAAATAGGTCTGTGTCCCCCTGTTTTCTTTGGGATGAGAAAATAGGGGGAGTAGAACCCTGCACCCTACTGAGGTATGGGTACTTCTTCTATTGCTCCCTGGCCAAGAAGTATTGTGACCTCCTGACTCAGAAGATTGGTGACGGGGGTTTGAGAATTGAACTGTCTTATGATTGTAGGAGGGGGCATGCTGTGAAAATTAAGTCTGTACCCCTCTCGTACAATGGACAGAGTCCAGTGTTCTGATGTTATTTGTTGCCATCTAGTGGCAAACTGACATAATCTGATGGGGATGGTAGAGAGTTCTGGACCTGCAGGGGCAGGAAGGCTAAATTCTCTAGAAAAGAGTCAAAGCCCCTGAGGAGGCTGAGCCTCCTGAGCTGGCTGAGCTCTTGGGACTTTTGGTTTCTTCTGTTGTCTAGTTTGTTGCTGTTGTCCCTTTTGGGCAGCATGGACTGGACAGTGACCCTGCTGGATATAAGAAGGATAAAACTTATTTTTCTTGTTGAAAAAGGGTTTTTTAGTAGATCTTTTCTTTGCTGAGATGGCTGTAGACTTTGACAACCTGTCCAAGGTAATATTGTCAGAGTCAATCTCATTAGCTTTTTCTTGCCAATTCTTGCCAAAGAGATTTTCTCCTGTGCAAGGAATGTTTGCCAGTTTATCTTGCACCCAAATTTCCAAGTCTGATGCCTGAGACCAGGCAATACGACGTGCACCAATGGAGATAGCAGAGGTTCTGCTGATGCATTCAAAGCAATCAAAGGCTGCACAGTTGACAAACTTGGAAACATCTTGGGCATGTTTGACCAGAGCAAGAAAATCCTGTCTTTTATCATCAGGAAGAAGGGGGCTCATAAGCTCCAAGTCTCCTGTAACCTCTTTGAGGAACATCCCCATGTATAGGATGCATGAGCTGATTCTAGTTGAGAGCATGGAAGCTTAGAAGCATCGACGCCCAAAAGCATCGAGAGTCCTGGACTCGCGGCCTGGAGGATTGGAAGAATGTCTTTTTGCACTCTTTATCCTGCGCATGACCGATTCCACTACCATTGAATGGTGTGGTAACTGAGTCTTCTGAAAGCCAGGACAAGGTGGAACTCGGTACATGGTATCAAGTCTGCGAGAGTGTGGAGATGTGGTTAAAGGAGTCTCCCACATTCTCAGCATGAGATCATGCAGGATCTTATGAATGGGCAAAGTAGCTGCCTCTTTAGGAGTTTTAGGGTATTGAAGAATCTCTAACTCTTCTGCCCTAGGCTCTTTTTCAGGAGCCACTGTGATTGCAAGGCCTCAAGCCACATCACAAATAAAATCCTGGAAGGACATATCCTCTAGAGGAGACATTTTACGCTGGGAAGAAGGAGATGGATCCTCCGGAAGAAGTGCTCTGGTATCAGCAGAGTCATCGGACTCATCGGAATCAGAAGATTCAAAATATCTCTGATCCCGATGTTCGTGCAAGGCACGGTACCGGTATCAATCGAAGTCGGTATCGAGGTGTCTCGGTACCGATCCTTCGATACCGGGGATGGACTCTAGACTCAGTATGGGTGGGAATACCTGCCAAGGCCGGTGTCAATGGTACCGGTACTGGTGCCTGTTGAACAGTCTGAAGCGCTTTCAACGATACCAAAGTCTTTGGAAGAGCCGCTAGACTGCGTTCGATAGTGAGAAATCTTTGATCTATCACTCCTGCTGATGCTTGGCTGTCGGTACCGGTAGAAGCGGCCGGGACCCCAGAGCATGGCACCAGTAGTTCTGCCGAGGTGGAAGCCTCGAGACATCCTGGAGCCCCGCTAGTGCTTTGGAAGCCGAATCCTCCCGCCGGGGCTGTTTTGCCAGTGAACGTTTTTCAAGGGCAATGCCAATGGCATCTCGATACTTTGAAGGAGATCTACCCTTTGAGGGCTGGCTAGTCTTTGCAGACTTAAGTTTAGTTACCTGAGATCTATGGGAGGAAGATGAAGCCCTGGAAGACGTCGCTGCAATGGACATCGCATCTGTGGCAAAAAGGGTACTGAGTTTTGCAGCTCTATTCTGCAGGCCCCTTTTGGTTATCTTTCTACAGGAGAGACACTCCAATGGAGAGTGGTCAGGTCCCAAATATTTGAGACACCAGTCATGGGTGTCAGTGACGGATATGGTACTGCCACACTTAAAACATTCTTTAAAACCAGTGGCTGGTTTTTCCATTGTAAAAGAAAAATGGGCCTAGTGCCCAAAAAGCACAGTTACTTACCTGTAACAGGTGATCTCTGGGAACAGCAGGAATAAGTCTTCACATATGGGTATGTCGGTACCGACGGAGTCTGCGTGGGAACGCTTCCCAGCGTCCAATCAAGAGCTTTTGGAAGCATCCCAGCACACCTGCGTGCTGCCTTCCCGCCTTTCCCAACTGCCTCTCCTCAGTTAAGTTTTAAAGCTGAGACAAAGAGAGAGAGAGAGGAAAGATAGATAGAGATACAACTCCTGGGGAGGTGGGAGGGTTGTGAAGACTTATTCCTGCTGTTCCCAGAGATCACCTGTTACAGGTAAGTAACTGTGCTATCTCCAGGAACAAGCAGGAATGAGTCTTCACATATGGGGACTCCCAAGCTGAGATGCCTGGAGTCCCAGCATGTCATAGGCTGGAACATGCTATCTCCCAGACATCCTGAGGATGGAGGGTAGGAGTTGAAGAAAGAAGGATGCTGTGGAACAGCTAACCTAGCATAGGACTGCAGAGATGGAGTCCATGTGTGGATGATGATGGTCATCAATAATATTGCAAAGGATATTGCAATATGGACCTCCCCTGACAGGATTTCACAGAAGTATGGAGGTTCATGGATCTACTGGGAAACCTAGTAGAGGAACCTTGAAGAGGACCTCACTGTAAGTGGAGGTAATAATCCTGCAGGAAAACCAGTGGAGGTCAGAATCTTGAAAGGTAACAGGTAACCCCAGTAGGGAAACTGGGGTAGTCCAAAAACGGTGGGCCTTCAGCGGAAGGCTTTATGAGAAAAACCCTAGCTCTTTTGGAGGCAGAGTGACTCACTCTTAGGAGCAAAAAGAGAAGGCTAACCGATTTGGACAAACAGGCACAGTCCTTGTGGGGAGAAAGGGTGTGGGAACTCCTTGTATCCCAAAAAGAGAGGACAAATGCCTGAGGCGTTAAAGCCTGTGATTAACTGAAGATCCACAATGTCTCTCCTAACTGGGGTAAGCTAGGAGAGATATTGGGCACGGAGAGCTTCAGAGGTACCTAAACCGTTAGGTTATGGTATAAAAATTGTTGACTACCACAGGAGTGGTTGTGTGTGTAGAACCCAAACCTGCTAGATAGCATAGGTATGGGTAAAGCCCCTCTGTCAGAATCATATAGCTATATGAGGATAGACAGTGAGATAGATAAGTATGTGGATACATATCTATCTATAATAAAATATCTCAACAGATACATATATATAGATAGATAGATAGACAGACATATAAGAATATATCTATAGTGAGATATGGCAGGGCATAAAATACACACAAAAAATAAATATGGATATGTAGGCCTACATATGGGTGTCTGCAATTAAACAGACAGAGATATGCTTACAGCACAGTGATCACATAGGATATGTGGAGAGGAAAGATTCATCTAATAACAAGGAGGTGGAACCTACTTGAGAAGACATATAGAGAATCTATTCCTCCTGGTCATGATCTGCAAGAATGCTAGTTAGTGAAAAATAACCAGGACTGTTATGTGAAAAACAAGGACAATGTGCAGCCAGCAAGTCCCGAGTCTTCCAGGACTCTAGCATGGTAAGTAGACAGAAGACGCCTAGAGATGAGATACCATGTTGACCTGCTTAAGGGCAAAGGTATCATGCATTCTTACCATGAGGACGAGCATATCCCCAATTGGGAATACTATGGACCAAAGCAGGGAACTGGCAACTCCTTGAGCTTTCACGTAAGAGAAGGCCTATGTCCTTTATATCAAAAAAGGAGATAGTAAAAGAAGGGAGAACCTTCTAGTCATGGGAGACATGACTGAAAAGCCTTTTCTAACCAGCTAGGATAGCTGTTGGAGAAAAAAAACCCATGCTCTCTAGCAAGGGCCCATAGTGGAAAGCTTCTCTGTAAATTGCAGAGAGCATGATGCAGGAGAATGAGGAGATAGAACTGGCTGTCAGAGAGCCAGTATCTCTGCCAACTATGCTGCCAAACTCAGGAAAATGAAGATGGCAGAATAGAAGACAATCTAGAAAGCTTGTAGTGAGATGATCTCCAAGAGAGATGAAGCACTGACTTGGAGCCACTACTAAGACTAGACAGAATGTTAGTGGAGGACAATCTGGTTGTTTGTGGACAAGAACCAGTGGTCCAAACATTAAAGCTCCTGCATAGGCAGCTGTTAGCAAGACAGCAGAAAGAATCTTACTGTTCAAAAACAGAAAGAACAGGAGTAGGAAACTCTGGACATGTCTGATAAGCTGCCCCAAAGCAAGATTGAGCAGAGGAGGTAAACTCCGCACTGGAAAGTGAGAAAAGTAGAGAGGCTGAAGAAAAAGCCTCCCAGTAAGTAATTCCCTCTTACAGGGGAAAAACTTAGTAAGAGGGTGAAGAGAATGGAGCTGAAGAAGACTTACGAAGTAGGAAGTCTATAGAAAGGAAAGATACATGCTGGCACAGGAACTATCATTTGATAGTGGTTAGACCTCTTTTCCTAGCAGGAAAAAGAGGAGAAACCTGTGACCTATAGGCATGAATATCCTGACAGCTCAGAGAAATATAGAAAAAATGGATATCTTTTGGAAAGGGATCCTGTGTAGGGGTTAGAATGAAGCGGTGGATTGCCTCCATTGAGAAGAAGCAACTATAGATGCTAACCCCAAAAGTCACAAGCATCTGATGATGATTGATCAGAAACCCTGCAGATGCTGGGTTTGCTGAGCCTGATGAGAGGTTGGATTCTTCAGACCAGGACGATGCCTCCCCTGTTGGGGAACATTTGTATGATAGGCAAGTGATGAATAAAACCTTCTCCTCCTGTGGGAAGAAAGTTTGGTAGAAGATTTCCTACCTAGTGGGACAGAAGAAGGTGTAGAACAAACCTTAGGAACAGGTAAATCAGTGGATAACTGAGTAACCTGACGTAAAGATTCCTTGTTGAAAAGATTTTCTCCAGTGCAAGGAGTATGTCCCAGACGTTGTTGTGCCCATTTGTCCAAGTCTGAAGACTGGAGCCAGGCTCTACGTCGTGCCCCTATAGCAATAGCAGAAGTTCTGCTAACAGACTCAAAAGAGTCTAGGGAAGCACGAGAAAGAAACCAAGAAATATTCTGGATATGCTTAAGCAGTGAAGAATAGTCTTTACTCATAGAATCTGGAAGGAAAGGAGTCAAAAGATGTAACTGCTTTGTGACCTCCTCAAGAGAAAGACTCATAAAAAATATATGAGAGAATTCTTGCAGAAAGCATAGATGTCTGGAAGGTTTGACGTCCAAAGGCATCTAGTGTCTTAGACTCACGACCTGGCGGATAAGAAGAGTGCTTTTTCTTACTCTTTACCCGCCTCATTGCTGATTCCACTACTATGGAATGATGAGGAAGTTGAGTCTTTTGAAACCCTGGAGAGGGGGGCACCTGATATAAAAGATCAGTTGCCCTGGGAGGTGGGGGTACCCTTAAAGGTGTTTCCCACATTCCTAGAAGGAGATCCTGCAAGGAATGATGCAAAGGAAGCATTATGTTGTCCTTTGCTTTGGCAGAAACAGAGCCTTGTGCAGGATCATGTCCTGCAATAGGAATGGCAAGAGATCTTGCTATATCCAGGAGGAAACTCTGAAAAGAGGGATCCCAAACAGGAATCTCCCCTGGACAGGGTAGATCTAAAGAACTAGCCTGAGCATCCACAGAGTTATCCAAATATATAGGAATAGAAGATCCTGCAGAGTGCAGTGTGGAATGCTTAAAAGATGGTTGCTGGTGCTGGCTGTCAGGAGCAGCCCCCCATCCTTACCACATCGTCCATGCCAGGTATCGACTCCAAGCTTGGTATAGAATGGAGTGATCCTGTTGAAAAAAGCATGGCAGGAATTGGCGACGATGCTACTGTGGGTACCGGTACTGATGCTGATACCGGTACCGATGTCGGAGTCGAACCCGACAAGACATCAGAGCAGTCATCGGTGACAGTTCAATCGGTACCGAGGTAACCGAAAACCTCCGGCCGCTATCCTCGGTACCGAAGCACCGGTATCGATCGGTGTCAGTACCAAAATCTATTGGTACCCAGTCTTCTAGACTAGAGATCGATTCCAAACTCGGCATCGAGGGCAAACAGCCTGATAAGCGAAGCATGGAAGGCACCGACCGTGAAGGTAATGAGGACATCGGTACCAACTTCGGTACCGTGTCTGATACCAGTGAAGGAAGGGCAACCAGTGGCAACTCAATCGGCGTCGGAGGAACCGAGAGTTGCGGATCCGAATCAGCGGAACCGAGCCTTCGGTACCGTCGAGAGTCGGTACCAAGGCGAGTCGGTACCCAGTCCTCCAGACTGGAGATCGATTCCAGACTCGGCATTGAAGGAAGCGAGGCTATCGATGCACATCTGGAGGGTACCGACATCGGTTGGAGTATCGGTGTTGGTACCGATAATGGAAAGTCAATCTGGAGGGTATCCACCTGTCCCGAAGGTACCGAGGACGCCAGATGACGATCCCTGGTGAGGTTTCATCCAACACCAGTGCCGATGCCGGGGTATCGGTACCGCTCGAAGCGGATGCCAGCACCGTACACGGCTTAGGTATGTTCTGTGGGGGGTGAACCCCAGGAACAACCTGAAACCCCTTATAGGCTTTGGAGACCGAAGACTCCCGCCGGGGTTTTGAAGCCAGTGGGCCCTCGAGGGCAAGGCCGGAGCCATCTACATGCTGCGCATGAGACCTACCACTCGAGGACTGGCTAGTCTTAACAGACTGTTTGTGGGTTACCTGATCCTGTGTGGACGAAGAAGGGGACGGTGCCCCGAAGTTGGAGGGCAACCGTGTATCGAGGGAGCCTCGATGTTAAAAACCTCTTCTTACCAAACTGTTGTCAGGACCCAAGCAGGTTAGACACCAACTTCGAGGGTCTAAAAATAAAGTTGTACCGCCACAGTCTGAACATTTCTTGGAGAAAGTGTCTGGCGGTTCCATGAAGGAAAAAGAAGAGGCCTAAAAGGCCTAAGAGACCGTGGGACACTATGAAGAAAAAATATCCCGTGGAAAAGGAAAATTTTTCAAGAAAAGAAAAGAAAACACCGGCGGTACCGGTGGCGTCGGGAAGACAGCCGCGACCACAAGAAAACTAAAAACAAGAATTTTCTGCGGTGACAGGAGGACGTCCTGCCGGCTCCGCGGAAAAACGAAAACTGAGGAGAGGCAGTTGGGAAAGGCGGGAAGGCAGCAGGCAGGCGTGCTAGGATGCTTCCAAAAGCTCTTGATTGGACGCTGGGAAGCGTTCCCGCGCAGACTCCATCAGTACCGACGTACCCATATGTGAAGACTCATTCCTGCTTGTTCCTGGAGATTGGCGCCTAGCACCGAGAGGAAAAAGATTTCTGAATAAGTACTTCAGAAAAGATATACTTCCTAGATGCCCCTTCTAAAATGCTACTTCACTTGAATAAAGGATAGATAGGGAAGGAGGATCTGAATATCCACTTAGGGCCATTGATAGTGTACATAATGAAGGGTGGTACAAAATCAAATACAATCTCATACCTAAAGTCTTGTAAAAAGCCTTGGTAGGCACCATGAGAGGTGCTTGAATGGTTTGCGAATTGCAATGAGGCTTGCCATCCATTCTATAACCAGGAAACGCTATTCAAAAAGAACAGTTGGGAAGGCAATGAAGAAAAAGCATAGTTACTCACCTGTAACAGGTGTTCTCCAGGGACAGCAGGAATCAGTCCTCACATATGGGTGATGTCAGTGCCGATGGGAATCCCCGCAGAAATATCTCCCCACCTTTCAAAGAAAGCCTTTGGAAGATGCCACCACGCATGCCTGGTCCCCTTCCCGCCCAAGGCTGCCAGCCTGCTCAGTCAGATGACATAGCTAGAGCCGACAAAATAAAATGGCCAAAAATTCTACAGCAACTCCAAAAGGAGGAAGAAGGGTTGTGAGGACTGATTTCTGCTGTACATGGAGAACACCTGTTACAGGTGAGTAACTACGCTTTCTCCAGGAACAAGCAGGAAGTCAGCTCTCACATATGGGACTCCCTAGCTACAGGCTACAGAGAACCTGTAGAAAAACCATGACCCAACCGTGAGCCACCACAGGCGAATTTGAGGAAAGATTCTGGAGAGTAGTGAGCTTCAAAGGTGTGGACTGAGGACCAGGCAGCAGCCAGGCAGATGTCTGCCATAGGGACAGAGTGTAGGCTTGCAGCAGAGGTCACCATAGCCCTGATCTTGTGTGCCGTGACCTGGCGCTCCAACGAGAGCTCAGCCGGATCGTGGACAAAGGTGATGCAGTTCGCCACCCAGGTGAACAGGGTCCGTTTGGTCACCGCCTACCCCAGTTGACTGGGGTTGTATGAAACGAAAAGCTGTGAAGCTTTGAGGTGGTCCTGGGTATGCTACAGGTAGAAGGTCAGGACCCTTTTGCAGTCCGGAGTATGGAGAACGGCCGCTGCCTTGTCAGCAAGGGTGCATAGAATGAAAGTAGGGAGCACCACCTCCTTGTTGAGGTGGAAAGTGGATACCATCTTTGGAAGGAATTTTGGTTGGGTGCGAAGCACGACCCAGTTCTTGCAGAACCTAGTGTACTGTGGCTCGGCCACCAATGCCTGACGCTCGCTGACTCTGTAGGCAGACGTGAGTGCCACCAGGAAAACAACTTCCAAGATAGATAATGCAAATGGCAGGTAGCCAAAGGTTCGAAAGATGGCTTGGTAAGCTCTGTTAGAACCAAACTGAGGTCCAATTCCGCCAGATGAGAGGCTTAGAGAGCAGCAAGCCCCGCATGAATTGGATAATGAGGGGATGCATGGAAAGACGTTTGCCCTCAACGGAGTAATGGTGCGTGGAGTACGTACTCAGGTGTACCATGACAGAGTTGGATTTGATTCTGGGTTGCGAGAGGTAAAGCAAATACTGCAGCACCGTGTGCACCTGGCAGGAGAAAGGGTCAACCCGTTGCTCCTCAAACCATACGAGAATCTGCACCACTTGAAGGCGTAGTCTCGTCTCGTGGAGTTCTTATAAGAGGCCAGGACTTCTTCCACCTCCCTGGGGAGGTTGAAGGGTGCTATGCCATGCTGTTAATGACAGGGGCCCCAGGTTGAGGTGGAGTGAGCCCCCCTCCTGGGTCAGTAGTCCTGGGGGCTTGGAGCTCCATCGAGAGATGGAACAACAGGGTAAACCAGGGCTGTCTGGGCCACCACAGGGCCACCAGGATCATGGAAGTCTTGTCCCACAGGGCCTTGAAAAAGGTCCGGGCAATTAGTGATGTGGGAGGGAAGGCATACAGAAGGCCCTCCAACCACGATATGAGGAAGGCGTCTGTCGCCATCCAGGACAGGTGCGCTTGGGGCCAGCACAGGTGGGGCAGCTGAACATTGGCTGGGCTGGCAAAAAGGTCCAGACTTGGGGGTGCCCCATAGTCTGAATAACCGCTGCACCACCCAGGGGTCTAGGCGCCACTCATGCGGATGGAGGAAACTGCTCAGTCTGTCTGCTAGGGCATTCTCCTGGCCCGGAAGGTATACCACCTTGAGAAGCATTCCCTAACTGATCATCGAGCAGAGGGCTACTGCCTCCTGGCAGAGGCGTTAGGACTATTCCCCCCTGTTTGTTCAGGTAGAACATCACAACCTAGTTCCCATCTGGACCAGCACCGAATGGTCCGGCAGGTGGTGTTAAAAAGCCCTGATCACCAGAAAAATGGATCTGAGCTCTAGCAGGTTGATCTGCTGCTGGCTCTTCTTGAGAGACCAGTTGCCCTGCATGTACAGCTCCTTGCAGTGGGCACATCAGCCCAATAGGGAGGCGTCCATAGTGAGGACCCTCTGAAGGTTTGGGTGTTGAAAGGGCATGCCCTTCTGCAGGTGCTATGCATCCTGCCACCAATAGAGTGACTCTGCTAGTTGACAGAACATGAGACCCTGTCCAGGAGCTTGCCTATGGCTTGAGTCCACTGTGAGCAGATGCACCACTGAGCTGCCCACATGTGGAGGTGGGCGTTGGGGACCACATGAACTGTGACAGCCATGTGGCCTAGCAGGCAGAGCATGGACCGCGCCAACACGGCATGTTGGCGCTGCACCTTGTTCTCCAGGGCCCTGAGGCGATCTGCCCTGTTCAGGGGAGGAAGGCACTGGCCTGGATGGTGTCCAGACGAGCCACTATGAACTCCAGGTCCTGTGTTGGCGTGTTGTGGCAAATGGGGTGGTTTATCACAAACCCCAAGTGTTGTAGGACCTTGATGGTGCGAGTTGTGACCTGCTGCACCTCTGAGACCTTGTTCCCTTTTACTAGCCAGTCATCAGGTATGGAAAGATGAAGGCCCCTTGGAGATGGAGGTGGGCGTCACTATTGCCAGGCATTTGGTGCTGAGGCTATGCCGAAGGCTAATACCCTGTACTGGTAGTGGTTGCCACTGACCATGAACCTTAGGTACTGCCTGTGGTTGGGATGGACAAGGATGTAGGTATAAGCATCCTTTAGGTCCTAGGAGAATAGCCAATCTCCCTGCTGGAGATAGTGCAGCAATATTCCAAGAGAGAGCATTTTGAACTTTTTCCGCACTAGGAATTTGTTCAGGTTTCTCAAGTCCAGGATGGGCCTTAGGTCTCCTGTTTTTTTTGGGACCAGAAAGTACCTGGAGTAGAACTCCTTTCTTTTTAGATGGTATTGTACGGACTCTATGGCCCTGTCCCTGAGACAACCTGCAAGTTCTGCATTAGCAGGGCCTGGTGCAGGGGAGCCCAAAGGAGCTCTCCTGGGAAGAAAGGAGGTGTCTGGTTCAGGTGAAGGAGGTAACCTTCCCTGACCACCTGGAGTGCCCAGGAGTTGGTGGTGATGACAACCCACCAGTGGTCAAAATGAATCAAGCGCCCCCCTCCCCACCCCCGACTGGTAGCTGTTCCCCCATGGGAAGTCAAAACCCGACCCAGTCTGGGCTGGAGATGGTGTCTGGGGCTTGGGGCCCTTAGGCTTGCGTGGGCCCTGGCCTGCTCCCTTGCCCTGATGACCCTGTTGGGGGGTCTGGGAGGCATGGTATGGGGGATAGCATTAGTAAGGCTGGCCCTTCTGGTGAAAGGGAGGCCTTTTCCCTGATGGTTTCTTCTTGGGAAGAGTGGAGGTCTTCCTGGGGAGTCTAATCCTGGTGCCACACTCCATCTTGATTTCTGCTGCTTTTCCTCTATTGGCAGAAGTGGCAGCACCAAAGCAAGGGACATCAAGGAGTTTTTTCTGTACCCGTTGCTCGAGGTCCGATACCTGGAGCCAGGCCTGGCGCTAAGCACCAATGCCTGCAGCGGCCACCATCGCATTAGACTTGAAGCAGTCATAGGCCGCTCGAGACAAATACTTCAAGCACTCCCTGACAGATTTCGTGAGGGTCTGGAAGCACTGAATGTGGTCCCCACTGATACGCGCCGAGAAACCCCCAAATTCCTTGGTTAGGTCTCGGAGGTAAATGCTGATATACAGCTGATATGCTTGTATGCAGCAAACCAGCATTGAATACTGGTAGCATTTACGCCTGAGGGCATCAAGGGCGCAGGACTCTGTGCCCGGGGGCTACGAAAAGTGAGTCTTTGGGTTTTTCTGTCAATGCATAGCCGACAACCACCATGGAGCTGTGAAGGTGTTGCACCTTCCTGAAGCCTGGACCCTGAACATAGTGTCCAGGCGTCGGCTAACAATCAGCACCGATGCCGGTATTTCCCACATTCAGAGAATGAGGTGCCCAAGGATGGAGAGGACAGGAACTTAAGGGCCTCCTTGGGTGGGCCCTCATATTGGAGGATTTCGAGTTCCTCCGGCGAGGCTCCTCCTCCAACTCCGTGGTGAGGGACAATGCCTTCGCCATGTCCCAGACAAATTCAAGGAACAAGGTGTCGTCGGGCGGGGACCAGCACCTCGACGCTGGCATGGACGGTTCCGAGGGGAGGTCACAGTGAGCTCTTGTCTTCGGGGAAGCCTCGTTTTCAGACTCGCAGTCCAAATAGTCCATCGAGGACTCGAAGCCTGATGACTCTAAGGGAGACGTTGGATCTGGTCGCCGATGAACTGCAGCAGGTTCTTGGCCAGAGCCAGAAGCGCTTGCTGGGAAGATTCTTGCTCCTGAGGGCCGGGAGCAGGATCGAGATCCTCGCCAAGGATCGGCTCGAGGATTGGGGCTCTTGAGGATCTCCTCAGCGGCCCAGGGAGACCTCAGCATCGAGGTCCCTGTGGTCTCGGTGCCTGTGCCGGTGTGACTGGGCATTGATGCTTGCTGCGAGGCAAGGAATGCAGAAACACTCTGTTCCAATGCCATCATCCTGGCTTCCCACTCAGGGGTTGCAGCCTTCGACACCGACTCCAGGGTGACAGGGTCTGGTATCGGCGAGGAGAGAAGTCCTCGACAGGATGGATCTCGAGGGTTCGAGATCCGTCGCTGGAGGCCTCAGCATCTGTCCTAGGTACCTTGGCAGGTCTCTCCCTCTCAGACTCCTCGGATACCCTCCGATGGCTGTGGGACCACGCACAGGACTTGCCATGCGTGTCCGCTTCCCAGGAAGAGGCCCTTGAGGATTTCTTCTTTTTCTTACGTTCTCACTCCGGGGAACCCTTTTCATAGTGTCCGCGTGCCTTTTTGGGCACCGCAGTGGCTTTACACGACTCTGAGGATCTGTGCAGGGCTTTAGAGCGCGCGGCTACTGAGAATATCAGGGCTGAATCTGACCTGTGGAAGATGTCATCCTGCTTCTGCCAGCAAATCTGGATGGCCTTAGCGGACATCTTTTTGCACAGGGAGCACACCTCTGGGTCATGGTCGGCACCTAGACACCTGAGGCAACAATGATGTGTCGGTAAGGGACATGTTCTTCAAGCACCAATCACACTTCTTAATCCCAGTGGCCATTGGGGCAAAAAGGACCCCAGCGAGGACGAACACCTTCGACCTGGCCAGCAGTTAGAAAAGGCACAAAACTGCGCTGGATGGAAAAAAGCCTAACTAAACTGTTTCAGAGTCCCGAAGCCGAGGCAACGGGGCTCGGAGGCGGGAAAGGGACCGGTGTTAACCGGACGATATAAAGAAGTGCACAAGAAGTGGAGTGGAGGAGTAGCCTAGTGGTTAGAGCAACTGCCTAGTACCCAGAAGATCAAGGGTTCAATTCCCACTGGCACTCCTTGTGACCTTGGGCAAGTCACTTTACCCTCCATTGCCTCAGAAAAATCCAAGCTATCAATGTTCCTGTTTAATGTACACTACCAAGTTGAAGTTACAATGTAAACCGCTTTGATTGAAATGATAAAGCGGTATAAGAAAACCTGTTAAATGAAATAAAATCAACTTTTTTCCAAGGAAGAGAGACAGGGCTCCATGGAAAAAGGGAGACTGAGCAAGATGGCACTCTTGGGCGGGAAAGGGACCACACATGCATAGTGCCATCTCCCAAAGACTTTCTTTGAAAGCTGGGGAGATGCTTCCGTGAGGGCTCCGTTGGCGCCGACGTCACCCATATGTGAGGACTGACTTCCTGCTTGTTCCTGGAGAAAAATACTATTTGGTAGGGAACAAGAGGTCTCCAAACCAAACAGAGCAAAACACAAATTGATTAGATTCATGAAATCAGTGATGAAATTACCAAGA